>VXBT01010056.1:0-71557 GCA_013400235.1 Oriolus oriolus
ATCTTCACAAATGACTTGGATGCTTGACTCGAAGAAATACTAAGTGAGTTTGATGATGACACCAAATTGGGAGGAGCTGTCAACTCCCTCAAGGTCAGAGAGGCCCTGCAGAGAGACTTCATTGCAGTCTGCAACCTCCTTGTGAGCTGAAGCGGAGGGGCAGCTACAAGCCTCTTCTCCCTTGTGCCCAGTGACTGGACTCGAGTAAATGGCCCGAAGCTGTGTCAGGAGAGGTTCAAATCAGATAACAGGAAAATGCTCTTCACCCACAGGGTGGCTGGGCACTTGGTCAGGCTCCACGGAGGGGTGGTCAGCACCAGCCTGACAGAGTTCAAGGTGCATTTGGACAGTGCTGTCAGTCACATGGTGGTACTCTGGAACAGTGCTAGGCAGGGCCAGGGGTCAGACTTGATGATCCTGACGGGTCCCTTCCAACTCAGGAGATTCTGGGATTCCCTGATTCTATGATTGTGAAAATGAGAAATATTTGCATAGTTGGGTTTTTTTGTAGTTTTGATGTAATCTTTTATTCAAATTATCAGGGATACTTGCTACTACTACCGAGAAATTTCTACTTTGCAGTTTACTTTTCATTCTCTCCTGGTGGTAGAGAAGCTAAAAATACTTCAGCAAACATTTCTGTTAGAATTAATGCCATCACCTATTGGATAAATTCACAGAGAAACTTTGCTGCTAGGAGAGGTATTTTCTTCCTCCAGAGTACTTTAACTAACCCTCAGAAAACTCTCTTTGGTCATACAGGCGTGTTTTCAAACCTATTTAAAAATCAGCTATATTGGCTGGAGATAGCTCAAGTGTCTGTAGCAGCAGAAAGGAGTGCAGTAGGAGCACAAATCTTTGGGATATGGTAAGCCTTAGAATTAACTTGTAACTTTATTTACAACATAAAAAATTGTGGCAATTTATACCCAACTGACTTGTTATTTCTGAAGGCTATCCTGCAGTTTCTGGAGGTGATGTGTGCCTGATTATTGCTGCAGCAGAGCTATCATTTTTATCTGTGCTGGTTCTAGACAATACTATGATACCAACAAGCACCTATGGTGAGGAGACCAACTATTGATGTAGAGAACTGCTGATTTTCTGAGAGAAAAGTGGTTTTTCTTCAGGTTTAGATCAGGGATCTGGCCACTGTAAGGGACATTTTTCTTACACCATAAATAACCTTACAAAAGTAATCTGATAATTTTATATCAGATATTTTGAAACTAAAAATATTTTTTGTGGATTTACAGATTAGAAGAGAGGTAGTGCTATTGCCTACTAATGGTTGATGTTTGTTGGAAAATCTTTGGGTGAAGTGAAAATAGAGGGAAAACTCTGATGTCTAGAAGAGAAACAGGGAGAAAATACATGCAAAACCAGTGGGTGGTTTTTTGTATTTCAGAAGGTTGATTAGAGAATTTAGGCACTGATGTTTGTCAAATATGCAGTACAGAGTAATAACTTACAAGTTGTTCCATTCAACTTACATAATTGTCTTCGACTTCTTTTTTTTTTTTTTAATAAACGTGTGTAGGTGTGTGCTTTTGAGTGGTAGAGTATGTATTTAGCTGCATATTTACTACTATTTTTGTAGGTTTTTATCTCATGTGGATAGCATCAAGTATATGTTTACATTCACACATACCTATGTATGTAATTATATTGGAAAGTATTGGTATTTTTCACTCTGGGCTGTTCTCATGCTTGCTTAGCTTAATGAAACAGGTCACATTTAGATATATGTCAACAAGTAGTCAATTTTGAAAAATAAGCTTCAAAAATGCTCCACAGATGACAGCACTGAAGGGACAGATATCGCTGGTACTTCCTTTTGAAATATGCAATATTTGGTCTACAAACAAGTTTGTGATCAGAATACCATAGATTCTAGGAAGGATATATATCTGGTGTTGGGCACTGGTCAGGTTTTCTAGATAGTGTCTTTCTTTACTCATATGTTTTGGGTAAAAAAGCATTCCACGGTTATCGGTGAGATTGTCAATACAGGTCTGAGCCTTTCTGAAGCTTTCACTCTCAATAGCAAGACCAGAACAATGGGAAGGCCAAGGACCATCTCTAAGCTGTTGTTGGATCACCACATGATTGACTGCATTTCACAATGCGCTTTGGGACTCCTGGGGACTAAACTCCACCGTCAGGGAAACACGTGTTTCCAGTTTTGTCCAATGTTCTTGCCAAACTAAATAAACAAAATATGGAATTCAAGTCAGGCTTCCTATTAATAGTGAGTAATTAATCACTAACTTGACTGAAATGTACAAACCATTCCTTAGAAGCTTAGCCACCTAATGTTTTCAAAGGAAATGTTCAGTTAGATTTGTGATCTTAAAGTGATAGGATAATATCGATGTCTAAATAAATTGCTGTATTGAAATTCCAGCTGAACAATTAATACCAGAATATCTAGTAATTACCAATCTGAAGCTAGTCTACATCTGGAATGCTAATGAAAAATGTCTTTCTAAGTGATTGGTGGTGACAAAAGGGTAGACAACGTTTTTTCCCTGTGCAGAACTTTGCAGGAAGCATTCCAGTATGATTCATACCCATGACTTCAAGATAAAAAAGTTGGTAATTGTGACCAGAAACCAGCTTGATTCATACAGCTGCATAAATGTGAACTAATTAACACACAATGCAAAGCTTGAGACTTATGAGACTTCAAACCGTCTTCTCCTTTGCGAGTTAATAAGTTGTATATTGACTGTGCTCTGGGATAGAGAGCATACTGTCAACAAATCATTGAGAGTATTGTTCCAGAAGCTTAGCATTTCTCCTGAAAATGGCAGGGGAATTTTTATTCTGGATCAGATTTGTGTCATGTCAAAGTCAGTAATCTTTGTAATGGCTAAATAATTCTGCAAGAGGCTGAGTATCCACTTTGTAAGAGAAAATCTTTCGTGTTAGTGTCTTGACACTAGAGAGGAGTGTTTCCACTTGTTACAAAACACCTTATGCATGGAGATTTAATCTTTGTATTTGTAATTATTTTGTCTGTTTATTGCAGTTTATTTTCAATTTTGAGTGTTATTATTCGGGATATTGATGCCGTAGTTCTGGTTCTAGGATAACAATCTTAGTTCCATAATTTCACTTGTACATATAACTTGCTTCACAATAAGTAGATGTTTTACAACAGATGGACTTAATATCATTTTAAAAGTTTTAAGCTGGAAAATATGTCAGTGAGTTCTCTAGATATTTTTTGTAACAGGTTGTTTTGAATGATGGAAGGTAACCCAGATTTAACCAAAAAGAAACTTCTGTCCTAGTTTTAAAAAAATTAATTTAGATAGTAATAAATTTGCATTAGGATAGGGAAAATATTTTTTTAAATGCAATTTTTTTTTTCTTTCCCCCAATCCTTCCCCAAAGGCTCAATTGTGTATTAGGAAAACTACTTGAAAGCACCCTATGACTGAAGTCAAATAAGATAACTTTTGAAAGCTATTTTGAAATAAATGTGAATATGGAAGTTAAAGTCACATAAGCACCTCTCTTTTTGGATCTGTCACAGTTGACTTGATTAAACATTTGGCTATGCTGTGTATTTATGAAAGGAATAAATCCACAAAACTAAAATATTTTAGTTGTCTAAGCAGTCTTTAGATCAGGCCCTACTTCTTTAGACTAAAATCTTTAAATTAAAAAAGAACATAACCACGTATTATAATGGTATTAATTTTGTGCGTTGTGGGTTAAACTTAAAATAAAAAGAGTTTCAAAAAACCCAAACCTTATTTCTTCAACAGCAACAACAAAAAAATCAGCTATTTATGGCTGGATCAGAAACAGGTAATATAACGAATGAAGCTTTAGGTCTTGTGAAATAATACATCTTTCATAGCACACTAGTAACTGCTATTTTCTATTAGGGACTTTGCCATAGGATCAGTGACTTTCCTGTCCTCTACTGAGTTTCTAATGCCATGAAAAAGGTACTAATGTGATAAAAGTCATATAGTATTAGTGACTTTCTATCATGTTGCTGAAGTGAATTTTTATTGTATTAACAAAACCAGAATTCCAATTGCCCTAGGAACTAGCAAAAATGGCCAAAAAATCTCTCATAAAAATCAAGACCCGTATATGGATAGAGAAGTGAGTATGACTTCACTTTCTGTGCCTCTGTTTTTTTGTTGTTGTTGTTGTTGTTTCTGAAGTACTCATTCTTAACTTGTGTTGCAGTAGCCATTGCCTTCTAGAATGATACCTGAGCATGTTTTTCTTTCAATCAATAAAATATCTTTAGGGAGTATTAATTGCTGACTGGTTTGTTAATGAAGAAGTCACTTCCAGATGAAAAAAACCTCAAAAAGAAAAAAAGTTTTATGAATGAGCTGGCTGTAAAATGTTATCAGCTGTTTTTATAAACATATGGTTCAAGTCTGGCATGGAGGGGAACCTCTTGTTTGTGGCAAGTACAACTGTCTGATATTTTTGCTTAAGTTGTACACAGCACACTGGCTTTTTATGTGAGAAATACTGAAGACGTTCACTCTGTGACAAAGTATAACAAATATTGGAGGAAATATACAAAGCCCAAAATGTCATGTGTTTTTATAGCATAATTAATTAACATCTATGCATCTGTAACTGATGTGTAATATTGCTAGTTATATAAAGATCATATAATCCAAAAAATGCAGCTGTCCAATAGAAGAATGTTTTACACAAGAGTTTTCTTGTTTCAGGACACCATCACAGTGTGCTGTAGAAGTTCCAATTTACCCATTTATTCCAATCATCTGTATCCCAAATTTTATTTTGAAATGGAGAATATCTGAGGAGGTGGGTATGTTCAGTGACAGTTGTTGTATCACAGTACATTCTATTTTTATTACAGAATCTTTTCTTCATTTACCTAGATTATGTTAATATTGACTGAGTGCCTATGTGCAGATGTATCTTTGTGTATGCAAACATATGGGTAATGCGTGCTGCACTAATATATAGTCCCCCAAACTTTGGCTTCTTTCTATTCTTCCTGTTTTGGCTGAGAATCTATTTCTATCAACTACCAGCTGGAAGCCTTCTGTTGTTCAGAAAGTTCCAAATTCCTGTTCATATTCACTCAAACCAGCTTGGAAGTGTGAGGAAAAATACCTCCTGGGTTTTCAGAAATGAGTTTCCAGTTAGAATAATAACATTGCAAAATCTGAGAATAAAGAATGAAATTGTTGTTGTTTTCTCAAACATTCTGATATGATGGCATTACTCTAAAAAATCTGAAGTTTGCTGTGTTGAAAAAGAAACATGCTTCAGGTCATTGTACAGCATTTACTGATAGAATTTTATGAATGAAAAGGAAAAACCCATTGCTGTGAATGCTAAAAAGCTTTCAGCAGAGAAAATTTCTCAGCTTTCCCAGCATTTTGTAAAAATCTTGCTTTTCCTAGCATTTTGTGAGAAGCGCTTCTGCTCCCAGGCAAACTATTAAAAACAAAGCTAATGGGTTTTTGTAGACTAATATTCCTATCTTGCAGGTGCAAGCTGTTGTAAAATTGTTGTGATGTGGCCTGGGGAAATATTTGGAAATGGGTGTCTTCTGGGCTGACCAATACCCTGAAGGGGTAGTTGATCAGAGATCCAATAACATTTTCTGTTCAAAGTAAACTTCAAGCGAACTGATTCTTATGAACCCGTCTGTATATTAACAAATAATTGCATTTTATTCCTGAACTCTGGAAATCTATGTCGCGTTTCCTCTCCATCCCTGCAACCACTGCGACACATTGTAATTACAAGCTCAGACATTTTTATACTCTCACTTCTACATGGCTTCCCTTGGTCAGCCCCACTGTTGCCTGCTGAGATGTTATTAGCTCCATTTCAAGAGTCCACAAGAGTCCCACTTTCAGAAGTCCTTTGCTTGGTAGTTCCTTATTCTTTGTCATACTAAAGTTTTCCACCAACCAATCTTTTTCCAGTTTATTACCACTCTCTCTCATGCATTTTCACAGACGCATATTCCTCACTCCTCCTGTCACCAGAACTCCTTTGCCAACTTCTTGCTTTGTATGCCCTTTCTTGAGCCTTCTGTACTTGAAACATTTTGTCAGACAGACTTTCGCAAGTTCTGCTAGCCCAACAGCCTTGCAAAGACTGCTTTGCATTCTTCAGCAACACTGTCATGATCACCTCCTTAGCTTGTTGCACATTGCTGGATTGCTACTAAAAGGACCTGTGACAAGTTTCTTTAAGACATATTCCTTAACACTTATCAATTCTACAAAACATGATTCCAAGATAAGTTAGAAATTAGTAGTTAATAGTAATACCCCTATGTTAATTTCTACAATATGATTTTTCAGTGTCTTCACATAACATGCATAAATCTCATCTTATACATAAGAGACTTTATTTGGCAAGTCATATTTGCTATATTGAAATGCAAGTAAACTGGTCTTATAAGTCTGTTTTTATTTATCTTGAATCTGAAATTGTGTATCTTCACAGAAATGACTAGTAGTTTTTTTCTCTAAACAAGTAAGCATATGTAACATCTCTATGTACAGCTACATCTTTCTGAGAAGTCTCTTTTAGAACTAAAGTCATGCAAAGTGATAGTTTTGCTATCAGAAGTATTCAATAGCGCAGACTAGAAACAAATTGCTATTGACACTCACAATGCCTTTTTATCTCCTACCTCCTAAACCTTCAGCTTGTGAATTAAAATTCAGAGAAAATATTAAAACAATGCAAACTTTTACGTCCATGCTGCATCTTAGCAATGCTCAGAAGGTGAAAAATTGTTTGTGGAATGGAATATAAAAACTTTTATTTAACATGTAATGGCTGGTAGCCATAGTTCTATAAAACAGGGAGCAGTAGATCCTGTGTCAGAAAGCAAGCAAACATAAGCCATGAACCAGTACATAACAACCCTATAGTTCTTTCTAAGAAACAAAAAGGATTTTTAATAGGATTTTGATAGAAATCTCTGAGCCTAGAAACTTAAAGGTGAGTATTATATCCTCAGTACATTGTCGACTTGCTGATAGAAAATGTTGCTTTGCTCTTTTAATGACAAAATCTACTGCAAGAGAAATATGTAGGAGGACAATAAGATACGTAGGAGTGAATTACTCTAATCTTTGATGTACGTAAGATATAGTGCATTTTGTCAATATGCCTCAATAATGAAAGTGCCATGAATTTATAAGCAAGTTCATGGTATAAACCCTATTGAAAAATCAAGGGATAAGGACATTCATGCAACAATTTTCTTCTAGATCTGCAAAATTCTGTTTCTACTTCCAACGGAATGGAAGATGCAGAAGAAACACTTTTCTTTCAAATTAAACCTAAGGTGGGATCAAATAAAGTAGTTCTCTTCTGAATCTTTGAGAGTATTTTCCCAACAACAAAACATAATTTCATCAGTTTGTGAGTTCTCTTCTAATGTCTTCTTTCTTATATTTTCTGTAAAAATGGGTAATAAATCTTACTGTAAGTGCATAGTGAAGACAGAGCTCTGAAAGAAAAGAACATGGCAACTGATGAATCAGTCTCAAAACAAATATATACCTATCTTGTAGGAACAGACTCAAGAACAGACAAAACAGACCATCTCTTGTATCAGATGGAGCATTCTGCAAACATAATGATTTAAGGCATGAATAAAGTCCTCTGAACTTCCTCACTGCTAATATGTCCTGGTCATAGCATATAAATGTACAGATAATGCCAGAGTTCCTGCACTGGTTGTATAGTTTTTTCAGTGGCTCCCTCAAGTTGAGTCATCAGTACTGGTGCTTTCAGGCTTTACCCACAAACTACAACATTTTCTTTTGCCTGAGTTTGAATGTAGAATAAGCCATGTGTATATGAGTTCTGATGTTTTTAAACTGATAACATACATGTACTTTCTGGAACAGGTAGATTGTCACTAGTGGCATACCTTTGTTGGGGAAAAAATCCCCTAAATAAAACCGGTGAAATGTTAACAAAACCCCTTTGACTTGTCAAGTGCTCTCATATATTTTCTGATGCATTATTTTCTTGATGTAAAGCGAAGGGTCTAACTTGGTCCAGCAATGGGTTATCAGGTTTAATTTGTTTTCATACATTAGTCTCTCTGGTGACATACCAGATATTTACATCTGCCATCTGAATTAAGAAGGTAATGAGCAAATTTTGGGTTTGAAGTTGGCTGTAGCACTTCAGAGCAGTTTTAGCATGGGCAGTACAAAAGGTCAGTCACCCTGGAGGCCTTAACAAGAAAGATGACAAATGAGAGGCAACACGAGTGTGCTGCAGCTTTGCAGAACAGCACTGTGCTCTCCTCAACCAGGACGGTGCTGGAGGCATCCAAGAGAGGAGAGTGTCCTCTGCTGCCTCCCACCTCCACCACCTCCCACCAAGGAGTATTGCCACAGGCAACAAATGAGCTCACCATTCAGGGGAAAGGAAAGTACATTTATGGCCAGTGGCTGCTAAAAAATTCTGTCCTGGTTTACTGCTACAGGATCTTCCCTTGTGCATATACATACTCTTTTCTTGAGAGGTGAATTTCCAAAGTGGAGACATTTCCAAGTTCAACTTCTTGCCCTAGAAGAAATATTTCAAACAGAAATATTCCATTGCAGAAAACCTGTATATTTATGGACGTTAAAGTGGTAAATACCACACCCTTTCAAGCGGAAAAAAAGGGCGGAAAAAAAGAAAAAGAAAAATGCAATTTTGGCAGACAAATCCTGACAAAAAATAGGATTATAAGAATATTCATTATATTTTTATAGTTTGCATGATGTACTGTACTCTTAGTATGTATGAGATGGGTTTGCAATATTTGCAATAACTTCTGGCATATATTTCTTACACCTTAAACTATTTTTTTTATTTTAAATCAACACTCTGGGAAATAAATACAAATATATTTCGAGGAAATGTGGTGCTTGAAGGCCACTGACAGGTCTGCAGTCTGTGTTGACTACATATAAATTAGGGGTATGAAGTTCCCACAAGTCATACAGACTGCACAACAAAACCATCATGTAAGCTCCTGTGATGATAGAAAGGCATGAAAAACAGCTGTCATAATCAAATTGCTCTAAATTGGGAATTATTTATCCATTTTCATAGTTCATAAGAGTAACATTATCCCAAACAACAAAATAGGTTGTAACTAAGTAACAATAGTAAGCAGTAAATAAGAGCATTAGGCACCATTAGTTCTAAGCAATACTTCATGCTGCAATTACCAACAATGCAATTTACCATTTAATGCAATTTACCATTTAATTTAGGATTAGTGCTAGATAACATTCTATTACTAGGCTCTCAACACTATATCCTTTAAGATATTTTTAACTTGAGCAGTTGAAACCTATGCTGTATGTAAACATCTAAATATAGATGGATGTCTTACTTTTGCAATTAGTTGGGCTGTTTCTGCATTGACTTCTGTAACTTTCTCCACTAATTTTGCCCCACCAGAGCATCAGTGTGGTAAACAGAGAGTATCTGAGTTTATACAGGGGGCTAAGTTGCACATTGGCTCAGAAAGCACAATTTTTATGGATTATATTCATGCCGTACATAATATACTGGTTTTGTAGTAGAGTTGTAATTCAATAACCTAAAATTAATATTAAACTTGGAGACAAACTTCATTATTAAATTATTTCTATTTTATTGAAAAAAATTCTTGTTTGTGGGAGCCATTGCTTTTGAAAATTTGAACACCAGCTTTTGTTTTGTCACCTTGATTTTCCTTAGAAAATGTAGGATTTCAACCATGTTGTTAACTGGTTGTTAACTACTTTTGTTCAGAATGGATTCCTATTAACTACTGCAAGCACCAAAGAGAAAATAAAACAAAATCTTTAAATGCATTATATCTAGGCAATCTGATTTCATCATAATAAAGTACTGCCTACACACTTATTAAGAGTTCTTGAAAAATACTGAAAAACAAATCTCACCAAGAAGGGGCATCCACACTGACAATAGTTCACCAGAAAAAAGCTGCAAACCTTAGGAGCAGGAACACTGAGGAAACTTGGTATACTTCCCTGAGAAAGATATTAAACAATGGAAGTAAAGGCACAGAGGTCTTGTGCTTAGGCTTTGCTTAAATAATGTAGCTAAATGGGAACTGAGTCAAAGGAACGGCCCAGCCAGTGACCAAAAGCTGAACTTTTTTTTAATGGCTTGAAAATACACATTACTTTTCATATCCTTGCATATGCTGATGAAGTGAAACCTGTATGCTCTTTGCATTTAAGACTAAAGTCACTCCAAACTCCACATAATAATGAAATTACATCAATTGAAACTTTATCTTTTCCCCTCCCTCAAAGAAGAGTAAGGTCATAGAAGATCAGAGAAGACTCCACTTTTGTATCCTGGCATATTGATGGGCAATACCCCATATACAGGCTCACCTATTGAAAAAGGTTTGTACCAAGGTAATACTATTGACAACACTTTCTAATACCATAAATATGCATTTATCAAAAGCAATTTTTGAATCTTATTCCGACTCAATAATCAGTTGATCACACTTTTTGTGAATGTGGAATAGTGTTGAATATGCCCAGACTTGTAGTGTAGTCTATGTTATTTGTGCCTCTGGGATCTCAGTTGTGATCAGACTTAGAGAGTTACCACGCTGTGTGCGTGCATCTGGCAGCTTACCAGACTTATAGTGCCTAATTGGTTATTCTAAAATATTATCTGTAAAATACTCCTGGGGATGTGGACATACAGATAATACATCGACTAAGACAAGGGCCTAGATTCCCCTGGGTCTGCCATTTCTGCAGATAACCTGGAAAGCAAGGAGTTCTCCCTTTCCTAAATTATTGTGTGGCAGTAGTCATCACCCACCATTCTGTCAGTGATAAATAGTTCAGCTAGAAAGTCGAATTTAATTGGATTTTGATTTTTATTTATGTAAAAACTGTTAAATCACCTTGCTGCTGAATCAATAACTGTCAATTTTTGATGTCACTTTCCCTGAAAAAGCCTCAAATTAAAATTCCATGTGTAATAGACATGTTGAGTAAACAGTGTTAACCACTTCACGGATCCATTATGTTAATATATTGCTCTTTCTGCCTTATCAGACAGAATGAAGTGAACTGAGAAGTTTTTCATATATTAACTGTAAATTACACTTAGCTCAGCTAATAAAATTTTATTGTCACAGAACTGTTTTCCACTTCACATGCATTTGGGAGATTGAAATGTAAATTATTGTAAGGTACCTCTGTCTCATTATAGATGTCTGAACAAATGAAATTTACATGATTGAAAAAAATGAAAGTATTCTCTGTGGATACCAGAAGCTATCACTTTTCCCACCATAATAATAGAATTTCAGAAGTAGAAAAAGAGAGAGAAAAGCAGCCCTTAATCTTTGCAGGCTGTTCAATTTATGAAGGTTTCTCAGCAATTAATATTCCTCTGATTTGTTTCCATGTCAGTTATGGAAGTTAATCAGTATTCTGCCCTTCTATAAAATCATAATAATAGTGCTGAAAAGATAGTTAAAAAGATGATACTGCTCTTCTGTATAGTAGGTAAGGGGTTAAGATAAATTGTGTCTGTTCTTCCTCCATTTTACTCTAGGAGTGGTGCAGGTGAAGTCAGCATAATCCTGTGCCGATGTAAGTCTTTTGAAAAGAATGGAGATTGTTTTGTAGGGAACACTTTAGTAAGAGTCCCACACACATTTGGACATCTCTAGTAACTGTGTAGTAATTATGGTAGTGAACTTCAGTATGGTCTTTTGGCAAACACTATCACAAGGAATGGATGATGCATCACCATTTGCAGTATTCACGCATGGGCATGGACTCTGCACACATGGAGGAAAAGTGCAAAGCCTTTATTGCACATCAGAAATTCCCTTAAATACCAGTACCTACAGGATATCATATCATATAAACAGGAAAGATGTTCACCTCAGTGTCCCCCAATCACCTGGAGTATTTCCCAGACATTGCCTATTATGGTGAAGGGTAAACAATACCTTACAAGGTCAGAAACTGCAATTATCACATCTCATAGGGCTGACACTGTCCAGAAACCCACAATCCTCTCTCAGCCCTTCCCTGGTGACCTGGCTGTAATCCCAGGGTCACCTCTGGGTCTGAGAACGAGGCTCTTTCTTCGGCCGACAAGGCCTAATCTCTCTTCCAGCACACAGTGTAGCCCAACAATGTATTTTGTAAACAGTAAAGAAACAACTCCACTGTAATGAGCAAATTACAAAGATCCAATTATAAAGATCTTATGCTACTCATATATTCAGGCTACCTTGTTCCTGTCTCTATTGAGACTGTATCTTCATGACAAGTATTCCATACTGGTCTTTTCAAATAAAAAGTGATAGGGTTATTTATTTACTAGGGATGCTGCTGTAATGAGAATATTGCGCACCCTCAACCTATTTCTTACCTGTAAACTAGATGTTTTTTCTAATAATGAGAACCTTGGGCCAGTTTGCCAGTTTGCAGTAAAGCAAAATACCTAGACTCTGCAACCTTGAGTGTCACAGTTTCTAGTAGTTACACTCTGAGACTTCAGGGTGCAACCCTAAACCGTGTGAGAGGTGTATCGGATGTGCATCCAGGACAACCAGGCAACCAGAAAGAAACAATTAACTGAGGGAAACCTACCGGTAGCTTGTTCAGGTTAAAGCTAGCTACAGCAAACTAAAGAGGCAATGCTGAGGATGGAAAAGTGCCTTAAATCCCTTTCTAGTGCAGGGTAGTATCCATCTGTGAAACACTACTACATTTTCTTTCAAAAACAGATTGTAAATTAAATCTCTAAAAGGAAAACACTACATGTTCTGAGCTTGGTTTATTTATCCAGCTATAAAGCAAAGACTCTGATTCAGTGATCTAATGATCCAAACAAACAGCACAGAACAGGCCTGAATTTGGGATTGTTTATGAATTTTATCCAAAGGAAAATTTATACAACAGTCAGAAATAGTATAGTAGAAAAGAGTTTCAGTGGAAAGCAATATCTGTGTGAGATACAGCAAACACCAAAGGCTGAGATTCTCCAGTGTTCCAGGTGAATACTGCTCAGTGAATGTTAATAAGAAACAAATTACTTTTCCCAGCACAGAAATTTGATGTCTCAAAACTGTGTTTGGTGAGTCACAGTTTCACATTTACAGGCTCCACAGACAGTGTCAGTTCTTCTGCCTTAGTCTTTTTTTGGACCCCATAGTGAAGATACTACAACATGTTTAATACATACAACATATAACACAATTTCTTATACCAGTGGAAAATCTCTCTAAGAAAATACGACAGGATAATTTCCGGACTACTTGGTGCTACTACTCTGTAAGGGGAAGGGCTATGTGACCTTCATGATTTCCCTAAAATGTGCTCAGTATTTAAAGTGATTTAAAAAATTCTTTATTGTTACATTTTGGCATGCACATGGCATGCAGAGAAGTGTTTGAACTTTATATTTGTTGACACTAGGTATATTCACCACCTGGCATTCTTTCTGTCTCCTGTTTGGCTGAAGAAGTCAGGAGCCAGTTCCTCTACTCAGATTGAATAAAAAAAATTGAAAAATGTTGTGTTTCCAATGAAATTTAATACCAAAATTTCCCTTTCTGATGTATTCACAAACAAATTTCTCCTATGAATCTCTGGTTCTAGCCAGTCTTGAGTATATTAATGAGGAATAAGTAGCTGAATGCAGAGTAGTATTTCTATGCCTGAAAGTTAACTAGACTGGATTGTAAATACACCTTAAAAAAATATTGTAATGAAATTATTTAGCAGTAAATAGTGCAGATCCCTAATTCAAAATCTGTCAAATGCATAATTTCTTCCACTGTACTTCATTGTATAATGAAATTTGGTTATGGAATTCCAGTTTTCTTGATTAATTTTCTCGATAATATGATTTTCCCAATATACCTAAGAGTTTTTTAGTAATTCTCCATGAAACTTCAGTTTTCCATGCATGTTTGTGGAGAAATCTGATAATCTGTTTTGTATCTCTGTTCTTTCCCAGAGGAAAAGTAGAAATAACTTGCTACTTACTTTTTTATTTGTAACAGATATCATAATTATAAATGCATCCTGACTCTCTGAATCATGTCGAAGGTACTTTGAAAAGTTGAGGGCTGCCGAGCTGATCACAAAGTATACGACAATCTTGCAAGTTACATTTTGTCCCAAAGTTACATTTTACTGTTAGCTCCTAGCAGAGACTTCCTTGTCTCACAGAATCACTGCTCATACTTTTTGTTTCGAGGGAGTTAGGGTGAAAAAAGTATTGACTACTGTGCTCATGAACCCGACTTCACATTTAGATGTAATGCAGAAGTTCACCCCAAGACCGTGATTGTATTGGTATTACAACCTGGAGCCAGGGATGACTTTAATATCTGGTCCCTTCTTCACAGTCTATGTTACTTCTCTTGCACTGCCTCCTGTCCTGAACTAGGTTTCCTGACAAAGAAAGAACTGCTATGGTAGGTACCATCTATTTTTCATCAAATGCTTTGTGAAAGTTTACATAATTTTCAGAAAAAGGCATTTCGTCTGTATAACAAAATAAAAATAATATTATAGATTCCTTAAAGTGAAAAAAACCCCAAAATATCTTGAAAAGTTTAACAAATTGTGGTAGTAAAAATAAGTCCTTGACTGTCTACTATGCTGTATTTATTATAAAATAAACTTAGAGTAACCTTCTCTGACTGAAGTGGTATGAAAGTCTACATGTTCTTCAATTTAATTTAAGTGTAGTAGTTCTATTCATACAGAAAATAATTTCTCAAGTCTGTGCTCAGAAAATCCTTGAACCTCATACAGATTTTTAAAATTTATTAACATTTTAAAGCAAAACTATTTTGGTACTTCAAAAATTATTTTCCCACCTTCCTTTCTCTCTTCTTTTTTCTTTTCTCTAGTTTAACTTTCAATGTTCTAGTTGAGATTATATCCCTCCCTGTACTATTTTACCTCTAAAATCTGCTAAAAGTCACATTATGCTTTTGGAAAAAAATTACAAACACAAAAAATCCACCACACTATTTCTACTAAGAATTTGTTTAGATTCTAGAACAGCTGAAAATGGATGATTTCACGAGCTAATTGGCTCAGATTCCATTGGCCTTTCTTTAAAGTAGTTGTGATTTTGCCTTTACTCACATCTAAATTTTCCTTAAAAACCATGAACCTGGTTCATGTTGAGAGCAGCAAGACAACCCTTTAGAGACATTTGAAGGTCCTGTCCAACCGTGGTGAAATTTGGACACAAGATTTATCTTTACACAAAACATTTGTATTAAAACATAAATAGTTGATAAACGCTGAGAGCATGTAAGGATATCAATGGCTTGTAGACTTTTCTGTGGGCTCTCTGTCAAATTCTACGTGTAATTTTCTGAGACACAGATTGTAAGATGGTAGCAGGGCATCTCAGCCCCCACAAAAATTTAACTGTTCCTTGTTGACCAGCAAGATAACTCAAATGGGACAAGCCATTTTGTAGCAAGTTATTTTGGTGCCATGGGCTTAGCACTGCTCTGGCATGTCCCAGCTGTGAAAACATACTACTTTTGAAGTGAAATTTGACTACATAAACTGGATTTTTGACTGACAGCCATTTACTTTACAACCATAAAAGCCACAGGAAACTTCCACAAAGTAGAAATCTTCTATACATTTTCCTGGAAATGAGTGGAGTTCCTCCCACGAGTAGGGTCACCTGCATCACAGTTACTCCCAGGGTTTCACTGAAGGAATTGTGGTTTCAGTGGTAACTTACATTTGGCTACTAATCAACCCTATTTCTTTTGATAGCTTTAATGTAGGGACCGTGATGTCACGTGCTGTTTTATGTTATTCTGTAATCTAATAGTAGTTCTTTTTAGTTTTATACATGTAGTAAGTAATTCTGATTGAGATCTTCCATCTGTTATCTTTTGTCTATTTAATAAGTAATTCATTCTTATAAATCTAACTGATTTGCCATCATTAGAACTTGCAGGGCAAAGTGATTTAAATACATTTCGAGAACTTCCTTAAATTTAAACTGTTGCCAAAATCTGAGGCTAAGGAAGGATTCACCTTCTTTTAAACCCCTTTCTGAGAAAGAAACAGAACACAGAGGAGTTCTTCTTGCCCCTCAGACTCGGTGTCAGGGCTTTTTAACAAACTGTCTGAATTTCTCACTCTCCCTGTAACAAAACTTGAATTTCCATCTTATTTACTTTGTAAAATCACCTGCCATTTATAATGTGAACCCAACAGAGTTATTAAATGTTTCCAAAGCAGACTGACAATGTGCTTGCCATAGAATTAATTAATTTCGTGCCACTTTAACTGATATAAACACAATGCCAAAACAAACAAGCCATCAGACTTCATGGTTTCATATGGGGAAGCTCTCTCAAAAATTCTGTGGAGTGTTATGAAAACCTTTTCTGTGGGGGTTAGGAAGTTATTAAAACCTTAAGCCTACCCACTATAGGCAACTTTCCAAATGTTAGTTGGTTCTAAAGATGACTAGCATTGCATGGAAGCATATCAAGAGAAACCCCTCCTCACCCTGAACAAATTTGGTGATCATAACTACAGAAATCAATTTTGTAGTATGAATAAACTGTACATTGGGCACTTTTGGCACACTCCAAAAAGAAAAACATTCAACAGTTGACTTCAGAAAATGTTTAACTGAAAAGTTACTCTGAGCTCTGCCTCAGAGCAATTGAAGGCAACTTAAAGAGATGTAGTGCGAAAGCATAGAGGACTGTGTCACTACAAGGTAATCCCCCTCAACAGCAGCACAAAGTGGACCTTGTTACACTATGTGCCAACAGAACTTCACGGCATTAGTGGTGATGAGGGGTTTGGTGTGGGACAAGGAGCAACCCCACAGATCCTCCTCCTATTGTGGAGTGTTTTACTGCTGCTGTGAGACAGAGTCCTTTGAACAGGCAGTAAAATTGCTCCAGGGTAGGTTTTTCTACCTGCACTGACCCTGTGGTGTATCCGGCTTACTGTGATATCTAGGTGATGCAGAATCCAGTCTTACTAAGGATGCGATTGAGCTTGCTTCTTGGTCTTTGCTTCATTCGTGGACTTCAAGTGAACTGTACATAAACCACCAATTGCTATGGGAAGCATTTTAAAGTGGAACATGCATTTTCATGAAATGCTTCACAGATCTTGGCAGTAATATACAGCTGTGATATACATAGCTGCATGAGTTAAAACAGATGAAAAATTATATCAAAGCTATGGAAAAAACCTTGAGTAAACTTTTTTACCTTTCTTTTTTCTTTCTTTCTTTTCTTTTTTTCTTTTTTGTTGGTTTAGGTTAGCTGAAAACAGTAGGCTGAAAGAAATACTTGGTCTTTTCTTTCCAGGGCTTATAAAATTCCTCTGCATACATTTTTTTGAAATCACATCAACCTCAAGTCCTATAAAAACTTGAATTTACTTTTGCAGGTTCATTATTATCTCAGGGCTTAGACAACCATCAGTGTATTTGGAAGTTCAAATAGCCTAAGGTGAAAAACTGGCTTACTATTCTTGCTCTAATGGTTCATTGAGGCTATGTTCCAACAGTGGGATCTGCTTCTTGGCTCACATTAGAAATGTCGAGGACAGTTGGTGCCTCCTTATGCTGAGAAAATATCTTGCCACAGGTACCAACAGGTGCAGGTAGTCTGTAGAACCAGTCAAGGTGGTTATGCTGGAGAGCAGGGATAGCAGGCCACACTCCCCAAGTGAAGTCCTGTTCTCACACATTTATTATACTGGGGGACAGAAATTTTTTAAAAACTATACAGGGGGACATGAATTAAATAAATTAAATTGTTTTATCTGTGGCTCTATCCTGTATGTAGCAGAAGAGGTGTTAGCATAGACAAATATTCCTGTTTAACAAGATAAATCCGGTCATTTTAATGAACTCTTCTACAGAGACAAACTAAGATATGAGCTAACTCCTCTTTGTTCATTATGCTAATTAAAAAAGAGCACCTCTGGCCTTGTGAAAACAAAACTGATTAAAGCAAATGCAGTAAGTCAGCTTGGAGTTGTGAAATACAAATTCTACAGAGCACGCAGTGGACATTAAGTCAAAGTTGAACAGTCTTTTTAGCAAAAAGTGAGTTTGGATTTGGGCTTGCCTGTGACTTTTCCTGACTCTTATGTATTAAATACATATGGGGTATGGAAATTCAAGAAGTGGGAATTCACTGAACAAGCACAAAAAAATCTCTGCTTAATTAAGGTAAGCAGAGTAGAAAGCCTTGCTCCACAAAAAAAAGTATTTTAACTGGTTTATTCTCTTTGCAGGTATTTTTTTCCACTTAAACTATTATGAAAAAGATTCCACTTGGATGGGAATGGAGAAAGCAAGTTTTATTCAAATTATCTGAGCATGACTGTCTTTAAGGAAACCAATATTTCTTTTTGCAGAGTTTTGCCTGTTACATGGCATTATGAATTTCTGGGAATTTCCTTTTATTTCACTTTTACATTGCTTCTGAAGATGCAGGGGGTTTTTTGGCAGGAAATTAAAGCATGCCAGTGGACTTCTGATAAGAAATTTCAAATATGCTTAAGAGAGAAATGGTGGATACTGAACATCTTTTAGTTTTGCAGGTTAATAGAACTAGTTGTCTACAGCTGGAAATATTTCACAATATCTGTGAGTTTTACATTCTGCCTCTGAAATACTGGATTTTTATTGGATGAATTATTATGTATTGCATGAAAATACAGAAACATATGATGCACCACAGAATGACAGAGCTATCTTCCTCAAGCTGAGGATATAGACCCATGGGTTGAACAACAAAATTGTGGCTGTAATTGTAACTATATCAATATCAGCTGTTTAAAGTGACTTTGGTCACCACCAGGCAGTGTTGGAATAAGTCCATTTACATCTTGATTCAGTTTGAAGATAGAGCTTAGCTCAAGAAAATAACATTACATTTATATCCCCATCTGGCTGTGGACATGAGTAAAGAAATCACACTGGTTTTGTCATCTTTGCCAACAGTATTTTATTCTGTTGACTAGAGAGTTTTTTTGATCTTCCTGGAGCAACTTGCAGGGAAAAAGTAAGTTCTCTTTTTCCATTTTGAAATGCGTAAGACTGGCAATTAAGTTCCCAGATCAACAATTCTACACAAAAATTTGCAAGGTACATAATTTCTTCCATTTAAGATTCCCAGAATATATGGATATATTCTTTCGTACTGTCTTTGATCTTTAACCAAAACTTGGTAAAATTCAGTGGAAGCAGACAATCTAGTCCTGCAATGGGACAGTAATTTCCAGTACAGAGCCATATTTAAGTTGAAAACAGAGATATGATTGATATTATCACTACATATTTTTGTCTACTATGTGTATGTCCACTTGCAGAATCCAGGTCATAGAAAGAGATCTCAGACATATTACATCCAGTACCATGTTTTTTCCATTGGTTATTCCCAAACTGAGGTTTCATAAGCGGTTTTAACTTTATTCAAGAAGAACAACAAAATCTACCAAAACAAAACTGAAACTGAAACAAACCACCAAACAAACAAGCAAACCAACCCAACCAAACCGCCCAAAAAACCAAACCAAAAAAAAAGCAAAATAACTCCCACACAAATCCTCCATCTTCATGCAGACAGTAACTGAATAGCTAATTATTAATAATCCTACCTTTACTGATTTTCACATCTGCAGCTCCAGTGCAGTAAAATGTTTGAAAAAGAGAAGTTTAATTCTGACTCTGTATCTGGAAATCCCAAGGGAAAAAAGAGAGCTGTTCTGTCAATACATTAGGTTGGCATTGGGGCAGAACTTCAAAAGCACTTTTCTTCAAGATAAGAGATAAGGATTGGTAAAATGGCCTGATGACCTAATGTGGAAGTAATGAGAATTTACATTTCTTAAGACTGCATCCTTAAGACTGTATCCTAGTACTTATATTTAATTTTGAATATCTTAAAAATATTTTTAAAATAATGATGAGGAATTGCTCATGGGAAAATGAAGGTTGGTTTTCACCTTCCCTTTTCCACATAAAATGTAGAGGGAGCTATTCAAAGGATAATTATTCTAAGTAAAAGTCAATGAATTTGTTGACTCATGGTAAAATTGTTTCCATTTCATTACTACATCAATGCTGTTTTGACTTTTAGACATTTGCCTGTTACAAGTATGTACAAATACATGTAGCTGGCATTTCCCAGTACACAGAATTGATACCACATTAAACACGGTATTTTAACAATGTTAAAACTTTCAAGAGTATGTCTGACAAAAAATTTCTGTTAAAATCAAAAGCTTCTTGAAAGTGAAAGTTGATTGCATTTGTACATAAATTCTAGAAGTCATCTGAGAACGATTGGGGTTTTGATTATTTGACCTTCCTGATGTGAGTAACACTTGAAAAGAGCAGCCAGTTGATGAAGATGGAAAAATCTTTCCAGTACTGTTCAAGTTAAACAAGTGTCAGATACTGTCACAGTTTTCGTGTGTAAGAAAAATGAATGAAAGTTGAAAATGCCAATGGGACATGAGAGAGAATTTTATTTTGCTTTGATTTGGTTTTATTCCCCCCCACATCAAAAAAAAAAAACAACCCAAAACCAAAAGCCACCAAGCAAAAAACCAAAAATCACACCCATTATAAAATACATTTAAAATATATAAATTCCCAAGAAATTTTACCTTCAGATCCAGAGAGCAGCCATAGACATATTATGTACTTATTAAAAATGAAGGACTAGCATAATTTTGAATAGGACATTTTATATAACCAAATGCTCTAGACCTTTGTTGCTTTCTAGATTGTCGATATCCCTGACATATATAAATAAACCCTATTTCTAGGTCTAATAAGCAATTTTTTTAAACAACATATTTTGTGACAGATAATAGCCATTGCTATTTTTCTCTAGTGTTCACCAGTAAATCTGTGAAAAATTCAATGAACAGTGATTTTGGTAAAAAAATATTTTCTTGGGGAGTTAAAGATTTACAAATAACTTGGGCAAAATAAAAAGCAGACCTTGTCAAACACTGAGCTATATAATTTGAACATTTCTAAATGAAGTGTTTTCCATTTTGAAAATGTTGGTATATTTCCCCTTGAAATTTTAAAGCAGAGCTTTTAATTTTACATATCTTCATTGAATTTCATTACTTATAAAAACAACCTAATTTAAAGAAGATAATGTTAAAACTTTGGAATATCATTTAGATTAAAAGAAACACATTAAGATTATTTGAAACAACTTATATTTCTTTTCAGTTTAAACCCAGACATGGGATAGATTAAGTTTTCCATGTACTGAGTCCATTTCTTCCCTGTTCCTTATATTTGAATAAGAAAATGTTAACTACTTTGAAAACGCTAATCGTGGACAGACTCATCATCCATTGTACTTTAGAAACAAATAAAACTATAAAAGCGATGCCACTGTGGAAAAGGTAAAAAATAGAGGGGACAATCAGAGTAAAGACCTGAGTTCAGGATTGGAGATGTTTTTTATTAGATTATGAATAATGTATAAGTTGGCATTCATAAGGACCTGTCATCAAAAGAACTGGATAAACGTTGTGCAATAACACCCAGAGGGAACTCAACAACCTCTGTAGTAGAAGGAGAGATGTTGACCTGCTATGTTTCTTCCAGTAGCCAGTTATCCAAAATTTCGTTTCTTAGCAGATTAAAAAAAAATGTTTTATCTTTTCTTATAGCAGGAAGGGAAATGCCAGCACAGCGCAGAAAGAGCTGCCTATATCAGAAAGGGTTTTGAGTGAGTGGCAATATGATGATGGTTGAGGGAGCACATGAAGACCCTGAAGAGCACCTGCATGATGTGGACAGGCCAGCAAACAGCCAGTGCAGAGTACAAGCAAACACTGATGGCAATAGGGAAAAAATAACTGCTGTGAAACAGCTGGCTGACAATGGAGCATAAGGCAAAGCCTTGGACCTGTCCAGAAAGTCACTACTTGCACAGCAATAGAAAGCAAAACATGTGCATGAACTCACAGGAAGACTATATGTGAGAGGAGCATACAGCAAATACTGAACAAAATTTGTATCCTAGAAAAAAAAACCCAGTAATTTTCTTTTACCCTCTTGAAACCCTGAGAGAGCAGAATTTCCTTCATATGATTTTCGTGAGACCCTTGACAGAAAAGTGCCAAAGAAGCCAGAAGGAAAAAAAGTTTGCCCTGAAAATTAATATTTCTAATAAAAAGTAAATCTGTTGCTTGAAGTTTCTTTGAATCCAATTTGGAAAAATATTGAGTTACTACATGAAAAAATTCTGCTGTGTGTGGAATTGGCATTCAGCTCCCCATTAGTGGCACAGCATATGGATGAGAGCCAATGTCTCTTTGTCACTTTTATTTGGCTTATTTCATTCAGGGGCATAGACAAGTATGTGCAGATGAAATATCTGAGATTTATTTTGTTTGTTTTGGGCTTTGGGAAGAACTGGGTTGGTTCTGCTTGGTTTTGACTGAAGTTTTCAAAGAAGAAAAATAAAGGAGGAATCCAATCACTAGAAATTTCCCCATATATTTATTGAATGCCTTTATACTTAAAAAATGTTGCATGTAGATACTGCCATAGTAAAAAATGTTGCATGTAGATACTGTCATAGTATTAAATGGAAGCTAAACAAAGTTTACTGCTGGATTTAGGTGTTCTGGTTGGGCTTGGATACATTTTGTTTTTGGTATTCACTCTATATTCAGATTGCTCAGGATTTCACTTTTTAAATAAAAGATAAAACAGTGCCCTTATTTCTGTGAAATGAAACATTGTGAGATGAAATGAATGTGAACTTAATGTAAACCCAGGCAGAAATTTGCAGATGGATTTATTCTCTGAAGTGTGACATGCCTCACGTTT
Organism: Oriolus oriolus; assembly: GCA_013400235.1. Lineage (NCBI taxonomy): Eukaryota > Metazoa > Chordata > Aves > Passeriformes > Corvidae > Oriolus > Oriolus oriolus. The sequence continues at coordinate 22,918 of VXBT01010056.1, forward strand.
CTTTGGAGTGTCAGCTGTGAAGCTGGATGACGATTTTTTGAACATTCCATTCTACTTCCTGGATACAAAGAAGAGACAAAATTATGGAGAAAAGAACAGAACAACACTCAGAAAAGCAGAAGATGTCAGAAAAAACCAATAGAAGACAGAGAAAGAAACAGAAACCAAACTCCGCCTGGATCAAATCATAGAATATGCTGAACTGAATGAAAAGCACCCAAAAAAAATCATTGAATCCAACTTCTGGCCCTGCACTGCGCCATCCCCAAGAGTCACACCACGTGCCTGAGAGCATTGTCCGAACACTTCTTGAACTGTCAGGCTGATGCTGTGACCACTGCCCTGGGGAGCCTGTCCCAGTGCCCGAACCACCTCTGGGTGAAAACCCTTTCCTACTGTCCAACCCAAACCTCTCCTGACACATCTTCAGGCTGTTCTCTCAGATCCTGTCACTGGGCACCATGGAGAAGATATCAGTGCCTGCCTCTTCCCCTCACAAGGAAAGTGCAGACTGTGATGAGGTCTCTCCTCAGTCTCCTCTTCTCCAGGCTGGGCAGACCAAGTGACCTCAGCCACTCCTGATATGGCTTGCCCTCCAAAACCTTCATCCACCCTCACGTCCCTCCTTTAAATGCTCTGTGATAGCTTCATGTCTTTGTTGTGGAATTTAAATCTGCCCCCAGCATTCAAGGTGAGGCCACCCCAGTGCAGAGCAGAGCAGGACAATCCCCTCCCTTGCCTGGCTCAGGGTTGGCCCTCCAGGCTGCCAGGGTGCTGTGAATCTGCTCCGGAGAAAGTTATGCAATACTGAACATATATAGAAGCCAATTTCTGTAACTCTGCATAGTATTCAGCTCTTTCCGCAAAAGATGTTTGATGTCTCTGGGTACAATTAAGATAAAGGAAATTTAGAAAACTCCAGGAAGCACCTTCAGCTACCCTGACTTCAGTGAATTTGTTCTGATGTCTTTAGTACTATGCTAAGAAGCCAGTGCCTTGGTCAGACAACCTGCACTTATTTCAAAATGGTATTTTCATCTTTACTGTAGCTTTCCTGGATGTAAGGCTGGAGCTTCTCTCCTGCTACATCTTTTGAAACCTGCGCCTTTGGAGAAGCCAGTGAAGCCTGGCTGCTGTCCACTGTGGCTTTGAGTGTCTTTGCTTTGCCAGCACAGCAAAGAATCATTGTCCATCATTCTAGTCTGTTTCAGTAGACAGGAAAGGTTTTCCATTGTAAAGGTAAAACAGACAGAACATATTGTGAGTCGCTGCTTGCAGAAGTTTACTCTGGGTGCTGAGTATGTGCTCTATGCTAGTGTTTGTACTGACAATGGTAAGTGATACTTCAATTCTATTTGCTGAAACTATTTTAATATGCATCTGTATCTATGCTATCCTACTATAGGTAAAAGAAGCTTAAGGAGTGGCTTGGTCTCTGTTTTTATGATCTGCACTTGGTGACCAGCAGTGGAGGGTCTGTCATATACTGAGAGTGACAATAAGCAAATACTCTATTAGCAACAGCAAGAGAAAAGTATGAAATATCTCTCTACTCAGAATGCTCTTACCCAACTTCTGCTGCTACATTGCAGTACTCCTAATTTAATTATTTCAATGTTTAATTCAAAGTTGCATAAGGGGATTTTCAGGCTTAACATTAGGAAACATGTCTTTATTGAGAGGATGGTCAAACACTGGATCAGGTTTGTCAGTTTCTTGTTTAAGAAGCATTTTGACAATGTCCTTAGTAACATGCTTTAACTTTTATTCATCCCTAAAGCAGTCACTAAATGATCATCCTTCTATCCAGTACTCCTCTCCTCTCCTGCAAAAATATGCTTTTTATCTTGAATTATTTACCTGAAGAAAAGGACGCATGAATTTTTTCTTGTTTGTCTAATTATATGTTAAGAAAATATTGTATATATGTGCTTGTATCTACTGAGTGACTATTTTCAAAATTGCAATTGCAATAATAAAATGTGCTGGAATGAAAGAAGGTAGTTTCAAAATAATATAAAATGTGTTCCATCTCCTCTTAGTTTTAAAGTTTTGACACTAAAGGAAATCTTTCTGAAAAATACATAGTGGCTAGCATCAACAGTCCTACTTTGATGAAGTCATAGAAAAAAAACCAAAAGACAAAATAATTTGAGCAATTTCCTTTTTCCTAAGAAATCTGATTGTGTTTTCTTGCCTAATTGTTTACAAAACACAAACAAAACAAAGTCATAACTGATATAGGAGATTCTTCTTTAAGAGCCCATTGCAGATCACAAGATGGCTGGAATGAACCACAATCAGGCTGAAATTATCAATGGCTGAAATTAATTATCAATGGTCTTCAAACAATTTACTCCCTAAGAGAATCACACAGCAGGAGAGATGAATTGCTGAGAGCCTTGGAGAACTGTCTGTTGAAAGAGCTACAAAATGGTGGCGACTTCTGACAACTAGCTTGATTTAATCAGAAATTAAAGACCTGTTAAATTGCTGGATAACCACTGTGAAGCTGAAAGTATTCATGGTGCTTCTGTTCCTTGTCTTTAACATGGCTCAGGTTAAGAGAAATTTTCACATTTCAAGGTCTAATTGAAGAGTATGCAATTAAAAATGTAATAAATAAATTAAACGTATGAAGGAGAAGTACGGATTTTGAGGTATTTAAGGCCTTCATTCTCAAATTATTTGGATTAAAAGTATTTTAAATTACTGTATGAGCAGTTGCAAAAAGCTATACCTATTTTATTCCAAGTAGCACTAGTAAACATGAAGATAATTGTCTTGTAAGAAAGCATGGAGTGGAAGATGCAAAGATTCTCCAGAACACAGAGAAGTCTTTGCTCTTCCAGGCCTTGTGTAAGGCCTATATGTCCTGGGAGCACAAACAGTGCTCCCTGAGTTAATATATGACCAAACAAAATACAGCTGGTTGAAGCCCATTATGCTGTTTTTAATTATATTGATCTTATACCTATAATTCAGTTAAATACATTAAATCCCTGTTATTAGTTTCACAGTTAAACCAGAAAGAAATGTCATCATTCCTTCTAGATTTAATTCTGAATTAATACTCCTCTACACCACGTACTTTGAAACGTCTTAAAATTTTGTACATTCCATTTAAAGAAAATAATTCCCACCATTTAATTTATACATTTTGTGTTAATTTATCTATTTTACAAATCATGAACCAGTCACTATAAGAGCCTCTCCTCATTCCTTCCAATATGTGTGGGTGACCATTTTTATCAGTACAGAAGATGCTAAGAGAATATTAATTGCAAGAATATTCCTGGAAAATTGTAATAATTCACCTCCTATTAAGTTATTTTTCACAACATTTTCTCTAAGAAGTGTGGTCTCGGAGGTAATATTCAGAGTGAACTTCAAAGCCAGGTTCCTGTCTACTTCTATGCAAACCTAAAACACATTCAGTATGAAGAATAGAAGTCTTCAGGCATATCTAGCACATTGTGATAACTTTCTTTCGGAATTTCAATAGATATATACTATATATAATGAATTTATATATATACATAAAAAACCACATTTTAGATTACATTTTATTACAAATCCATCTCTTGCCCATACGTTCTAGTCTCATTGAAAGCATTGGCTTATTAAGATAATTTCATTATTACATGAATTTGAAAGATAACAGAGCAGAAGTGAATATTCAGCCAATCACAGATGCTCTGATGGTCTATATGTAGCAAATCAGATATTTAATTTAAAACATAGAAAATGAAGAAAACTTTTTATAAAACAAAATAACAGTAACTCATTTTTTCTAGAAAAAATTACTGACACCTAATAAATGAGTCAAAACACAATATTGACTAATTTCTACATTATCTGTTTCATTAAAAGTAAAAGACAAAAGACTCCTTCTTAAAAGTATTATGCATTGATACATTAACCCTCAATAGTAAAAAGATTGTGAAAAAAACCACCCAGAAATATTGGAATGTTCTGTAAATACAAATTACTTCTGATTTTAATGAACTCTAACTTGTGTAGCAGTATTCAAAGCATTGCATATGCATTAGATGTTGGCTCCCATCAACACATGACTAAATTCATTAGAACAGCTTGGTTTGGAAGGGAGATCATGCGATTCTAACTCCCCTGCCATGAGGAGGGAACCTTCCACTAGGCCAGGTTGTTCCGAGCCCCATCTTGCATGGCCTTGAACACTTCCAAGGATGGGGCAGCCACAATTTCTCTGGGCAACCTGTGTCAGTGCCTCACCACCCTCACTGTACAGAAATGTCTGGCCCTGTTGATTTAAAGAAATGTTTCAATCACTCTCAAGGACAGGGAATTTACAGAAGTCCTTCCAAATTTTTCCTGTAGTTCACTATATCTTGTAAGGTAAATTCAACTTTTTCTACTTCGTTTCCTTCATGTTTCCTTTGCAGAAACTCTTTCTTTCAAAATAATTTGAGGCACTGCATATCAATGAAATGAAAGAGAGAGGGAAAGGTAAGTGTGAACTAAATGTGTAAATAGGAATTGCTCACCTATTGATCACCTGCATTCATTAATTCTTGAACTATAACTCTTATTCAGCCCAGTCGTCGTCACCTGGTCAGTTTCCTCTCTGGAGCAATTACTTCATGGAACAATTAAGAGCAGATTTGCAGATCAGCTAGTAGAAGGAATTCTGTGGTTAAACTGCACTGAGCAAGACTGGGAAAAAGTCTAGGAAATCTACGAAAGATTTGTGGTTAAAAACTGGCACACTGGCTAAGAGGTTGGTGTTGACAGAAGAGCAGAGCTGACAAGGATGGTATTCTAAAGAGCATAATGACAATGTGAACAAGCCTGAAGAACAAAAGCACAAAGATTTAATTTCCTGCAGTTGACCACATAGTGGAATAAACCAAAGAAATTATCCAATCCTATCAGTGGAATGGGCAGGGCAGATGATCTTGACAAATGTTAATTTAAAAGGTGTGCCATTAAAAAAGAAAGGAGCTGATGTGTGTTTTGCTGAGATGGTTGATGAGCTTGAATGAATTTTTCTCAGCGTAAGTCATAAATGAAAGCGTAAGTTGTTTTGAATGAATAATTTTAGAATGCACATCAATTCCATCAGCATGCATAAAATGTCACACACTAAATTGGAGGTATTTAAAACTGGTTTTATGAATTAAAATTTATGTGTTTGGTATCATATGACACACAGTTATTTCAGAACATATGTTCCTTTATTACAAATCAGGACTCTCCCCTCTCAAAGGTTCAAGTGCAAATGAACCCTATACCATCAGGATCATTTAATATACTGAAAAAACATAGTTTAAATATTTGTGCAGTTCAAATTTACATATTTGAAAGATTATGGAAATATTCATTTTTATTTAGCTTGGTTTCTTACTGGTGTTTTGTACGGTTTTCTTCTTTTTGCTGTCATATGTCACGGACTTACATTCTCTGAAGTCAATGGACCTGATCCTAAGCTAATGGTGTAATTCTCATTTAACCAGTGGGATCTGGTTAGAGTCAAATGGGATCATAATGTAAATTTCTGACAGTAGAATGTGGGCTTTAATTATCTCAGAAATGTTAATTTTTAGCTCATGTAACCCCTATCCCCACCCCCACTCCCTACTCCCTGGGGTGTATTTTAGTGCACTTAGAAGCACTTTGTCACCTTCTTCTAATTCAGAAGCAGCTCTCCTAGTTCAAGAGTGAAGTTTTTAGTAATTGTTCAGATTGTTCCCTGAAAGGGAAATGTTAACTCTTGCAGACTGGTGTAGCACTTTACCTCAAGCAGGAGTGCTGAGAGAAACAAGACTTAGAGAATTACAAAAAAGCCTGGAACAGAAGAATTTGAAGGGAGATCCTTGTAATTATTTGCCAGCTGACCATTTTCATTCAGCACAGATATTTCACTAGAGAGACACCATTTGTGGCCATGCGTTCATGTCCAGCCATCCTCACAGCGCAGTTTTCTCTTCTGTCAGGGATAAGCAGGAAGGAAGCATGCCAAGAAAATAGTTTCTGGGTTATGGAGAAAGAGAGATTTGGCTAGTAACTAACACTCATCTTAAAGAAGGTTGTTCCTATGTGAGGATTCACATATTAGACAACTGTTAAAACACTTATGACTGGGGCAAGATCCTGGTTTACACTCCCTTTAATGTCAGGAGAGAAGTGGCCTACTGGTTCACAGAAGCATCTCCTCTTTTGTGGAGGAGTAGAGCCCCGTGTCAGGGGCTTCTCTAATTTTTCTCTCACATCCCTGCTGTGTAGTTGAGAGCTTGCTGGAGGCACACCTGTTACGAGCTGATAAGGACATTTCAGCTTGGGGTGGCTGCTGACAGGACTTGTAAATCTTATCCTGTATAGTGAAGCTGAATGTAGCATTCTCACCAAAGGATTAGTGGGTGTGCATTTTTCACTGTTTCGTTTTTCATTTTTGCTTTTTCTTGTCACATGGTTTAACTGGAGTCTCACATATTGTGCTGGTGTTTTCAGCATTTGGAGGGAGTCCTTGGGATCTAACGTTAATAAGGGGCCCTGGTGGTGCTGTAAGTTGGCCACTCAGTAGCTGGGCATTGTGGTGAATATGGCCTCAAACTGGTGAGCGGGTCACTGCATAAATTTATAGTCTCTGCCAGACATCTGTGATTGTGTTGTAGAAGTCCTCGGGGTAGAAATGCTGGCATCAGTCCACTTGGAAAGACTCTTTAAATAAAAGCAGCACATAAGAGAAAGAGGAGGTTATTCTACTTCCTAATTGATATGGGCTCAGGGCTGTAATATTTACAGTGCAGAGAGTGATTGAAAAGCTGTTTGAGGGAAAGTAACCAAAGTCCATAATGCAGCATTGTTAAATAGTTATGAAACACATCTTAGACTTAATCATAGAAATAATCTATTCAGTTTATAATGGAGCTTTATGCAAAGCAGTTCACTTCCATGCCTTCAGCTTGTCTGCTCTATCCTCCACTTACCGTTCTATGTATCAAAAATGTACAGTAACTTCTTTGCCTGCCTGTCATTTTACAGTCATAAAATCTACTGTAAAAACAAGCTGACACTAGTGACCACTTCAGCTACACAGTGCAAGATTTAAAAATAAAAAAATTAGCTGAAAGAGAAGAACAAGTATTTTAAATAAAATCAAAGAGTATAAAGTATGTATGCATCACACAATAAATACACCATTGAATTATGAAAAAAGGCTATATGAATTCTGTGCATACTTATGTTTTTTACATTAATTTTATTGGAATGTTGTGAATTAAATTATAGAAAGCTAGATGAAAAAAATCAGTTATGGAAAAATTAGTCAAGAAAAGCACTTACTGAGCAGCAAAGGTAACTGTAGTACTGTATGTGTTCCAAGTAAGAAAGGAATGCTTGTAAAATTGAATCCCTTTGGGGACATATGGAAGAAAGAAATTTTCTAAAAGAAGCCCATTAGGTAAAGGTATAAGATTGAACAGGTGGTCTTCTGAGTCATGGAGGAAAAATGACCAAATGTAGATCGAAAAGCACCTTTGACTGTCAAAGACAGAGGAACCAACCCGCGTAAACTGTACCGGAGAGAGATTTCAAATTGGCTTTAATTCTGGTGGAGACAGAAAGAATGAGAAGCCCTAGAGAGTATCTAAATTTGTCTAGTTCCTGCCTTGGTTTGAAAGAACAAATTTGAAGGCTTTTCAACACTCAGACACTTGACTATTCCCCCACTGTCATAGTGGTGGTTTGGCTATGTGACTAGTCCAGATTCTCGCTGGTTTTGTATGTGGAAATTCTGTCAGGAAAAGGTTGTGATGCTCATGTATTTGAAAGAAATACAAAAGTAAAAAGATATTCAGAAAATCATGTCGATGTGTGCTAATATTTATATTATAAGATGCTTTCCCCATGAAAATGAGGGTTTTGCGATAAAGGAAGATGTTATTTATAGAGCCCTGAATCAGGATGTTAATTCAGGGGGCAAAACTTCATAAGCTTTCAGTCTCAGTTGTGCTGAGATGACAAATGCTTATATGGCAATCATAAAGTAGGCATCTTAAGCAGCACTGCCTACGGAACTCACTTCATGCTTTGGTTTGTTGTTTATTTTTTAATAATGTATTTTTTCTCTACAGGTCTGTTGTTGAGAGATGGGGGCAAATTGAGTCATAATAGATGTTTTCTTGTTTCAGGGCCAAATTCAGTTCTTAGAAACACATAAAATACACTAAATTCAGAACAATCATCCTCAATTGTGTCAAAATAGCATTTGTGATTACTAGAGAGCATGGGATCTTTAGCAGCATGGAGAATAAATCCTCCACAAAGAACCAGTAGAGACAAAATGCTTCATTTTTGTCTAATTGAGTAGGTATCCCAGCAGTGTAGCATTCGAAGGAGATAGTGGAGATTAAGGAATCCATGTACAAACTTCTCTTTCCTGTAATTTTGACCAATTGCTTGAAGAATTTTGAAAGTCTACTCTAAATGTAGGTTCTGTGCCATCAGTTATTAGGGATCTTTCCAGCTGAATTGCACTTTCAATGCTAATGAATGGAAAAAGACCATTTCCTCATCTGAAAATCAGTTTAAAGATATTTAGGAATAGAACAGTATGTATATGGGAAATGTTTGAAACTAGGTTTCACCACCTGGTTTCTAATACTTTAAAAAAGACTCATATTTTAGGAAATTTCTGCCAGTTTCAAAATGTGCTGTCAAATTTTCTTCCAGTAAGAGCAGAAATGCTGATGCAGACAAAAGGACACTAGGCAAATTTTTGCAAAATTATTCTGATTTTGTAGAATGATATAATAGGGCTTGCTGGTACCTTTCCTCAAAACCACTGATTGATGTTTCCCTTCCTCTGAAATATGATACCTATCACTATTAATATTATATTCCTCATAGTGATGGAGGCAGCAATGCAATGTAAAAGCAAAACTCAAGAAATCAGTGTTTAGGCAACAAGAGACATAGAGGAGATAAAATATAAATTATGCATGGTATTTATTTGATAAGAAATTGAATTAAAATATTGTTGAATGAACTTGTTAATTTTCATTGAGTAAATAGGCTGGGAATCACATAACTTCTCAGAAAAAAATCCTATCTCTAGCTTACCTCGAGATGAGAATCCTGATTCTACAAGCCCCTGGTTTTCAATTAATTGTGTTCTCTTCTCTAATGTGTTAGGAGAAAAATAGCACTGGAGAAACAGAGAACGCCTGAATGCAATGTGAGTAAATGGGCTATCTAAACCTTTGAGGAAAGAAGCATGGTTTACACCTAATCATGACAAGAGCTTGACTGACAAATAGGGATCAGGAGGGGTTTTCTTCCTGGTTTTGCTCTGTCTCACAAACTGGCCGCTGCTCTGAGCCCAATTCCTTTCCTTCTGACTATGATGGTTCCTTGAAGCTGATGTAACACTTGTATGAAAAAGATGAGCACCTCATTATCACTTGAGTATCTGGTTATGGAACTGGTGTTTGGTGACTGATAAATACTGCTTGATATACTATACTGGTTTATAAAGGCACCTAAGAAAATGCACTCACCAAGGGTATACAGCCTGAAGAGAATCATACACACAGAAATATAAGGAAGTTTCCAATCTCAGGAGAAAGAATTAAAAAAAAAAAATTGTGAAGTCATCAGGGAAGTAGACATCACTTTTGCAGTCTATGTGGAAACAATTACTTGAAACTGATTTTTGACAAACACTGGGTCCTATAAAATTCATAAACTTGTTTCCATATATTATCTGCAGTTTCAGACCTTTGGTAATATGCATTCAGTGTTCGGATTTTTTTCATTCATCAACCATTAGAGAACTTTCAAACTATATCTCTCAAGGATCTGAGAAACCAATTGGATGTGCAGATGAATCTAAGTTTTCCTATTCTATTTAAAATCAAATAAACGTTAAATTAAACAGAGACGGCTTTTAATAAAACTTCCTGTATAGCTAGTCCAAGTCTGAACAAAATATCACCTCACATCTAAACAACAAAATGGATTTGGAGAAGAAATATTATCTAGAATGTTTTTTGCTCTACATAAATTCAAATTAAATGAAGAGGTTTCTAGCAAAGTTCAGAGGAAAAATAAAAATTTGCAAAATGCAAGTTGGATATCATAAATATTACTATATAAATGAATTTGATTGTTCCTACTTGTCTTAAGACATTTTTTTTATCTTAAGATATCATTTCTTCTCTTCTGCCTTATTTTCATTATTTAAAAAAAAGGACAGAGTTGGATTCTAGGCAGGATACTTATGCAGAATATGCTCACTTTGGTTCTGAATTTTGTAATTAAATTAAATGACTGCAAGAGCTAATCTAATATCTATTTTGAGCATAAAGTTTAGGTTTTAGAAGTGAATTCCTGCAATAGATTATGTGCATACTTTTGAAACTGTGTACTTAATATAACTAATTTTTATTTATTTTATTTGCTTTAAAATTAATATTATGATTATTCATGATGATCACATAATGCATATTGATTGATTAGTGATGCAGGCATTAGTGACGTTTTATATGACAAATATAGAATGAGCTATATTTTTTTAACAATCCTCAACTACCATGACCATAACATCTACACAAATTCAAATATTCTTAATTGAAACCTCAAGAACAGAATGCTTGCCTTCTTATTTTTTGAGTTTTATATTCTTTTACAATTGTCTATCATGTTCAAAATGTTTAATTATAAAAAGAAGAAACAAAGTATTACATTGGAAGAACATAATCAGCTTGGAAATTTAATGATTTGGAATTACTGTGCATGCTTCAAAGGATAATAGTCCTTAAATGAGTCTGCCTAATCTTTCTTGCCAAACCGTTAAAGATGGAAATCATTGGTTTACATATTCAAGTGATTATGAAAGAGATCAAAACTCAGGCCTATTCCCTGATGGAAAACACTAAGTTAAATTCCTTTTGGCTGACATCCCATCTTGGTCTCAGTGGAAGGCTTTGAAAACAAAAGCAATTTTAAAGAACAGGAACAACATAAAGAGTGACAATCCACAGCCTTCTCTTTTGAGAAACAGCCCATTTTCATTGTATTCATTTTTATTTATATTAAAATTGTGCAATTATGCAAAAAATACCCTACCATGGAAGCTGGTTTCTTTTAAAGCAGCTAGCAAGTTTTTTCAAGTGCCCTTTTTACACAGTCTGGTACAGGATTAGAAAAAGTAAATCTTTTAGAAAAAAATAATGTAGGTAAACGCAGAGAGGAAATAAGTACACAATAAAACAAGGGCTTGTGTTCCACAATACTGCTTTTACATTGCAAAGATCATTACACTGAAAAGAAACAGTGAAGCTACTGACTTCATTTGGGTGGTCATGTATCTACTACTGAGAATGTGGTTTTTTGGCATTTTACTGAATTGAGCCTGGAATGTGGGTTTGGGTTTTTTTGGTGCTAACCCATATTAAAAATATAGTCTGCACTTACAGTTTCATTAAAATAATAGAAGTTGTATGGAGAGATTCTAAAGACATGCTTAATGGCTTCCTTTTTTCTTCTTGTTTGCTTTTATCTATTGCACTGCTAGGAAGAATTTACATATATGAGAGGTGAGAAATTATTTTGACCCCACAGAAGTTTGATTGGAAGAAGAAATGAGTCTTTCACACAAACAGTACTCAGAAGGGCTGATTTTGCTGGCAGTGTAGCTTAATTATTTACTCCAGGAGGGCAAAAGGAAAGAGCTGCCCGTGTCTTCTACCTGTATTTCTGCAAGGCCCTTGATACTGTCCCTCACAACATTTGTACTTTTAAATTGCAGAAATATGGGTTTGATGGATGAACTGTTAGATTTATAAGGCATTGGCTGGATGTCTGCGTCCAAAGAGTTACAGTCAATTGCTCAGTGTCCAAGTGGGAACCAGTAATGAGTGGTGTCTCTCAAGGGTCTGTACTGGCACCAACATTATTTAATATCTTCATCAACAACATGGACAGTGTGATTGAGCATGATTGCACCCTCAGCAAGTTTGCGGGTTACATCAAGATAAGTGGTGCGGTTGATATACCAGAGGTTGATATACCAGAGGGAGGGGATGGCATCCAGAGGGGCCTGGGCAGGCTTGAGGAGTGGGCCTGTGCAAACCTCACGGAGTGCAACAAGACCATGGGCAAGGTGTTGCACCTGGGTTGGAGCAATCCTAAGTATCAGTGCAGGGGGGTGAGTGCATTGAGAGCAGCAACACTGCAGAGAAGGACTTGGGAACACTAGTGATTGAAAAAGTGGACATGACTCAGCAATGTGCATTTGCAGCTCAGAAAGCCAACCATATCCTGGGCTGCTTCAAAAGCGTTTTGAGGGAGGTGATTCTCCCCCTGCATTAAGGTTGGACTAGATGATCTTGGAAGGTCCCCTGCAACCCAAACCATTCTATGGCACTGTGATTCTCTGATTAATTACTTGCTGTGCATACAGAGATTCCATCTGTGGTGGCACATGCAATAAAGGGGGAAAACTCAATGAACTTAACGTAGCATTGGTTTAGACTCATCTGCACCCTACCCACCCTGCTGAACCTAAGCTTAGGAAGGCACTGAACAGAAAAGGGCAGACTTGTACAAAAATACCTTGCTTTGTTTCTCAACACTTCACACTTCAAATGATTGATAAGAAGTAATTTCATCTGTGGGATGACTCTGGTAAATTTCACAAAATTATACTGATGTGAATAAGAGGCAAAATTGAACCAGTATTGTAAGTTCACTTTGAAATTAAAGGCTCAAAAGCGTGTTGTTTTATTCTGTGACTGCTTGTATGCTCTTGTTTAGAAAAATTTTTTCTGATGTTTGTTAGGTAGACTGAGGCATTTTTTTCTATGTTCCACAGTGAATTCTAATGAGGCATTCTGCACACATAGGGCCTGATTTTTACTTGTGCATGTCTGTTAATAACAGCATCTAATTAAGCCATCCATTCAATGTCCATAATGTTAATTTAATAAAAAATTCCAATAGAACTCCATCAGGGTCTCCTTCTTAGTTTAGCACTGCACAACTTTACTAACGAATGTCTCAGAAGTTGTTACTGGAAAAAATACTATATAACTAAAATTGTCCATTATTCAAGATGGAAAATAGTGTTCTGTTTCACTAGTTCTTCAACCGTCATGAATTATAGATGTCTGGGATATTTATAAGATTTCTGTAGTTAGTTGTCATATAGTGTGACTGTATTCATTAATGGGTGAACAGAAATACATTAACTGTTAGAAAATAAATTTAGCAGATATAAGTGTATATTTACTTGAAAAAAACCCAATGCTTAGTAATCTGGAAAAAAAGTAAGATTTATTTGTCAAAGAATTGCCTAAATCTGATGTTACATTTAGACTGATTATTGTAGAGTTCTTAGCTACCGAAATAGTATATTAAGGTATTGCTTATGCTTGTATTCAGATTAGATATGTGTTATACTTGCAGGTAGTTCAGTATTGCCACATATACTGGTAGGAGTGGAATTTTAGTTTGAAATTTATTTATGCAAATACTGAAAGAACTGAATGTTGCAATTGGTTATTCAGAAACACACTATGAGGAGGCAGGAATATAGAATTACACAAGAAGAAAATAACTTTTTATAAAGAAAAGTATTGCAAAAGCTCTCTAGTGTCATAAAAAAAAATTAGGAAGAGAACCTGGGAAGGGATGATAGGGAAAGGAAGAAAAGGGCTCTTGGAATGAAATTAGATACTTGCTAAAAGGAAAAAGTCTTTGTATTTTATACATGTCTTCCTGAAAGATACTTGGACAGTCATCAGAAATTAATTTTTGATGCAAAGTAAGGAAACAAGCAAGGAAGACCTATAATTTTGTTGTTATGCTTTTTATAAATTTCTGTCTGGACACATGGAGTATTAACTTTATATTATTACCACAATGACAGCTGAATTGACAAAGCAGATCATGTCTCTGCATTTCACAAAATACAGCTTTTGGAGAACTACACTAATGTACTACATTATCTGTTCTTATTGTACTGAAACTATCACTGACATACTCAACAAATCACTCATGTCATATATTCAACCACTCTGCTTACATTACTGCAGCAATTTTTGTTCTTCTCCCTCCTTCTTTTACGGTAAATAATTCAAGAGGTTTTTACTTTATTCTTACGCTTTTAGAAGTACCTCACATACAGCTTTAAGAGAGACTTCATTGGCAATTTAAATGAAAGTCAGGATCACAAGAGAAAATAAGCAAAAGTTCCCATAAATGTACTCTCGATACACAAGGAAACTGCATCATATGCTAGAGTGTTACTGATGATATATGATCTTAAGGCAAATTAACACAAAATATCCTTTTCAGTCCATGCTTACTTAAGATCTGAAAAACTGTTCAAATTAAAGGTTAAATAGTAATTTCACTCTGTTCCTTTGTGTGATAAAGACAAATGCAAAAGTTTCAAACATTTTGCTTATCTATGTTGCTGTTCTGCAGGTTTTATATTAATATGCCATAATAATTTCCCAGCTGCCAGGGATTATTGTTGTTCCACAATCAGCCACTGCCAGCCCCTGAAAGGTACCTCATTGTCATAGATCACACATCAAAATTTTGGGAAGTGGATAATTTCCATATTTCTTGGAAAAATAAAAATGGTGTCATCTTCAAACCTAACCACTCTGGATCAGACAGCAGAAAAAAACCTCAAACAGCTCTGGTCCTGTTCGTGGTTTACTGTGTGGCCATCCTGAAGTTTCAGTGCTATCCTCATCTTCAGGCCATCTTGATTTCCTCTCAAAATCAATGAAATTTCTACAAGGCTTTCAAGTTTTTTTCAACTACAAGGTTAATATTCTGTTTTATCTTTGTTTAACATTAGGTAAATTCTATGAATTGCTGTAGACAGAGGAAGAAAAATTTTGGTTTAATATCCACTAGGAATCACCAGATATTAAAATTCCACTTTGACTTCAAATGTATGCCAACTTGAGAAGTTAAATAATTTTTCATAATCTCTTAAGGCATACGAGGAAATCTTTCTAAATTATTTGCAGGTAGAGTCATTCTGATTTAATTGGTGGTGTTGTTCTGACAGTCCTCTTCTCAGTAGCAAAAAGTTAAAGGTATGTCTCCTTACACTAATCACAAAGAAATACAGCAAGCATTTCAACATGCTCTCCAAAAAACTCAGTCAGAGGAAAAAGAATGCCCTCAGGATGATGCTATTCAGATAATGGGATTATTTGGAGATCATTTCTACTGAAAAAAAAGAGAAAAAAGAAGTCTTCACATTTTCAGATTTCTTTTCCAACTGCTCTCTGCCTTACAGGACCCCAGAACTACCACATCAAGCCAGAGGAAGGTTCACAGACATTCTCTGAAGAACTGGTGTAATAAAATTCTGTCTCATCCTGTACATCTGAACAACAGAGAAGTTTTTCAAAGGGCACTGTCAGGTTTTATGAACTGCAGCAGAAACTGTGCTCTGGTTAACATCTGACACAATATGTTACCTGTACACCCTCTCTCTGAACTTCACACGGTATTCCTCTGCTAGCCCATGGGATCTGAACAGTATCTATGCTTTAAAAATACTAAAATGTCAATCCTTTTAATTTGCAGCATCCTGTGACTCTTAGGTTTGTTCATTTGTTTGTTTGTTTTTAATCTGACCTCAGTAAGGTTATGATCTTTAGCTCTAGATTCCTTAGAATTCCAGCCATAAATATATCTGTGTATACTAGCTGTACTACATGTGTAGTCTAGGAGTTTTAAATTTAGCAAATTTTGTGGAAGATACTCAATAGTTTTTCCTATTCTCAACATATTTTCTTTTCCTTAGTGGACAAAAGCTTTGGAAATTATGTTTTTGTAATAGTACTGGCATTTCTATTACATAACTGAGTGGAATGTTTTTGTTCTAACTTTTAAAATTTTCTACTTTTAGACTTCTAAAATTCATTTTTCTATTAAATTTGCCTTGAGATTAATTTGGTTTTTATGTTTTCTTTATTTCATTTCAGCTGTTTTATTCTCAGTGAGCTTTCATCAAATCAAGATTGGCTGACCCACGAGTATGATGTGTATTCTTGGAGGTATCAAGAGCAGACAGAATACAAGAAACTTGTTTCTAATATCTGCTGAGGAAAGACTGGAGTTGCAACTGGCACCACTCAGTAAGAATGAGACACAATCGACTAAATAAAGGTAATAAATAGGTAGAAAAAAATGGTAATATAGCTGGAAAACGTGTCAGGAAACATCATAAAAGCAAAATTAAAGTAAAGCAATTCAGTTTCAAAGCCATATTTAACTGGCACTTCTGACTGCTCTTCACCTAGGTCTGAGAGAGCAAAGTGGTTGTGTATCATGCTAAAAGAATATGCTGTAAAAGAGAGCAGGAAAATTGTGTAGTCACAAAACACACAAAGATGTATCAGCTTAACTACACATTTCAAGTTTTTCCAAGAGCAAGGTAAGTCAGAAGTTCCTTCAATATTTGGGTTTTTTTTCTTTCACAGATTTGTATATCCTTCACAGTTGGTATTGTTTTATAAATGAAGTGAACATTAAACTAGCTTAAACTCTGTGAAAGAGACTTCATAAGCAAACTCATGAAAGCATGTCCTTACTGCTGAAACTATGGACTTTTTATTAAAAAGAATACTCAGAGATATGTATTGCTGATTTTTTTTGTAGTGTACACAATTGTTCTTGTAAATGCAATGAAATTGCATTGCTTTACAGATCCTTGGCTCATGTCCAATCACTGTCTTTCAGCTGAGATCTGTATGTATGAAGACTGTGCACATATGATGATGATAACAGAAAGAATAACTTAAAACATAGTTTACAGTAGGATTAATCTCCCTGAAAATGTGTTTTCCACAGTTAACAAACAGTTTGCTGCTATGATAGCTGATAAATCAGATGGTATGCCCTAATTTCAGAGGATTACTGCTTAAATGGATTTCAGATAGGTAGCACTATATTTCTCCATTTTTGTCTATAGCCTTTCTTCCCCCAGCAGAATTAATGTGATTCTCTGCAAAAGCTCCAATTTGATGCAGCCTCGCTGAAAGATGTTCTGTTCAGTGCGCACAAAGCGCCTGATCTATTCGCACAAAACCAGAGCATTTCTGCCAGTGCTTCAGGGTAAAGCACGAGAAACGTAAAGAATGTCCAAACTAGGAACTCATGAGGATTAACATCATGACTGTAACCTTTGAGTTACATGTGGGCAGTGTAATTCACTGAACAAGTAGTGTTGAAGGAAATTATGAGAACAACTCTTAACTTCCAAGGCATTCACAACCTCAGTTATGTGTTAGGAAATTAATTTGCTTGGTGCTAAATGACCATAATCACAAGAGGAGACTGTTCTCAGGAAGTATGTATCCTGAAAACAATTCTATAATTTTCTTATTTATCAGCTCATTTTTTCATCTACTAGTTTTATTTGCTCAGATAATTTGAACTGGTTGAATGAGACAGTTAGTCTCCAATTATTAATGGTGTGTCCCATTATTTGGTTTTTCTTTTCTTTTGAATAAATCAAAGGGATTTTTCCATAGTTTTAGACAACTGATAAATTGTATAACGTGGTGAATACTTTTAAAATTCAAACACATGGCCGAATTGTAAGTGGAATTGTACTATATAGGTTTGGGATATTATTACCTTGTTTCTATGCATTAGTGTATCTTTTCAATTAAAAAAACCTGCCTGAATCCACTGATATTTTGAAGTAGACAAAACAGCCTAAATAAATTTAATGTCTTTGTCAAACAACCAGCTGGGGATTTCACCGAAATGATGGATATTTTTTCTTGCAATTTGCTCATGAGTCGGTCCTTTTGAGCATGAAGGAGATGGTTCATCTATACAGTGTTGAATGTTTTGCTCTGCTTACCAAAAGAAACAGAAAAATGGTTTTAATGTACTTTGGTTTCCCTCAGGTTAGAACAGGTAAAGATTATACCAAGGGATCAAGGTAAAATAATTACACATATTTGAAACAAATATCTTCAGGCATCCATATCTCCATGCTGGAACTTCTAAAATTTTGTTACTGACATTTTAACTGATGAAGTGTTCCAAAGACAATATTTTTTTAATTACAGGAAAAAATTCAGTGGTAAATATGCACTTGTGACATAGATCTGTTTCTATGTTATTTTGGACTTCTACTATTTTCCGTGATTTTTTTGCTGTTGCTGTGGTTTCTCTAAATCAGCTATCCTGAAATAACACTATGTGAGGAAAACCTCAAGATTCTGCTCTTCCTCTGTCCTATGGACTCTTTCTTTCACATGTTAGGATTTGAAGCTGAAAAATTCAGTTTGTTATTTTTCCCTGTTTAAGAGGGAGCTAGTCAGAGTTCCGAAAAAACCTGCAGCTGTCCAGGCTTCAGGCCGTAGAGAGCACCTAAGCCTTTCACTGGATTGTAGCAGTGACAGAAGTTTTGTCAGATGTTACCAGGTGAATGACCTGCTCAGCCTGGTAGCAGAACTATGGATGGTGTAAGAAAGGTTAAGGAGTATTAGAGGTTCAAAAAGGGAGATAGACTGATAGAACCAAGAGGTTTCAGGAGCAGCCAGGAGCAGCCACCAAAAAACAATTCAAGACAGGGGTCCTCTGTCTATCCCCCAGCAAGGAGCAGGTATGATTTGTAAGGAAAGGATCAAATGGAGGGTAGTCTATGCTTGGAGTGGCAAGCAAAATCCTTCTTTGCCCACCCCACCAAGTGCCTCTGCACAATATGTAGGAGGCTTTGTATGTGGAAGACCAGCCTAAAGATGATGAAGGTACAGCTACACCAGAGGTGCCACCACAGTCAGAAAGGTCAGTCCCCTGCATCAAATATGCTTCCAAGAGGAAGAGGAGATGGGTTATAGTTATAGATTATTCCCTTCTAAGAGGAACAGGGAGCCCAATATGACAAACAGGCCCAGCCTACAGGGAAGTCTGTTGGTCCCTCAGACCTGGGATAGGGAAATCACCAAGAAGCTAGGAAGTTATTAGTACATGGCTCCACAGCTTGTGTCACCACCAAAATTTTGTGCTTTTGATAAGGGAATGGCCTACACAGCACCAGGAATCCTGGCATCAGACAGGACTCCCCTTGCTCTGTGAGAGAGTGTGCACAGGAACTAGCAGGGCTCATTGGCAGAGCTTTAAACTGGGCATGAGCTGGCCATGGGCACTCCCAGCCCAGAAAGCCAAGTGTGTCCTGGGCTGCACCCAAAGCCCCGTGGGCAGCAGGGGAGGGAGGGGATTCTGCCCCTCTGCCCCGCTCTGGTGAGACCCCGACCTGCAGAGCTGCCTCAAGCTCTGGGGTCCCAGCACAGGAAGGACTTGGAGCTGTTGGAGCCAGTCCAGAGGAGGCACCAGGGTGATCAGAGGGATGGAGCACCTCTGCTATGAGGAAAGGCTGAGAGAATTGTGACTGCTTAGCCTGGAGAAGAGAAAGCTTTGGGGTGACATAATTGTGGCCTTCCAGTACCCAAAGGAAACCCACAAGAAATATGGAAAGAGACTATTCACAAGAGCATGTAGTGACAGGACAAGAAGGAATGGCTTCAAAATGAAAGAGAGTAGGTTTAGACCAGATATTAGGAAGAAATTGTTTACTGTGAGGGTGGTGAGGCACTGGAATAGGTTGTTTTTTATGGCAAATATATTTATTTTTCACATTCTTATGTAAAGTCTACTTTCTTGCTCATTGATTTCAGTTTGTCTCCTACTATTTTTAGCATATGCGGTTCTAAGTTGTCCTGAAAGAAGAGTACTATACTCACCTTACTCAAATGTAAAGCCAGTTAAGCGCCCTGTGCTGAAACAAAATGTTCTCAGTAGTGATGGACTTACCACACACACACACACCCACCTCAAAAAGCAAAATGAAAAAAGCAGTAAGTTTTGAACAAGTGAACGTGATTGTTCTCACAGAAGTAATGGCCTGACCTGAATAAAATAAAAAGCAAAACTGTTAACTGATATTCTGATTGGTGTGTTTTATCAATTTTCCTTTTGCAGCTTTGGAGAGTCAATATTTTTAAACCATGACTGGTCAGTACAGTCAGGTGTCCAACACAATAATAATGTTGGTGGTCAAAGAATTCTGGAGGAACTGTGGAGGAGACTCTGAAATTGTATTAGTTTCAAAATACAGCTCTATACTCTGTTGAGATTTCTGTCAGCACGACTTTCAGACTGATTTCCTTTGAAAAACTCAAAGGACTGAGTTCAAACAAAAGACTTATAGAATCATAGCAGGGTTTGGCTTGGAAGCAATCTTAAGGCCTCTACATACCCTCACAGAATTGAGTTTAGCATCATCTAACAAGAGGATATACTCTGCTTCTTTATCTTTATGCAACAAGACACATAAGTACTTGAATACTATTTTATGCTTAAACCTAAGCATAAGTGCATGGAGTTTGTTAGATATGAAGGACTGTTTCTTGTGCAGCCCCCATCTCCTCCAGGCGAGACCAATACAAGAAAACTGTTCTGATATCATTCTGATTGTTTAATATAACTATATTAAGATATAATTTCACTTCTAGGATCCAGATCTATATTATTCACATGTATAGGTTCTCTAATTATTACTGCCTAGAGAAGTAGGTAAGGTAAAATTGTAGGACAATTTTGAGTGTGTTAAAGACCAGTCAAAAAAAGCCACTTCTAACATCTAGCTAATTATGTAACAATGTGCTTTCTTTGATTTAGTGTGATTTTGTTTCTTGTTATAAAATCTCTTAAGTTCAAACAATGCAAGAACAAAACGTAATAAAAACTGCCAGGCATTTCTGATATTTCTGTCGTTTTGACATTAGCCTGAAATGAAAAACATGAAGGTAACATTGTGATGACCAATCATACTTTTATTTTAATTAGTATTTTTCAAGAAACAATTATATTGTGATACATAAGGGACTGATGCTGAACTGAATCCTGAGAATTAATCAAATAAGCTTTAATGCGATGCAAAGAAATGAAAGAACTTGTAAAGAAAGTAGTGGAAATCTTAACAGAAAACTATTTCAATGTTATAGTTTTACTTCTAAGACTCTCTCTGAATCCTCATATTTAATGTGCTGCAACTCCAGTTACAAATTTTAATTCTGAGCTTCTTAATAGACTCTCTATACTGATAACTATCTTCTGAGGTTAGTCAAAACCAGAAAGGTTATTTCAGACTCACAGAGAACTCTGCCCTGATTTACTCTTTGGCTTTAAACTTCTTGCTATTTAATGCAGATAGGTTCTAAATAAATAACCTTAAAATGTCTGTTTTTCTATCCTGACTTTAAGCCTCGACTCTGAGGATAAACCCTGAAACACAACATGCATATATGTGTGGAAGCCACATATGGAGGCTGTTTTCTGCCTGAAATTTCCCTTGTACTGAAACAGCAACTCCAAGTTTGTGGGGCCGAGCTTAAGTTAGGGTTTCACTCCATGTGTTTTGAAGCCCCCATGCATATATTTAAGCTGATCTGTCTTCAGAGACAGTGCTATCACCGTGGGAAATGGCTTATATGCATATACTGGCATTTGTAGCAATTCTGCAAACTGGCAGCTGGTATGTAACAGGGGATGATTTTTTTTCAGAGCTTGTCCATTTCACTAAAAATAAAATAATCCCTCTTCTCCTTGAGCAACACAATTTGTCGGTTATAGAGCTTGTATGCACTTGAAACAAAACCAGAAAGAATCCTTCTTTTAAAGATCATTCAGCAACTGATTTCAACGCTTAAAGTTTTGCTTAAAGAATGAAAAAATTAAATCAGGTTTTTTGTTGGTCTCATTTAGTTGTGGCTGGGACTAAAATACATACACACACACATAAACCAATGTCACACTTTGGGCCAGTGGAAGAAAGGTGATTGAGCAATCATGGAGGAATCTGATTTCATGCTATTTCTGCACAGTTTTTCAGTCTGTTTCGATTATGCTATATACGCTTTTTCAGGAACCAGTGAATTAAGCCAGTCAAGTCCTTTGAACTCAAGAAGGCTCCTGAAGTAAAGCAGAATGCTGAGTTTCTACCTAGTCCTATAAAAAGTCCCTGAAAGCAAGCACTATCCATTTGATATGTATCCACCTCCTTGCCTTGTTAGCTCTTTTGGGGAGTGTTTTTCACTTCTGACCTACAGTGGGTCTCTTGTTGGAGCAGTGCATGCAACTTCTTTCCACTGTTTTAATATTTTATCCTCATGGATATGTGTGTGCTTCACAAAGTAACTTTAAGTCAACAGATGGGCAGACAATCTTATATTTTTGAAATAGGTATATTTGTGATGAAGATTTGCACAGTCTCATCTCACTTATCCGACCTAATGGCTATCTTCCTATATGTACATATTATATAAAAAATTAAGAAAAAATTGTTCTGTCAGTGAAATCAAGACAACTGTCTTAATTTTTGCAATAAGAATTTCTAAAAATTAAAAACTTATAAAAACAGGTTGGCTCAATTCTAAATAGTTTGTTTTTCAGCCTTCAATATATTCATTTTTAAGTGGTTTCTAAATTAGATTACTGAATTACATAATGAAAAGTATTTTGGACCAGAAAGAAACCTATAACATAATTTGATCAGTATTTTTCTGTTTTAAATATTTTACATATGAAAGTAACATGCACCTACCATAATATAAAGGGGAATAAAGCTCTCTATGGATCGGTGGACACAATATCACAATAAGTGACTAATTCTTCAACATAAAATGATAAAAAAAGAAGTCTTACATGTACTACCTAAAAAAATCACAACATTATTAATATGGAATGCTCTTGAAACACAAAATGTTCAAAACTGCAGATAAATAGACAAACATTTGTCAAATGTGGGAAAGGTTAGACTAAGACATACAAAATCACTGTTTTTCTATTCCTAGGAGCTTTAAAATTATATACAGAGATAGGAAAACAACAACCTTAGTAGAAGCCTTCAACCATACCTAAGACTGCCACTGAAAGACAATTCAATATAAAATGAGTAATTCTACTCACAGCAGGACTCTACGCAAAAACTCCAACAAATCTTCCATCTCAGTGTGTCGGTTTGACATCTGCAATATATAGGTTTTGGATGGCAGCCGGTATGAATGACATTTTGGTACCAAGCCATAGTCACAGTCTTAGAATTTGAATAAATTCTTAACCTTTCTAACAGCAACATAAAATACTGCCCTTTGGCAGTAGATTTTTAGCCAGTAGTTACTTCTAGTTTTCCATAATATACATTAAAAACACTCTTTTCATAATTCCTACACTGAATAATAAATTGATTATGCTGTGAATGAAAAAAAATTATGTTATTTATGAAAAAAAGTCAGAAGTTTCCCAGTCAATTGATTTGGCCATCCTCTAACTTCTAAGTTGTAAAGTGTGCCTATTGTACTTAAAGTTTCTAAAAAACTTGCAAAATATGTTAATACAAATTTTTTAAAAGCCTTCATCAAGTTTATTATTCTACATATAGAAATAGCTGTATTAATCTGACAAATAAAATTCTTATAGAAAGTTCTGACTCAGAAACCACATTAGTATTAACTCCTCACTTAAAGTATCTGTGCTGAACAAGTTGTTTACTCAAAACTCCACAAGCATAAGTCACCCCAGAAAATGAGAATGCCATGAAAAAGTCATGAAACTAGCCATTATCTTCAAAAATCAACAGTTTCTTTTTGATCTAGAGGTCAGATAGCACACTTAACCTTTGCATGTGTCTGTGGAAAGCCACTCACAATGTTTGTATTTTTAATTTGAAGGGACTAAATTATGAGTCTACCTAATGCAGCATCTGCAGTAATTTATTTAAATATACTCTTAGCTGGTAATTATTCAGACTAAAATCCAACATTAAACTTGCTGAGCTAATGTCTAATATTTTCAAGGGTGATCGTCAAAAGGAACCTAAGTTCCCTTTTCCTACAGTTTAGAAATGAAAAACAAGACTACTTTAATCAGACAGTGTAAGTGAAGAGGACAAAAAAAAAGTGTATAATCTTTTTTTTCAAGGATGTTTCTTAAAAGTGCAATTTATTTTTAGAAATTTCACAAAATAGGGGTGAAAGAAACATTCTCTTTTTTTGCCATTTTGAATGTTCTTGGAAGTGTTACTGACACTGAGACCTGAAACTTTAAAAATCATTGTTGCTCGCAAATATTTCTACTTTTTCTTAAAATAGTGTGAACACAAACACACACACAGAGATAAATTTATGTAAATCAAAATCAAAATTTAAAAAAAACCCTTGCATGGCAAAAAAAGATCTGTTCACTCTCAGGGTATCTCTGCATATTTTATGCTTATCTGCTCTGCTCATGCTTTTCTATGGAGGGAGCTCTATTAATTCATCAAATAAAAAAAGGAAAAAACACTTAGTCTGCCATTATGACAGAACCAATTATAGTGAGACTGAGAAATATATGAAAGGCATCAGTGCAGTAATTAAAACTTCATTCTTTCTAATTAGTTTTGGATTTGATCAACCAGTAAGATGTGGAAGTAGACTATGAAAGAAGGGTTAAAATATCCTGGAAGGATTTAGTAATTATAGATATTGATTATTTTTAGACTCTGTTGAGCCAACAGGATAAGAAAAGCCCACTTGCCTGTTTGGTCCTTATATTTCTCACAAGATTGATGAGATAATAAACAGGGAGCAAGCATTCACATAAATTCAACATCTGTAATATTTGTCACCTCTGAATTACTTGGATGAGGGGAACATCTTTTATGTGAAGTCACCAGAGAGGAGCAAGCAGACTTGATCCGCAACCTGTACTCTTTCCTGTGAGTAATGCAGTGTTGATGTTTAAAGAGGCAGCACCATTAGGCAAAAACTCAGCAAAAAGAAACTGTGTTCCTTCAGTTGGGACCTCCTGCCATGCTCTGGTGTTTTCCCCTGCTTGTAAAATGCATCTTCCTCGTGTAATAGGGTCTAGTCTGTCATTTTCTGCATACACTATCTTAAATCCACCCAAATCCATGCTTTCTAATGTAACTTACTGTTTTACTTGTGTCTTTAAAAAAATATAAAATTAATAAAGAAACAAAAAATAGGCATTTATTTAGTCATAAAATTAATTAATAAACTGAAAATGAGGGCAAGAATTTGGAAATATTGCAAAGTATTTTTACTTACAAAACTTTTTATACCAAAACTGCTTTTGAATCAACTGTTCTCTAAAGTGGAGGAAAAGATTAATATGAAAGATAATTTAGGATGGGTTTCATTTATTGGAGTGCTGTGAATAAGTTAGCATGGAAAAAAATCTATGAAGGACAGAAATTCTCATTTAAGGCAGACAACACTTTTTATGGTATTCAGATGAAGCCAATGCTAATAAAGCATGGAATATGAGTGAAGTCACATAAGCACTCTTAAGTTTTCTGTGTAGCTACACTATTTAGTAAACAAACATTGCTAAGGGTATTTTGTGGCCCCAAGTTAGATTACATTGCAACGCTTCTGGGTTCTTTCAATTTTCTTCTTTCTGTGTCACTGCTGAATTTTTTTCCCCTGATCCTCTAGCAAATTTAACTGTGTGAGTCCTTGAAGAAATATACTCTGTCTGCCTTCCTTTCTGCATTCACTCCACTTCATACAAGCACACCATATTTTCTCTTCTTTTTCTTGGAGATAGCAAATAAATTTAAACATTAAATTTTCCACAACATATTACTCTTTTTTTGCATTCTTTGATTTTTTGGTTCGTTGGTAAAAATTTTTGCTTCAAACTTTCTCTAATAGAGGCTTTTTGCCATCTATTGTTCTCAACATGAGGTCAGATTTGCCATTTGTTAAAATGCCGTTTTAAAAATGGTTATTGCCTTTTAAATGTCACACTGACAATGAAGTGAATCTGCACTCAGAGAAAAATGTTGGCCCTTTATTTTGTCAGGAAGCAGAGAGCACACAGAGAGAAGGCAGCTGTAGACCTCTGTCCAAACGAGCAGACTGAAAAAAATATTACTTTCTCAAGTTGCCATTTTTCTTAATGATAGTCCATAACCTTAATTCCATTGACCTTTATAGGATGTAGAGATGTTTTGAAAGATGGTGGGATTTTGAGTGATTTTATGCTACTGACACTGATGAACATATTTTCAGATGAGAAAACCATTGCAAAATATGGTTAATAAATGGATTTCATAAGAGATGATTAACAAATTAATGTACTTGCTTCCCACCTGGTAAAAAAGAATCAATACACTTCCAATTTGAGAATATTTTGCATAAAGTTTTAAATGCTCAATACATTTCTTTTAAATATTTTCAAAACAGGAACACCAACCATCAAAACTCTAACAAAAAAGAATGGCCTCTTATTTTGAAATGTACATTTCATAGCCTAAATAAATAGAATACAAACAAACAAACAAACGCAAAATAATACCCAAGGAAAATACACCTCCACCCCCAAAAAAACAAACCCAAACAAACAAAAACAACAACCTTCAAAACCAACCAACAAACCAAACAAAAATTCAAGGAGATTAAGGAAAACACAGGAATGTGATAGAAATGTTTACTATAAATAATACTTTTTTTTCCCTTGAAATTATTAAATTTCTTATAAAACAAACATGTTTTCTGTCCACTGGTATTTGAGAATACATATGAGTCTTCCCTGAAATTTCGAGTAACATATGATTGTTGATACCATTCTACTCCACAAATATTAGTGGCCCGATAGAAGTCAATATATATATCAACACAAGAGGATTGTTTTCAAGACTACCTAGTTTTAAAAGGCTATATTAACTGCAGGTTAAAAAAGTCTTCATCATACTTTCGTCTTTTTAAAGTATCAGAATATGGATTTTTCCAACTACTTAATCACTTGACAAATAGTACCTTTTCTACATATTAGATGTTGTGTCAGATGCGCAGTCTAACTCTGTAAATTGTAGACAGAGCAAATCCTGTGAAATGGTATTTAAGTACTGGCCTCTGACACAGGGTTAACACTCCAGAGTTTCTTTCCTAGAAGAACAGCATGACTTGGTCTTTAGCTCCATACCTTGGGGTTTTTTCCATTTCATTCATAGTTCCTTCCCCACATTTCTGCTCAAGGTAGTTCTTTGACAAATTTTGTCTAGATTACCATCCTCACAAAGAACTACCCAGAAATATTTCACCAAAGTAGCAGGCCTTGAACTGGCATTGATCTCTGGTCATCTGTAGGTTATTTGCATTGTCCTTTGATTACCATCCTTGATCATTATTCTGAGGCTTGGCACTAAATTCCATGTTATTCTTAGTACCATGCCATAAAATCTTGTCATAAAATTGGCAGAACATAAAAAGTATTCTTTATAGAAAAAGAAACCATAGACAAGGAAAAAACAATTCTGATTAATCCTCAATTCCACCAACAGCATTCAAGGACTAAAGGGAGAACAGGAATCCTCATGTTGTGACACTGTTTAGGCAAGATGCCTGAAAAATAGAACAGCTTAAACTAGCAGATTCTTGCCACACTGCTGTAATGATACCAGTACTGTTTGTGTCACCGGAACTGAATTTTTCCTGAGCTTCTACAAAAAATTTTGTGATGTAATGCAGTTGGAGTTTGGGTATTTTTGTGTGACCTCAAGTATACTTATTATGCAATATATCTCTATTTTCATTTCATGAGGAAAAAAAAAAAAAGTCTTGTATTTCAAGGAAATATAAACAAAAGAAATGTGGATAACAAAAATCAGTTGATGTTTCATGACTTCAGCCCCCCAGAGACACATCCCTGAATTTTCTTTGGTCTCCATTTATGAATTTCTTATGCCCTCCATCTCTCTCTGACCAGCATTAGGAAGTGTTTAAGTGCCTGATGTTATGTAGACTCAGTTGATTTTCTGGACACAGGGTTGTGGAAGGGGGATACAGAGGTCAACAGAAACCTGACAAAGTCATCATTCAACAGTGCATGTTGTCAGCAAATTTCCAGGTGGCAAGTCAAATGTTTCAAAATATTTGTTTACAATTGCATATGAAAAATGCTCAGCTGTATGATTTTGGATCTTTTCACTCTGCCGAGTATACCATGCATGATACATGTTTAGCTGGATTTTTTCACACTTTGGAGTACCTACTTAGAAACTTTTTCGAAAAGTATTAATTTGATCCCATTTCAAGAAATGGTATTCCAGCTCTAGCAGCCATTGTGAGATCAAAATGTTTACCTCTTCTTGTTGAGGATGAAGAGGTGACTTACCATTGAGCACCTGCCTAGAGAGAGAGATCTGGATGTCTCTCTCTTTAATTATACTTTAATTTTGTTTGCTATCTTTAATTCAGAAAAAAAAAAATCCATCCTATTTCTGAAAGGCGGAGGTTCAGCTAGAAAAGATACATTGATTTTTAACAATAGGAGCAACCAATCAATGCAATAACTTATCTGGGGATCTGGGGCATTTTTATACCCTAAATCAAGACTGTCTATCATTATAAATTTCATTCAATCACAAGGCAAAGACTGTTATAGAACTAATTGTTAAATTGTATGAATACTATTGTAGAGCTGCTAAGATTGATAGAGAAAGACTTGTGTATTTGTGATTCCACTGTAAGGCAATAAAGAATGGAAAAGTCTGCTAGGTTGAGGAGAAACCGTCTTGTACAATTTTTAAATACTCTCAAATTTAATAAACCAGCCACCTGTCTTTTCCTATCAATTCAATGTACAGAGTTTTTTTCTTCTATTAATCTGGATAAAAGGTGTTGTTAAATTATTTGCTGCATGCTTCTTCAAAATGCCCTTTAGCTTAAAACCGTCTTCTTACAAAAACTGCAGACAACATACAAGAGCTCATGTTACGTTTGTCATCTGCTTTTTCAGTTAAATGGTCGTGCTGCTGTTTCTTGAAAAGAACTTTTAAATGTTTTAATAGAGTTTACAAAGAACAAGGTGAGTTATATCAGCTTTTAAATGCACCTGTGGTGGAAATCTGTCTGTAACCTGGGTAATATACTCAGGTTTTTAAAGATATCACCAATAAACTTAGAAAAAAGTAGAGTTGGTTTAGCATCTAATTAAAGCAGCCACAACAGGGAAACAATCATCATGCTGATAAGGTGAAAAGGAAGAACTTCAGTTAAAATATTAGTATATTCATTTTCCCCCAAGATTAGTCAGTGTTCGGCATTCTTTAACCCAAGAATAATAAGCTGACTGAGACTCAGCGTAATGAATCTGTCTATTTCTACTGAAGCTGAAGTCATGGAGGAAGAGAACAATCTGGATCATGAAAGTTCATCTCACAGAAACAAGTTATTGTAACAGTCAGTTCACAAAGCTTTTCAGTAATTTTCAGTAATTCAACATTTTCAGAACTGGTTGTCAGTAAAGTATTGAGCCCTACGTAAAGAATACAGCTTAACATAACAGCATAATGTCATGGTAACAAAGTACTTTTTCCCTTTTAACAATTTGATCTCTTTCAAATTTAAGGCTGATTAGTGGTTATGATGTGGAGTGGGGTGGGAGGGTCAGAGTGGTGAAGAGGGTGAGATTGGGGAAAGGTTTGCTCTCAGGGCCTGCACTTTTTTGAACATGTTTTAGGCCAGTGGGCATAAGTAATGAGAGTATTAGAAACTATAGTCAAACCACTTCTAGTGGACATCAGTGGACAGGTCTGCCCATCTTGTTATCCTTGTTGCTACAGCTGACACACAAGCACAGATCAAGAATTGTGTCTTTCCTCCCAAACTCTCTCCATTAATGTGATCCCCTCTTGATTGAAACATGCGGTCCCAGAGATACTTCCGGGTCAGTATGCTGGCTTTTCCTGAGAAAAAAACCCCAAATGTTTCCTTGCTTCTGAAATACATGGACTTCTTGATCTCTTTGGAGGTGCTCCAGCACCTTAGATACAAACCCTTCCATAGTTTCAGAAGAGTGCCCTAATCTAGGTTTCCTGCATTTCATATCAAATGCACTCAGCTTTAAAGCATGTGTAATTTATGTGTTTGCTGATGGATAATGACAATGATGTTGATATTATTACTGTGACACTTGCTGAAGAAATGGTATTATTTTTCAGCATATTTACTTGTTTGGAGAGATGCATAATTTTCCCCTTAAATTATTAGTTCTTAAGAACCATGTTGGTTCAAAGATGATAGTGTGTTTTTATTAAACTACAAATAAACATAGACATATTTGGAAACTATATTTTAGGAAGAACTCAAAATATGTGTGACGTTTTTTGAATCCAAAGGAAACCATAAGTCAGTCTAGGAATCAGAAAGCCAACTATAAAAGGGTAAAAGAAAAATCAGTCATTCCAAATCCTGACTTGGCCATGGTTCCTATCATAATCAAAGATCAATTAAGATTGCTGCTATTTCTTCAAAGCAGTAATTTTAAAATTCTATACTACTATTGTTGTTATTGACTGGACACATAGTCTACATTACTTAAATTATTCTGAGAGCATTCACTGGTGAGCTGGCATGGCTGATCAGAGAAGAAAAACACGTCCCTGCTACTACATTTCCTTAGCCTCCCAAAAAAGTAGCTGCACACAGACTGCCTGCTGGGAATTGTGCCTGGCCATTCACAAATAATGGCTTTACATTTTTCTGGAAAATGTGATTTCTCCTATACCAAAACATGCAAGGAATCTTTGTACTGATTGAACATACTTGAGAGTGCATTTCTAGTAACCATGGGCATCCTCTGCCACTGCTTTTTTCCCCAGGTACCAATTTGGCCTTAGGGATTTTTAAAACTGAAATTTAAGGATGCTTAGGAAAACTGTGGATTCAGGTGCCAGCATGGTGAATAGAGTGGGATGTGAGAAAGGATCTCCTTATGGAGGTCACTGTCTGATGGTGACCCAATAGATCAGTGAATTTTTTGGCCAACGTAACCTCAGTTTCTGAGACCAGAACTGGAGATACCTGAGCAACTGGAAGAAGCTGATAAATGGAATTATTCTCTTTGGGGGAATTCCAATGTTTCTTTGAAATTTTCCTTTAGGAATACAATGATACCTGTAGAAATACAGGGAGAGTGGAGCAGGTTAGAAGAATGTGTTCTCAAAGATGGCTTTCTGACTGTGTCTCTCTGTGACACATCTCTGGATATTCAGTTTTTTGTCAGGCATGTGAGAAAACAATTTACCATAAGCTGAAAGTATTCCCTACCAGAAAAGCCTTGGGAATGGGGGTTCAATGGATGACTCAGAGGATGAGGATGTATTCATATTGGTGTCTTATATTCCTTTCTCTTGCTTTCAATTGATTTGGATTTTACTTTTTTCTTTAAAAGAAAGTAGATAAATCTATGACAGTCTGATATTGCAAAATATTATTGCAGAGAAAGATTGCATATATTCTAATTGCTGCAGAAATGTATTTAGTTCTAAAGAGATCACATATACTTCTGCAAATAAAGTGGTAAATGAATGAGTTCAAAAGTTCATAGCGATAGGTCTTTTCTTTCACCACCTAAGAACATAATGCATTAACAACATACATGTTGAGCTAAATTAAAATGAGTGTTAATCCTTGAAATATTTTTTTACAGTAGAGGAACGTATGAAAAGTAAGATATTAAAATGAGAAACGTTAAATATTAACAGGTTTTCAGATCTGAAGGCACTCACTCAAGGGTTTTGAATTGTCTCCCAGACAATGAAGATGGGACCTAATTAAACAGAAAATTATTTTAAAGGTAGTGAAGTCGGCAGCTATAATAATTTTTAAAATCCCACCAAATTGTTCATGGATCACAGTGTTAAAGAAAGTAGTGTCTTATAAGTACTTGTTCTCTCTTAAACATGGTACTAAAATGTTCTTGTAGGGCAAATACATTGTCTGTCAATTTTGTTACAAATTAGCTGGATGTTCATAGCAGACATTAGCCTCGTCCCCTCCCCGGAGTTAGTGGGATGAGATCAATCCATCAAAATCAACAGTACTTAGAGCTTTATGTCTTATTACTTACTGTAACCTCGTGACATATAGCAGAATGCTCTCACTTCTGAAGAAACAAACTGGTACACCTTTGTACTTCTTACACATGAACTATTTATATATATTCTGTTATTCATGTTTCTGGTTGCATCTAATTCAAATCATCACTTCTGCCACAAGAACATTTCTTCTGCCACCTGCAGAAATGGAAGTGTAAAACTATGTGCAAATTTTTCTTTTCATTAAATGTTTTCATGTCTTCCATAAAGTTTTGATTAGTAAGATAATATACCAAAAAAAACCCTATAGTTTTTACTATGACTTTATAAGGATAGAGTCATAGCACATTTGTGTGTATATGTAGATGAAAGGTCTAAGAAAATGCAATGGTATTATGGTAGCTAAACTAAACTTTAACTCACAGATTTGGGGCACTTCTTTTGTTCCTTTGTACCTGTTGAAAGAACTTAAGTATTTTGAAAAGTTTGAACCATCCATTTTAATCTTAATGGAATCATCTCATATATGTGTTTTTCACTTCCAACACAGGAATCATCTGATTTGCTTGTTTTATTTTCTGTTCCTTAAAATATATTAAGGAACATATGTTTTCTGTTAACAATCAGAAGAAGGAGCTGTACTGACTTAAGTTTCTATTCAATGTCGTAACACATGCTTAACTGCAGAATTTTGCTTCATGTAATCCAAAATATAATATTTTGTGTGTGTTTGCTATCCTCCCCCCACCTTTATTTGTCCCACATAATCGAGAACAGCTCTATCAGGTATTATGGGATATAAAGAATTAGCTCTAATTTCTTTGCAGGTGTTCCTGTTTTATTTATCACCAAAACATCTGAGTGCTTCAGTGACATTGGTTACCTTTCTTTCCTACCTCCTCTGAGATGCAAATAAGTTATAATCATACTTAAGGCATACTTATTGGAACGCAAGTCTAGTGCCTAATACCAAGAGCAACTGAATAGGTGTTAGTATAAAATTTCATAGCTGCTCACTTTGAAACGTGATCTGATATCAGTGTCTTGATTAAGCACTGGCTTTGCTTTACAGACACAGATGTGTGTCATACCTGTCCAGTAGGACCGTTGCACATATCTGAACGCTGGCAAAGCTACACCTCTCTCCATGAATTTTATAGCGGACTAAGGCAGCTATCATGGATCTAAATTTTTGTTTGCATGACGAAAATCTCATATTAGTCCTTTTCCAAGCAAGTACTCTGAGTCACAGAGACTTCTAACTCTTGTGTTATGGTTGTGGGCCAACATGAAACACTGATACTATCTGGACTTCCTTGTGTAGTTGCACTTTTTGCTGCAAAAAATTCCCTGTAGTTAGTAACTCCAGACAAGTTGCCAAAAGTAATTGAGCTAGTAACTCTAAATGAGCTCTCAAAATAAAGTCTCATGGATTTCAGAACTGGGTTTCAGAAGAACACGACTGGTAGCTATAACAGTTATTTTTAATTGGAAAAATCTTATTTGATAGAGAAAATAATTCCTTTCCTGATGCCTGTCAATCCTGTGCTCTTAATGAGGCAGATTTCAAACAAAATGCTGTATGCAATTATTTTGAGTTCATGATAACTCAGTGTCCTGCATTATTTTTTTAGTACTCATTACAGATAAAAGGTGGTCTTCCTTGTGTCACCAGCCAAGGAAAGTTAACTTTAGTTTTGCCTCATCCATGTGCACACTTAGTGCTTACTGAAATGATTAGAAGTAAAAAAAAAATAATAATTAAACAAAAGACAAAATCTTTCCAGTCTTTACCCCGTAAAGAGGCTTTCTTCCATTTAGAATTCTAACTGTCAGATGTTAACAGGATCATGAAGAGCAGATACTTCTGAGCATGAAATACAGCATAGGAGGGAACTGAGTTGCTAATTATGACCCATAATCAGTCCAACTCTATATGGTTTTGTTTAGTTGCAGAAAATCTGATGCATTTAGCTTTTGCTGTTGCTGTTGAGAACATCCATGTCACATGTACAGTGCATGAAGCATCAGCTTTGACTGTATTCTGGAAAAGCAACTTCAACACTAGCTGTTCTCACAGCTCAGGCCACATTCAGGCTTTTTTGTCATTTATCATTTTTATTTCCCTCCCTTCTGTTTCAGGGATGCATAGTTTACTGCCTGTCAAACCAAAAGAGATGGTCTGATTCCTGTTCCAATCAGTGCTCCAAAGGCTGCTGTTGAAGATGTTATTTCAGTTTCTGGAAAATCATATTTTCTGTTGAAAATACTCAGAATATAAAACATTATTTCTTTCTGGAACACAAGATCTTCAGGACAAATTGAAAACAGTGGCTAAAATGATCACGCTTGTAGCATTGCAAATGCATTGATGCTGAGGATAATGGAAGAAAGAATGGTCCAGAAGGTGGACAGGATTGTGAGGTCTACTTAAACAGCATCTGTTCCTGGTTTCATTGCAACCAGTTGGTTGACCAGATGGAACATTAATGAGATGTTAAAATAAGTATTAAATTTTGTTGCAGCAGGAAAAAGGGAATTCCACAACTTCATGATTTTGTGAAAACCCCACAGTCTGGGTTTAAACAAGACAGGGACAGAGCTTCTCGGGTGGTGGTTGCCAGGACCTTTCCTAAGAAAGAGATACACATTTTTATAATGCATTTTCTTGAAAAATCAAATATGAAATTGCTCTGAAACGATATAATCAAAATACAATAACACGTACATGAACATTAAACAAAAGTAAAATTCTGTTTAGAATTCTGAGATTCTAATTTTAAGAAAATCAAGAGAACTGTAAACCTTGGAGGATTTAAACACAGGTCAGTAAGTAGATCTCTTGTCCCTAATACCTTGTAATCACATACAGAGTGATTACATACAGCCTGTCTCACTGTAAAATCATTACAGGTTCATTTAGATGAGACAAGGAATCAAACCAGAGTACATAAGGCATACGTAAATCTTCCTATGATATTTTACAAATACACAAAGGTTCAGTTGCCAGCATAGTGAACAGAGTGGGATGTAAGAAAGGTGGCAAAATTTAGGCATATTATTCATTTTAAAAATTGCACTTGAAATAATCAGAAGGTTAAATATTTTCTGAATTATCTTAAGATTACTTTAAAATGTCACAAAGAACAAACTACAATAGAAATTGTGGTAAGTGTGACTATTTAATACCAACTGAGGCGCTGGCAAAATGTATTTAATCTGTAGTTACATTTTTAGAAGTCCATAGTCATATTTTACAAGTGCAAGTTATTTTACAAGTGCAGAGTTACATTTTACAAGTAATTTAATTTCCCACTGAAAATAGCTGAATATGAAGGGCCTGAACTTTCCATGAAAACAGGCCAAGACCCTTGATACTGTGAAGATATCTTCCAAAATTATGGTTATACTTATAGATATACAGTTGCTTATTAAATATCTGCAAAGTTTGTGTAATTGCAGTTTCAAAACAAGGTTACTGCCCTAATGTGTTCTTTTAAATTTAAAAGCTTCCTGATTTACCCACAGCTGTATACCATTATTTTGTGTGTTTTCTGAGATATTACTTTTTTTTTTTACCATCAGAGAAACCTCTTCGTATGTTGGGCAGAGCTCTTTATACTGTCTGAACTTCTAAGATATTGCTTCTTCAACTCTTCATGTTTGTGGCTGCCTCTGTTAAACAAAGGTATAAAAAAATAGTGTGTTTCTGGTTGCAAAAACCTACTTCATGCCATTTGAACACTGATCAGATGTCTTACACAAAAAAGTTGTGTAGTTTCACTGGGAGAGGGCATCTACACCTTCTCCAGGTTACCTGTCCCAATTCCTTACCACCCTCTCAGTAAAGAACTTCCTAATATCTAATCCAAACCCACTCTCTTTCAGTTTAAAGCCATTACCCCTCATTCTACTACCCTATGCCATTGTGAGAAGTCCCTCTCCAGCTCTGCAGTAGACCCCTTTTAGCTTCTGGAAGGCTGCTGTAAGGTCTTCTTGGAATCTTCTCTTTTCTAAGCGGAGCAACCCAAATCTCTCAGCCTCTCCATATATGAGAAGTTATTCAGACCCTCTTGATCATCTTCCTGACTCTTCTTTGAACTTGTTCAAGCATGTCCACATCTTTCTTATGTTGGGGGTTCCAGACCTTGGCACAAGTCTCTGGATAGGGCCTCACCAGTGTGGAGTAAAAAGCTAAACTTGCCTCCCTCAACCTCTGCTTTTGGTGCAGCCCTGAAGGATACAGTTCGTTTTCTGGTCTGTGAGTTCACACTGCCAGCTCGTATTCAGTTTAATATCCACAGATCCCTCAGAATCCTTCTCCGCAGGTCTGCTCTCAATGTACTCATCACCCTGACTGTATCTATGTTGGGGATTTCCCTGAGGCAGGTGCAGAATACATTTGTCCTTGTTAAACTTTATGAGGTTTGCACTGATCCACCTCTCCAGCTTGTCAAGGTTCTTAGCAAATTTGCTGCACTCCATGCCCATGTCCTTGATAATGATATTAAAAAATATTGGTCTCAATACTGGCCTTTGGGGAATGCCACTTGATGCTGATCTCCACTTGGATATTGAGCTGACAGCAGTTCTTTGTGACCTTGCAGATAATTCCTTATTCACTGAGGGATCCACTCATCAAACCCATATCTCTCCAATTCAGAGACAAGGATGTTTTGTGTAACAGTGGGGCTGTGTTTGGTTTTGTGCTGAAAACAATGCTGACAACACAGAGATGTTTTTGCTCCTGCTGGGCAGGCTTGCACAGCATCAAGTATTTTCAGCTTCTCACCCCAGCAGTGAGAAGGCTGGGGGGGGCACAACGAGTGGGGAGAGGACACAGCCAGGACAGCTGACCTCAGGGATTCAATACCTTATGGCATCAGGCTTTGCATATAAAGCTGAGGGGAGAAGAAGGAAGAGATGGGATAGTTGGAGGGATGGTGTTTTTCTACCCAAGTCATTGCTATGCTTGATGGAGATATGCTTTCCTGGGGATGGCTGAACCGCTCACTGCGCATGGGAAGGGTTGAACAAATTTCTTTTTTTGCTTTGCTTGTGTGCACAGCATTTGCTTAACCTATTAAACTGTCTCCATCTCAACCCATGCTGCCTACAGGAAAACAACTTCTTTTCCTCTGTGCTGTTCTTGGGGATTTTTTCCCAATTGTTTGAAATTTTACTATGGCATTTTTTAACTTCAAAAAACAGTGCCATGCTGCACTGCTCTTAAAGATACATTTAGTGACATTTTGGATTGTCTCACAGTTTTCCTTAAAAAAAGTTTTATTTCAGAAGCTAAATAGAGATTAAATGTTAACTAAACCAATAACCCAGAAGTTCAGTGACCTAATTAATAAATATTCACCCGGTGATCTCCAGAATGACATCATACACATAACCTGAATCCCTATGAAAGATGAGAGCTATATTTTGCCTCTTATTGGACCCTCTGTCATTAACACATCTCTAAATTTTAGCTGCTGGTTGTCATGCCTACATTGTTCTGCAGTGATCTACTCAGACAGTAAGGTGGGTAAAAATTAATGGAGGTGTTCATTCTGTGTCTTCCACGAGCTGAGGGGAACCTACTATGAAAGAGATTCTACGTCTTGCAGGTAATTTTGTACATGATAATCCCCGCAGAAAGGGAGCTTTTGCTTTTGAGGAGAAACCAGCATGATGACAAGAAATCTGGACTCTGCTAAGAGGAGAAAGGAAGAGATAAAAGATGAACATATCTTGCTTATTACTTTTCTTCTGTTTTTCTTCTCCTCCTTCCCTTTTGTCTTATTCTTCTCCTTCTCTTCTCTCTTTTCCTTCTCCTCCTCCTCATGTTTCTCCTCCTCCTTCTGGCAAACAATACTGTCAGATAGGATATTCTCAGGCCTCTTAAATGACAGTAGGCACCTAAATCCATTAGATCACTTTTTGTTAAGATGAAGACAAGAATGTAAATATTATTATTTACTTGCAGAATTAAAAATAGAGAAAAATAAATATTCTTTGGTGGTTAACTTCAATAATGAACATACCTTACACCACTGTAATGATTACAGTGACACTGGCCAAATGCCTAGAACCCATGAAAGTCGTTCACTCACCCTATCCTGCCACAGCTGGGCAGAGGAGAGAGAAATTTAATGAAGACTTTGTGAGTTAAGGGCTGGGAGAAAACATTCCAAGGGCAAACTGGGCTCAACTTACAGATACAAAGGGAATTCATTACTAAAAAAATCAGAGGAGGAAAATGAGAAGGAAAATAAGCCCTCAAAATATCTTTATTTTCCCCCCAGCCCCGTCCTCCTTCCCACCAACAGCACAGGAGACTGGGTGTGTGTGTGGGGAGGGTTTGGTCAGTTCATCACTAGAGGTTTTCTTCTGCTGCTCAGGGAGAGGAGTTCTTCCCGTGCTACACTGTGGGGTCCCTTCCCCNCGGGTGGATCTTTGCATTCCCCGTGGACCCATGGGCTGCAGGGGCACAGCTGCTTCACCATGGGCTGCACCGCAGCCCACAGAGGAATCTTGGCTCTGGTGCCTGGAGCTCCTCCTCCTCCTCCTTCTCCCTGACCTTGGTGTCTCCATGTTGTTTCCCTCAAATATTCTCACCTCCTCCTCTTCTCCAGCTGGAAAAAAAACCTGTGCCCCACTTTGTTTTTATTTTCTTCTTAAATATGTTATCACAGAGGTGTTACCGTCGTCTCTAATTGGCCCAGCTCTGGCCAGCAGCATGTCCATCTTCAGAGCCATTGGGGATTGGCTCTGCTGGACATGATGGAAGCTTCCAGGAGCTTTTCACAGAAGCCACCTCTGTGGCCCTGCTGCTACCAAAACCAGGCCATGCAAAACCAACCAACCACTCTTTTTAATGCTCTTTTAAAATAATAAGGTAGTTTTGTCACTTATTCAGACAGTCTTTATACCAGCTGGTGTCCTGGGTTTCAACCTTGTTTGAATTTTTTGTTACAGGTTACTAATGTCTTTGAGACTGTAACTCCACCAACTCACCTCTTACCAAGAGGTTTTGTCAGGCCAAATTTCAGGAGTTTTAGGAGGACCTTCTTAGATCAGTACATTTTCTACTTCACTTTCATAACTAGTCCCTCCTTTGAATAAAATCATTCTGTTCCCTAATTCCTTGCCGCTAACTGAAATGTGAATATGTGAGGCTTTTGTCTTTAGTTTAGTTATTTGTTTTGAGCTTGTGTTTGTTTGCTTGTTTGTTTATTTGTTTTACTTGTTTTTTGTTTAACTTGGCTCGGTTTGACATAGTAGAGATGTCTTCTCTTGAACCTGACTTTCATTTATGGCCTTTAGAACCAAAATGGGACAAAATTCTCTCCTTTCTTGTCATTTTATTTTTGATGTCATGTTGTTCGCATGGAACTTATATTCACTATTAACATGTACACTAAAACGCACACACAGAGAAAAATAGGAAAGAAGAACAAAACCCCCACCCTTCCCTGAAACATGACATAAATAGCATGAGTTACAAATTTAAGTCATTCACTATAGTCTTATGATTTATCTCAGACAAAATGGCCACTAATTACCACTGTAAGAAAATGGACATGAGATAGCTGATACGAAAACAAAAGAGTGTAGATAAATCATCATCACTACTAACAGCACCACCAAAAGACTGTTTTAGAAGATCAGTTATCAAGTGAATTTGACCAGATTCTATTAAAAAAAGTGCACCTGCTGTTTTAATATTTCTCATTATTGTAGCATAATTGAATTTTTCCTCCTCTAAATGTGGTGTCTAGATGCTAGAAGACTTTTTTACCCACCAAGGAAATGTGGATGACAAAAAATGTATACTTCTTTTCTTAGTAGACAACTAGGAGAGGGAAGATGAATGAAAATGGTTCTTGGTAGAATTCATCCAGCAGATTTATCCTTCAATTAAAGTTATTGATCAGGAAAGTGATCCTTTTATCTCTGGGCATCTTTTTTTTTTTTACAAAGCAAAAGTCATTATTCCATATTACTGTTATTACATCTATCCATCCTGCTTTAGTACCAAAGTCACACAGGTAAGTGTCTCAAATGCTGTTCTGTTTTTTTTAATATTGGTTTTTATAGTCTTTAAAAGACATTTCTAATTTTGGAACTCAAAGCTTACAGTGACCTTTCATTGCAAGGATTTTTGAATGCAATGAGCACATTTATTAATATTAATCCCAGGTTAGCTCTTATGTGAATTCCTCCTACTGACATTTGCAGCAACCCAAAAACTGTGACCTTATTTTAAGGTTTAAATGAAAGCCCTCAGCTGCTTCATTAATGATAAGAATTAAAACAAAATGAAAATAAAAAGTTTTTAAAATATTTATTTTACTTAAAGATTCCGTGAGGTACAACATGAAGAGAGTTGTACTTTCTAAAACACAAATGTTGTGGTGCTCTTTTATATATGTCATCCTACAGGGTCAAATAATGCAAAAAAAATTGATTCATGAATATTTTCTTGAATAACATTGACAAGATCATCTGACTTATTTATTGAGGTCACATTATTTACAGTTTATAAGTGTCTTGGTGGGCCACTTGCTTACGTGCTCACAATTCTGAAGTCTTTCTCTTGCTTAGCTACAATTATCACTTTCATTGGAAGGCATGTTTTTTAAAATTTTTTCTTATTCAATACTTTTCCACTGAAAATGACTATGTTTGATCAGTAATGTAGAATAAATTTCAATTCATTTATTGCAAACTAGATAAAACATATGGCTATTGAATAACTAGCTGTTTTCCTGAGTGTTCTGTCAAGAAGGAGCTAAAGGAGCCCAGTCTGAGCGTAACAGCAAGCCTAGAATGGCTCTGGGTTATGTTTCTTAGCATATTCTCTTTTAAAGCAAGTAAAAATGAACCATACTTCATGCTTGGTTTTGACTTGCTATCAAGGCATTTTTATAGGGTTTTTGTAATCAGTGCATCAATGAGATGAAATTTAACAAAGGAAGATTCATCTCCAGGTATCTCAGGAATGAACATAACTGTTATTTTGAATTTGGAAGTCTGTATGATAATAGCCAATACTGAATTACTAAGATCCAAAAAGAATCAAAGATCATGAAAAAGTGTTTGCTACTATAGACTTCAGAGTGCAAAAATCAAAGTAATAAGATTAGTGGTTATGGCAGGTCTAAATTTTTCGCAAAGCTAGGAGTTAAAATGTACGATAGATTACTGCTATCTGTTAATTGCAATTATATTTGTTTTGTAGATTAATGAAGAAAAAAGGCATCATGCCTCATAAGGGGTTAAGCAATTATTGAACTCTAAGGTCACATAAAGAGAGTCAGTAACTGACAATCAGCAACGGTGGTAGATGAAGACCACTGACTACTTGCTGTTGGGATAGGAAGATATAAGCTATTCTTTCTATCTTGACTTCACAAGTAGGAAGGTTAACACACAAGGAGCAGAGGAAAGGCTTAAATTTGAATGAACCCCAGAGTTAAGTCTGTACTTAAATTTAGTGTCGTGCAATAAAGCCTTCAGTGAGAACTGGAGACTGGAGCTTTGAATGGTTTCAATAGGGTTGCTTGCAGAATTTTAAGGAGGAAGAGAAATCTTGTGTCTGTCATTTAAAGCTAACATAAATGAATTGTTAGAATATTTTCCTTTCTTTTCAATTTGGTCACTCCTGCAAACCCTTCAGATGTGTTGTCTGTTTTTTATTTAGTACATAAACACCTTTATTTGCTATTAGACTAATTTTGATAATTATTTTAATGTGAGGAAATCTGAAACATTTAATGCTTTTTGCAATGTGTACTCCACAAAAAAATGCTTCTGTATGCCTTTGACATGATGGCCAATCCATCACATATACCCCGAGGTATCTATGTAGTGAATAGAGTTACGTCTTGCTGCCTGGGCTGTTTTGCATGGGATTTTCTGAGACTCGGAAATGGGAGCATCTGTGAGGAAAATGTATCTTCTAGTCTCCACTAAAGAGAAAACCTCTCCATTGTATGGCAAAATAGTGCTAACATGCCTGAGTCTTGAGTGGGACTCAAGAGATGTAACTCAAGATAATAACGTCATTGACTAAATTAGGGGAATGCTATATGATTTAGGTAATCAATCTCTTATTATCAAATACTGCAGAAAATTACTAAAGCAGCACAGTTTAATAATTTTAAATGTATCCATATAAAGACAGAGTTCATATTGAATGCATTATTACAAATCAGTCTGGGGAAAGTTTACCAAGCAAAAAAATAGAAACATTGTTTCTTATAAATAGCTTGCCTTTGTGTTTATGAAACAATCAACATAATTTATACAAAGATTTTCCTTAGGGGAACATTTTTTTTCTTTCATTTCTCTCCAAATACACAGTGTTTGTAACTTGGTATACATTATTCATGTGTATATACATCTCATCTACATGGTGGTGACAAACAGAAATGTGATAAATTGGACTAATTCTGTGGGAGTTTTGATTTAAATTCTCAGCCCCAGTAGACATTATCACTTTAATATGATGAATAAAATAAGAAAACAAATATTTCTCTTGTCCCAAATATAGAAAGAATTATTTTCTTTTCTCACACAAATATGGACTTCTAAATTACAGTGGAACAGAACAATATTTTATTTGCAGCCTACTGCTAACAAGAAGAGTAAGGTTACGTATGTTTTGACGAAGTCAGTCTGGAAATAAACTGCCATCCTTGCCAGAAAGTATTTTTTTTCACCTCTAATTTTTGAAGATTCTGTTCTAAATGAGGTTGCAGTACAGAGGATTTATTTTAAGGTTATTTAGAAAACAGAAGGGAAAACAATAAGAAATTTCACTTTCTCATACCTCCTTATGCACATGTATTGTACTATTGATTATTGATAAAAGTAAAACTTGGTATTAAGGTGGAAACAAAGTATGTTACCTTAAAATTATTTTTAAAAAATCTCTTTTGAACTAGCAAAATTTTCCTCATGATATTTAATACATACCAATGACAAAGAAACATGCTAGTGCCAAATACTGTAATTTTTATATTAATATTTCTCCTTAGAGTCCTAGACAATGAAGAATATGAAAAGATGAAATGGAAGGCAGTAAGATGCCCAAATGGATAGATGCATTATCACATACTGTGGAAAGGATGAAATGAGCTATGTGAAATCCCAAAGTAGTGTTGATAGTTTATACTGATGTATTCCATTACCAAGTGCATATATACTTCAGCAGACACTGCTGTTTCAGCCTGGCTTGCAAGTATGTGTTTCACCTTTTAATTAATGACCAATTTTAATAAATTTAACAGAAGAACATGCATATTTGAAAGAATGTCTTTTTGACCTCCTGCTGTGCAGGAGACACTGCCTGACCATTGCAGGATCAAACCCACAGAGCAAGTTTAATGCAGAGTTTTTACAGAAAGTGCCTAGAAGTTTTCATAGTGAAATTTCATGATCTGTTTCATTGATGAAATAAAGTGAGTGTTAAGCAAATTTTGGGTTTATAGTGATCATTTTAATAGTATTTAACTTTTGTCAAG
This sequence comes from Oriolus oriolus, assembly GCA_013400235.1. NCBI lineage: Eukaryota > Metazoa > Chordata > Aves > Passeriformes > Corvidae > Oriolus > Oriolus oriolus. The sequence continues at coordinate 66,364 of VXBT01010056.1, forward strand.
TGAGACATGATTGTTTGAATATTCTGGTCTTTGCATTTTCTGTCTGCACTTAACTTTTAAAACTAGTGCAGTTCTGAATGCAAATAGAGGAAAAAAAGGCAATTCCTCATTTGTAATTTTTTCTTAGATTATATGTATCTAAGATTAAATTCGTATGGTTTTAAGTAACTTCTCACCATGAGATTCCATATGCCAAATTTCCAAAGAATTTTTAATTTATTTTGAACCAGTAAGAATCAATTTTCAGCAGTCTGTGAAACTTTTTGGTGTACTTATCCCTTTTTTTGCTGCTGCAAGAGTTTCAGCAGGTAAAATATCTCAGAAGAGTTAAACCAGCTCTGGCCTATGCAGAAAATATCGCAGCCTGTGGTTACAGGGGTTCAAATTATTCACTTAAAAATAGTAACTTCTTTGTTTGACTATTGCTTCCAAAATCTGAGAATCATTTTGTATTCCATTCAAATTCACCCACTTTCAGTAAGAGGAGTAGCTGTTTTAAAAACCTATAAAATATGGCAAGAACTGAATACAAGCTGGGCATGCAGCCAAAAGCATGAGAAAGGACTTTTTGTCCAATTATAATTTCTGAGGCTGGCTGACAATTCAAGGAATATACATGTTCTTTAAAAAAAGGTCAGTGAATCTGAAACAAATTATTCCGAGCTGCATTTTGTCTGCAATCTGCATCCTCTTTTAATGCCCTTTAGGATGGCAACTCCTGTCAGAAGAGGTGATCATTCTGCTCTGCTGTGCACTGGTGTGGCCTCACCCCAAATCCTGGGGCAGCTTTGGGCACCACAATACAAAAAAAAAGCTATTAGAGAGTGTGCAAAGGAGGTCCACAAGGATGGTGAAGGGCTTTAAGAGGAAGCCAAATGAGGAGCAGCTGAGGTCACTTGGTTTGTTCAGCCTGGAGAAGAGGAGACTGAGCGGGAGACCTCATTGCAGTCTGCAACTTCCTTGTGGTGGGAAGAGGAGGGGCAGACACTGATCTCTTCTCTGTGGTGCCCAGTGACAGGACCTGAGGGAGCAGCCTGAAGCTATGTCGGGGGATGTTTAGGTTGGATATCAGAACAAGGTCCTTCACCCAGAGGGTGTTTGGGCACTGAACAGGCTCCCCAGGGCAGTGACCAGAGCATCATCCTGACGGAGTTCAGTGTTTGTACAATGCTCTCAGGCCCATGGTGTCACTCTTGGGGTGTCCTGTGCAGGGGAAGGGGTTGGACTTAATGACCTTGATGGGTCCCTTCCAACTCAGCCTATGCTGTGATTCTGTGATATTCTGTGATTTCTACATGAATTGCAGCAAATTAATTCAGACAGAAAAATAAAAAAGGAAAAAGAAGGAAAATAAAAAAGGTATGGCCAACTAATTGTAGCAATGGCTTTGCTTATTTTGGTAAATATTTTGAGCTATATTTTTTTTAATAGTATGCTGATATTTCTCTGGACTGGATATGTATTACCAACAAAAAAAGAAAGTTAAGGTATTCTTCAGATAGTTAAGATAAGGTCTGTTTTTCCATATGTTAACGCTTCATTAGACTGAAAAATCTCCTGATAAGAAGAAATTGTCATCTACATGAAAAATAGCAGTAGAGTCAGTTTAAAAAAATAATCTTTGAGGCCTGAAAATCTTTAGTTCCCCAAAGCTTTCCAGTTCACTGTTTTGAAATCCCAAAGGGACCATTTAATGAGTAGAAGTAATCAGATAATTGACTTCTGACCTCCCTTTCATTCCATGACATATCACATCAGGGTATCTTCAAAAAATCTTTCACAATTCAAAAAGAGATAAAAAAAAAACCCCATTAGAAATAACCCATAGTGTATTGAACGAGTTGTGGTGGTAAAACCTATTTCAAAGTCTTTGGAAGAACACTGAAATATTTTGAATGAGTAAATATGTGAACAAAACATCTTTTACTGGCCAGAAGAAAACAGAACTCTTGTTATCTGGAACTTTTGGGAGCCAAAAATTATAAATGTAATGAATATATGATAGTGGAATACATTTACCTCGGTATTTTTCTTGACTTGTTGGTACTTGGCAGGGCTTTTTAAGCATGTCATACATCTTTTGAGGAAAATTTTAAACAATTTAAAAGTGCTTTCTTTCAGCAGGGTTATGTTAAGTCTGGGCCAGCTGTCAATCCATGAAATTTCATGTTTCAGATTTGCTGTCACTTGGTGTGAATTCCAGCTTCCTTTTTGGTGCAAAACACTAGAGCACTTTAAAAAGTACACATAAATGAGCATTAAGAAGGTCATGTGACAGGTTTTCAAAATCAGGTAGAATGTCAAAAGCACCTTTTCCAGAAGAAAAAAAGTATAAGAAAGATGACCAATACTGAGGAAATGCTCTTCCCCATTCTACATCTAATGTAATAATTAAAGGTAAACTTTAGTAAATTAACCAGATTTGTAAATCAAATCAAGAAATTGCAAGAAGAAATAGCAAATTCATCATTTTAGTGAAAGAGATATAAACCAAATGTTAACTATATTAATAAAATTATAAGTATTTCAAGTTGTCATTGCAATTTATTATTCATGATGGATTCTTTATCTGAAAAATATGTAAATACTACAATATTTGGTTTAACAGTGTTAGTGGTCAAACTTTTAGGATTCACATTATATTTCTCACAACACTGACAAATTGTTCCATACACAACCTATAATTCAGTCAGGTTTGCTTTAATGCTGCAGCCATTTATCTCTGTCTCGAGAATTTGACATCTATGTGCAATTTACCAATGCTCTTAAGCAGGTTTACTTCACAGTATGTTACAGAAGAGGTACTTACACTCTACTGGTTTTGAGATTCCAGTCCTTCTACTGAAATCCTAAACACAGCATTGTCTTTCAAAAAACCAAAATCTGCAGGCATAGGAAGTATTTGCTAAAATTATCAATTATAACTTCAAGTGTGGTACTTTAGGAGTGAAAAGAGTGTCAGTGGGGTCACAAAAAAGGTTATTTGTATATTTTGCATCAGTAGCTGGTGCAGTCCATTAGCTCTAGAAACAAAAACTGGATTAATAAATATTCCTTGAGAGTTAGTAACCAGGCATATGAACCTATGATGATGATGTCATCATCATTCTGCACCTTTCATTCCTTCTGGACATGTCTCTCCTGAATATCGTGTTTAATGTTTCATCATTGTGGATACTGTAAAGAGTCTGATCTTTTCAGCTTTTTGTTAACTGTACTGAAGTATTTAAACTCTTTCTATGAAACAGAATTCCAAATTCTCTTCAAACTCCAAATTTGAGTGATGCATTCCATGCATGGTGGGCTAAACAGGAGACACTTGCTTACACAATATACACTCGCACAAAAATATCTCACTAAAGAGAACACAAATTTGTTTATTTTTTTCCCCACTACAAATATGATTATATGTTGAGACTGGTAATTAAGGAATTTGATTTCAATCATGTTTCATTTCTGCATAATTATAACTGTGATCAGTGTGCCACTTTTTGAAGTTTACTGAAATATTGATTTCATTTTCAGATGGGATGTAACTGAAATAAACATTTCTAATTAGACATACTCTAATTTTGGAATAATGTGGATTCCTTCAGAAAAAGCTATTTAATCAAGGGTGACACTTACCTTATTCAGGACAATTCTGAAAGACCTCGCAATTTAACTAAGAGGATCATAATTTTTTTCTGTTTTGACATATTCAACATTAAAAATTTACCTTTCAGTTAGAATCAGTATTTCTTTTGGATGTTCATTAATTTTTATTGTTTTATTTGGAAAATTAAAACTATAAATTAAATAAATTTGTTGAGCAGTTCTGATGCTTTGAGTTAAATTTGAATTATAGTTCAGTCCTCATTTTGTAGATCTAGATTGCAGAAAATAAATGAATCACCACGTCTATGAATACTGCATGCCAATATTTAAGTATACCTTAGTACAACAGTCTTGCTTACCTAAGAGCAGATTCTACAATTTTAAACCTAATACTAATACAGTCGCAAATGTATCTTAAACCTTTCTGTAAAAGTAAAAAATATTCTGCTATACTGAGTTATACTGCTTGAATTTGTTTAATTTGTACAATATTTGCTAAAATCCTCTCGGGGTGAAAAAATATTTGTCTAAAATTTATTGACAAATAATATATGAAATTTAGCAGCCCGTAAGTGGTCCATATTATTAAAATTTCCTTGAAGCACTTATGTAAATGAAGAATACTCTTGAAAAGTCTGGATATGACAAAAATACATCTCCTTTTCCTTCAGGAACAATTTTTGTTCACTTCAATAAAAAGGGAACTTCATCACTGAATCCTTTGTTCTAATTGCTTGTTATAAGAATTTGGGTATTATTCCGTGGCCTGACCCTTCCTTTGCACCACCAGCATCAATCTATTAATCAATGCCGTCCCAAATTTACCAGATCCAATTATTTTACTTAAGAAAATTTACATAAACATTTTTTTTTCTGGAAAACAATAAAGAAAGGATGATCAATTCTTTGTCCATCTCTAACATTTCCTTTGATGACAGTTCTGATTTCTGTTTGAAGATACAGAGTAATATAAAAATACCAATACTATAACTGGAGGATGGATTTTTCATAGAGAGACTTCCTCTTCTTCGGGTTAAAGGGACTGTACTGAATTAGAATCATATTTAAAACACAATTCCTTATATAACTGGAAAAAGCACAGCCTTAGGAGCAATGTCTAAAGCAAAAGGGAAAAAACCTGATCGATTAAAGAAATTATGTCTTTTTAACTCAAAATCTTTCAGCAGTAGAGATGTAAGTAATTATCATTTTAAGTATTATTTAACATATAACCACAGTTTATATATGTATAAAATAGGAAAGGTTTATGTGTGAGATGGAAACCTAGAACAATGGTTGTTAAAGAAAAGCTCCCCATTTTGATATAGTCTGTTGGTATCAGACAGTTTAGTCTAGTCCCACAGGACTTTTTGAGGAGAATTTTCATGAAAAGTACTGTACTTGAGTTTGCAACAGTTGTCTGCCCTTTTCAAATGGGATTTTTAGATTTTTACAATTCTCATGTAAACAGTCTTATTTACAATCAGCTTTTTGAGGGCCATAAGACTATTTCTGGCTTTCGGGAAAAATAAACCTCAAAAAAATCTACAAGGAAGTGCAAGCCTCTGAATTTCTATGTATGTATGTAGGTATGTAT
>VXBT01010057.1:4047-45193 GCA_013400235.1 Oriolus oriolus
CCCCGCGACCCCCAGACTCCCCCGCTTCCCCCAGCCCCGCTGCCCGGTGGGGAGGGTCCGGGGGGGTGATGCCACCGGTTGCTGAGGTGGCTGGTGGTGCAGCGCTCCCCCACCCCAAGCCCCGGCGCTTGCTCCTCTCCCTCTCTCCCTCCCTTTCCCTCTCTCCTCATCTCCCTCTCTCCCTGTCTTCCAGAGACAAAAGCGCTCCGCAGCTGTGCCTGTCGCCTTCGGGATTCCTCCTGCCCTCCCAGCCCAGCCGCAGAGGGGCTGGAAGAGTGGGTGAAGTTGCTCCAACCCCCCCATCCCCTTCTTCCTCCTCCTCCTCTCTCCCAGGAAAGGTAAGAAAAGCAGTGGCTACTCTCCAGTTGCTCCTGCACCTTTTTAGCTCCGCAGGGGTGGGTGTGAGGGGGTGTGTGTGTGTGTGTCACTTCCCAAGGCTGTGCACGATCCCAGCACAAAGCCGCTCACTGAAGAGATCCCTGTCATAATATTTCTGCAGGCACAAGCCCACACTTTGCAAGCTGCTGCTTCCCAGCCTTGCCTTTTCCCAGCTGGATGGTGAGTCCCGGAACATCCCATCCCTCCCCAAAAATTGTACAGACATTAGTAGTGACTGTGTGTGTCTCCGTGCAGGCAGAGGACAGGGATGGGTGAGGGGATGATGCTAGGGGTGACGGGCTGTTGCTGTCCTGGGCAGCCAAATGGGATAACCCGTGTGTGGACACACTGCTTGGGGAAGGAGGAGTGACCTTGGCAGGGTGAGGGGGGCTGATAACCCTGGTAAGGGTCAAAACACTGAGACCTGGCTGGAATCCACCACGCTGGCTGGGGCAGGGCAGGACAGGGGTGGATGGAGAAGGGCTGTGCTGCTCCTGGGGGCCCTGTGTGTCTCCCTGGATCTGGATGCATCCCAAGCAGGAAGAAGGCTGCCTGGCAGGTTTAGCCCAGCTGAGGGGTGTCTGGGCCAACACCCCCATCTCTGGCTCAGCCCAGGGATCTTTCCCCCCACTGTGAGCCTGGCGAGGTGGGGGTTAACTAAGCCCTGTGTCAGAAATGTGTGATTAACAGCTCTAGGAAGGAGCTTGGGACATGAATCCATGTCCTTGAGACCTAACTCTGGGGCCAGGCTGGTGGTCCAAGACGCCTGCCAGGGGTATGGCTGACAGTCCCCAGAATCTGTCTCTGCCAGGGCTGTCAGTCACGTCCCAGCCTGGCACTGCGTCACCTCGGGGAGGGGGCCCTGGTTGCTTCCCCTGGGCTCTGGCAGGAGCAGCTGCTTCCCAACCTTTCCCCAATCTCCATATCTGAGGCCTCAGGGTGCCCTTGGGGCCAGCAATCCTTGTCACTGCTGTGGCAGTGGGGGGCCATGTTGTCACCCTTTGGGGGCCCTGCAGTGGCTGTTTTCCTGGTTTTCCATCAAGTGGGATACTCCACTTGCAGTTCAAGGCAAGGGGAGGCTGGAGATGAGAGAACAGTTCCTGTAGCTTTTCCTGAGAGTATCCCACACGGTGGATCCATGCCTTTTCCAGACAGGACAGTACTTTGTGTATTCTTTCAAACCCCATTTCCTCCTATTGCTTCCTAGAGATATTCTGGGGCTTGATCCCAGTTTCCTGGCCGGGTTTGAGCCTTGTGCTTTGGGAGGAAGCAGCTGGAGGGGTCCTACATGTCTTAGTCATGACCTGCAGTGATGTGGGTCAGGTAGGTGAAGTCAGGAGTCCCTCAGCCACGTGTCCACACCTGCTCCCTGAGCCCTGCTGCCCCCGAAAACCAGGGAGAATTCCTGAGTGTGGCTCTGCTTGAGAACCCTGAAAGTTTGGGAAGCGCAAGGCTTCTCCTGTCTTGCATTTGCAAACAGGGGGGAGTTTGCTTCCCCGTGGTGATTGCCCAGGAATGCTGATGGAAGGCTGTGGAGCAACAGGCATCCTTGGCCAGGTCTGTCCACCTGGACATCTCCACAGGGCGCTCTGGCTGTCGTCATCCCGGCGAGCCACTGGATGTCAGTGTTGATTGAGACAGACGACGTGGAAGGAATATTTTACCCAGCTGCAGAAAACCAGGCGTCCTCTGAGCAGTGGGGATATGCCCCAGGTCTAGCTCCGACCTGGAGGCGAGATCTCCAAGGGAACCTGTTTGTGGCCGGTCTGGGGTTACAGCAGGGTGGGGCAGCGATTCAGCAGCCCAAAAATGCCTCTGACACAAGGTGTGGCACCAGGGCTGGGCTTCACACGGCTGCCTTCCTGTCCTGGCGGGCTGAAGCAGCAGGGCTGTCCCTGATATCTGCCCTTCAGGTACCAGGGCCGGGTGGGGCTGGGTCAGGTTTTATCCCGGCTCCTGGTTTGTCTCTCCCTGTCCTGTTGTTGGCTGCGCATGCCACAGATCGTGTGGTGTGGTACAGCTGGGACCCCAGCCCGCTCCTGGGAGCTGGGTCCTGCCAGAAGCCAGGCTGTGTGCTCACAGTTTTACTCTGTTTTCCTATTCAGTGACGAAAATACATCTCAGAGGAGCACTACTCTGCCCCTGTCTTTACTCCACGTGCTCAGGCAGAATTTTTGAGGGCACATCAGTGCTTAGAGACACAGACGGACACCCAGGAAGCTCCGAGCAGCTCTCCAGGCACCACCTCCCTTTTTCAGGCACATAAACACCTTTTCCCATCCCCTAAAATCCAGCCCCAGCCTCTCGGGAGTGCTGGGACAGGCGCCTGCAGCCCTGTGGAGGGGCTGGAGCCTGCGCTCCAGCTCGCAGCCCTGCGCTCTCTGCGCGTCACGGGGACCGTCCGCAGACGTCGCAGCAGCATCAGCACCTTCCCCATCAGGCGCAGGAATTGGCCGAGGGTATTGTCTGGAGTGGGGTGATCACGTTTCCGTGTCTCCCTCCCCTCCGTGGCCAGGAAGAGCAGTGGATTGTTGTGGAAAGAGCTCTTACAAAGGAAGGGGGAAAATAAAGATCGATCCAGTAGCAGCCTGGTGTGCCAGGTCCAGAGCACGGCTGGCCAAGGGACAATGTCTGTCCCCAGCCCTGAATGACAGACAGTGTCTGTCCCCTGCTCCCTGGTTGATGAGATTACAGGTGTATTTTGAGGGCTGGAGGTAGTAACCAGTGGTTTCTCTTTTTCCTGGGATGCCAGATGCAGTGTGAGGGAGGTCGGGAGGCACCTGACCAGGTCTGTGGGATGGCCCCGTGCCAGCTGTGTGTGGGAGGCAGGACACGTTTGGTGGCAGTGAGGGGACATGCTGAGGATTGGGTGGGTGTAGGGATACCCTGTGCAGCATCAAGCTGTTGGTAATTTTTTTGGGATGCAGGGTCCTGCCAGGTCCCATCCTCGGAGTCCAGCCCTGTGACCTGAATGGAGACTGAGGGCACATCCCGGAGCAGCAAAGGCAGGATGAGGAGCAGGCAAGGGGTTGGTGCTGAGCTCCTGGGGGGCACAGGAGAGAGATTCCAGCCTTCCCACTGCTCTCCCTCACTCCAGCCTCTCTGCTGCTCTCCCTTTCCATGCTGCAGTCACTTGATGGCGTTGGTGACACGAGCTGTGTGGAGCAGCCCCATGGCTCTGCTGGCAGCGTCCCCTATCAAAGGGGTTTTGCCGAGAAGAGCCCTCTGAGCCCTCCCTGTCCTTGTGGGGCCGATTTTTTGGCTGGCACAGCAGTAAGGGCTGGTGCCAGGCTCCTCTGAGCCACCTCGGAGGTGCAGGAGGGGTGCAACTTCCCTGGCTGGCTCAAACAGGACATGGCACAGGGCTTTGCATCCCACTAGGGGTCCCTCAGTGCTTGTCCTGGCCCAGGTGATGCAGAAATCCCTGCTGGCAGAGTGGTTCCCAGGGGAGCTATGTCCCTAATCTCCCACGGGTGCAGGAGCTGTGAGGGGCTTGGATCTCACCCATGGCTCTGCCCTAAGTCCCCACTTCCAAGCTGAAGTCACGCTCCTGGAGCCCAAATTCACCCCTCTGGCAGTCCCATGATGAATTCCTGTTGTGCCAAGCTGGTAGAGAGCTCCTTCCCATTATTATATCTTCCCTAAGGTAAAATAATTCTCCCTCCTTCCTCCCCCTCCTGGCATTTAATTTCTTCCTGATACCTCGATGGCTTGTGCCACATCATGCAGTGAGGGGACCTTCATATCTCTCCCTGGGCAGGGGAGCTCTTGCCAGCTCCTGACTTCCCAAACCCTGTTGGCACAGCTGGAGCATCCCGGCATGGGATGGCCTCCCCTGGCTCAGGCAGGACTCCCGTCCATCTCCTGACTGTGCAGGGCTGCATCCCCATGGACGCATCCCCGACCTGCCTGGGCAGCTCCCGGCGTGAGCAGCATTTGTGGTGGGAGGAGAGGTGGATTCAGTCGGGAACGGCTGAGGTTTTTGGCCGGGATTCAGGGGCGTGCCTTGGGATTACTGCCCTCCATCAGCATCTTCGCTGCTGTTTCTTTTGCCCGGTTTCCCTGGCTGCTCTCCGCCATCCTGGACAGCCCTTCTTGCTCTCCCTGGCTCTCCCTTTTTCCTTTCGCCCGAGCACTCATCGAGCTCGTGGCCTTGATGTCTTCCGTGGCATTTGCATATAAAGGTGGGTTTTAATAACGCAGGGCTGGTAGGGAATGAGAAACTGATGTATTTCAGTGCTGCTGGCTCTTCCTGGGCCTCGTAAATCACTGCATAAAGCATTGCAGAGCCAGCCAGGGAGAACTGCTGCCTAGCAACTTCTCCAGGTTCCCCGGGGGAGCAGGATGTGGCCCTAAAATCCACCTGAAAGGTCTCCTTTAAAACCCTGAGGCTTGGGGGAGAGGAGCTGGAACGGAGGAAAACCTGCTTAGGGAAAAGGGTTGGAATGTAATTGGCAGAAGGAGTCACTTTGCATCTGAATGTGTCGGCTGAGCACCGGGAGGGATGAGTCAGCCCGTGCAGGAAGGATCTGGAGATGCAGGACAGCAGAGCAGTGGCACGTCCCCGAAATCAGCGAGGGTGAGGATGGGCAAGGGCATAGGAGGGCAGGAGGATGCCTGGCTCTGCCTGCCTGCTCTTCTTTCCCCAGGATAAAGGAAAACTCTCATGATCATAGTCTTATCCTGGAGCAAGTTGTTGGTTTGGAGGATAATGGGGAGAAAAAAGGACAGAAAAAGATGTTAACCTGTTCTGCCCAGACTCCAGCAGTGTGGGAGCTGGGGAGTGTGGACATCTGGAGCTGTCTGTCTCCAGCCAGGCAGGTTTGATCGGAACCTCCTCCGTCGTGCCAATAAGGATTTGGGGCAAGGGTTTTCCTTGTGTCTTCCCACTGGGGTGGGATGCTCCATCCCCATCCCCATCACTGCAGCCATCAAGCCCAGGTCTCGTCCTGTCCCTGGTCACTCACCTTTCTGTCCTCAGGGCTTCAGAATGAGGTGGCAGAGCCATGCAAACATTTTGGGCACTCAGGGCTCCACATCCATTCTCACCTTTCTCTCTCCAGCTCCCCACCATCACCCACAGACCCCCGGCAAGATGCCAGGGCTGATTAACCGGGTGACCCTCTCCCGGCTGCCCCTCATCGCGTCCGAGGTGACATCCTGCGTCAGCGGCTATGCCTTTGGGATGACAGCCCTGCTCACCTACCACAACCCAGACCCCCAGGCTTTGGAAGGCAAGTTTCAAGGAGTGAAGCTTGGAATGGGAACTTTAGAGCCAAGATATGGCAGTGCTGGGTTTCTGTGCATGCCTTCAACCTTTAGATGCTGGTGGGAAGCACAACCAAGTGTATTGTATCCAAGTCTCCAACTTTTTAGGTGTGAAAAATCCCACAAGTGGGATTTTTTTCCCACTTGGGAAGTGCCAAGAGGGACCTGGCTGGTGGGTCCAGGGAAGTGGTGAGTGTTGCTAACACCTCTTCTGGCTGGCAGGTCTCTTTGTGTACCCCTTGGACGAGGGCACGACTGTCGTGGGCTTCGAGGCGGCCGTGTGCCGGCGCACGGTGACAGTGCAGATCAAAGACAAAGCCAAGATAGATGACACCTGCTTCGACAGCTGCAGCCTCCCCCCTGGAAGAGCTGGTGATGGAAGCGGTGAGGGGGTTGACGGTGTCTTAGGGAATGTGGGGAGAAAAGGAGGGGAAGGGGAGTGGGGAGGTGGCAGGGGGTCACTGGTTGGTGGGTGCTGTGGCACCAAGGGGGTTCTTTTTGGGAGGCTGAGGGGTTGTGGTGCTCATGTCCCTGCCAAGCGTCATCTTGGAAAGCACTGCTGCTTCTGGGCAGCCAAAGGAGTGATGCAGGAGCTGAAGCTGTTCAAAGAAAGCTGATGTGTGCTGTGGGGGTGGCTTTGGGTGTTTGATCCAGGGCTGGGGGTTGTGGGAGGCCTGGAAAGGAGCATTTTCCATGGTTGCAATACCTGGCGTGGTCCTCTCTCTGTACAGGAAGGATCATGATGGATGAGGACCTGGAGAGGATTGTTTTTGTGGCCAACCTGGGCATGATTCCTCCCCTGGAAAGTGTCTCCATCTTTATCAGCACCTCCTCTGAGCTGCAGACACTGCCCAGCGGGGCGGTGAGGGTCCTCCTGCCAGCTGTGTGTGTCCCCAGGGTCCCCCAGCCCAGCCTGGAGAATGCCAGCAGCCTTTCCAGCCACCAGCTCCGAACGTACGGGAAACCACGGGGTGGGCTCTGTCTGGGATTGATCCTGGGGAATGCAGGGCTGGCTGAGCAGGAGCTGCAGGAGGCTGGAGAGTGGCTGCAGGCTTTACCTCCAGCAGCCCTGCAGTTCCTGGGGGGATAGAGCATGTTCACAGGGTTTGCTGGGATTTATCTCACTGGCAGGGACAAGCACATCTGCGGATCGGGGAGCCCGGAGCAAGGGAGCAGGTTCTGCCTGGCTCAGCTGCTGGACAGTGAGGCCACCAACCCCTTTGAGTATGAGTTCAGCTTCCACCTGGAGATCCGGGGGCCGTGTTTGCTGGCAGGTAGGAGCACTGGGGCTGTCCTGCTGCACCAGGCTGATTTGTCACTTCCCCAAGGCAATGTCCACACTCCTCCTCCTCAATGCAAATCTGTGTTGGCAACTTAACTGTGCTGGGGTGGATTTACCAGTACCGGGCTGATGCTAACGTGGGCTCCTGTCCTCTGCCACCTTGTCATCTCTTCTCCCTGGTCTCCCCCATCCTCAATCCCTACCGGCACCTTGGTTTCCCCGGGCAGGAGTTGAGAGCCCCACACACGAGATCCGAGCAGACGCCGACCCCTCGGCTCGCTCCGCCAAGAGCATCGTGATCACGCTGGCCAACAAACACTCCTTTGACAGACCCGTGGAGATCCTGATCCATCCAAGTGGTAGGTGGGCTCTGCTTCCCCTCTGCTGGTCTTGCCCCTTCCTGGGATCCTCATCTGTAGCTCTGGTTTTGCAAATGTTGTCAAGTTTAGGCTTCCCGGGAGGTAATCCTGGCCCCTCTCAGGGTTTTCTGAGCTCCCCAAGCTCGCAGATACTGCTGCTTTCCCAACCAAGGGTGCCTGCATCTCTGCCACACCCAAAGAGTAACCACAGCTGTTCTTCACACAATTCTCTGCATTTCCAGAGCCCCACATGCCCCACGTCTTAATGGAAGAGGGTGACATGACCCCTGCAGAGTACGAACGACACCTGAAGGGAAAGAATGATTTCATTAAAGGCACTAAGAAAGACCCCAGTGCCAAGAAAAAGGTGAGAAACACAAGCTGCAGGTGTTAGCTGAGGCTTTCCATGGGCTAGAGCTGAGCTAGAAGATGATTCCTTGTTTCCAGCATCGCTGTCCCAATGAGACCTTCAACATCCTCCCTCGGAGAGGGGCTTGTGTGGAGGAAGAGGGGAAAATTCAGCAGTGCTGCTGATAAACTGAGAGTGGAAGGAGCTCTGAGATGGTTATTGTGTGTATAATTAGTGCTAGTCTAGCATAGCATAATTAGAGAGGTGCATTGTGATAGCATTAAGGGTATTATAATTATTGCAATGACATAGAATAAAATATTCTTTTAATTGCTCAGTAAATGTTTACTGTTTCTGGGTAGCTGTCAGAGAGAAAGAAGTGATTTTCCTTGGAATAATGAGCTGAACTGAAGACGAGGTAGGAGAGACTTCTCTTTGTTCTGCTGAGCAGCAAAGAGAAAAATATCTGCGCTGGGATTTGTGCCTCATCTTCCAGCAGTTCTGAAGGAATGAGTGACAGCCCAGCACTCTGGTGTGTCTGGGATCATCGGAGAGGAGCGGACAGCTCAGAGCCCTCCGGATTTCCAGGGTGGGCATCTTCCCCTGAGGGACAGGTTGTGCTTGTGTGGCCACAGCTGGGGCTGACCGTGTCAGCTCCTGTTTTAAACAGCCGGGGCTCTCCTGTGTGCCCAGGGATGCTCATTTCCCCCTAAACTCCTTCTCCACGTGTCCGATCCTGGGTCCCTCTTGGCAGACATCCCGGACCTGCTGCAGGGATGCCTCCCCGTGCTGCTAGGATCTCTCCTTTCACCAGAGACTTGTCAACCCTCCTCTCCTTCCTTCCCTTTGCCCTCGGCTCTCTCTCGCAGGGCTGGGACTCCGCAGGCGTCTCCTCTAATTGTGTTCAGCGTGTGGCAGGTGGAATGAGATGAAACTCCCACGCTACGCCTCGGATGGCTCCCTAATTATTTCTGTGTCTTTAGCATGTCAAATTATCTAAGAGGGGATCATTCTGGAGACATTTCCCTGCAGGAAAGCCACCTGTGCCCCAGGAGGACTGGGAAACAACTGCAGGGAGCAGAGAAAATGCCTGGAATATCTGGGGTAGAGGATGCGCTGGAATTGCTGCTGCTCAGAGCAGGACACTGGCCACTTCTCAGCTTAAATTAAATTAGCCCAGAAATTTCAGCAGTAAATGATAATTAATTCTCCTCCCTCAGTTTGTTATGCAAAAGGCTTGGATGCTGTCAGCTGCAGGTTGGTGGGGATGGATGCACACTGGAATCAACTTTCCTCAACAAAATCTGATTATTTTACTGTAATTGGATAATGGGTGAAGGGGAACGGAAGGGAGGTGAGGAGATGTTTTCTTTTCTGGCTGACCTGTGGCAGCACCTCTGAAGCTGTTTACTGAAGACTTGCCTGTAAAATTCCCTCCAAAGTCAGTGAGAAATCCCAAAATGTGGGCTCATCCTGATCCCACAGGAAATTTATGTCGTGGATACCCAAGAGCATTCCAGGGAGTTCTGTGGATAGGTCCAGGGCCACGATTCAGTCTTTGGACAGAGGCAGCAAGGAACGCTCTAGTCTGGAATGTGATAAACTGGAAAAGTTGTTAAACAAAGTAGTGTCATATGGCTGGATGGAAATGGAAATGGAAAAAGCCCTTTAATTTCTCAGCAGCTGATTAATTTATACCCCATAGCATGGAAGGGAAAGGCAGGAGGATGAGTGGGAGCTCGGCTCATTCCTGTGAGTGGGACCTGTGTTTTCACTGGGTCAGAGAAGCAGCACTCAGGCAGAGGAGCTGAAAGCAGAGCTCGTGTGTGTGTGTGTTGAGCCACAGGGACTTAGTGAGTTATAGAAAACAAAGGTTGGTTGTCAGCTCATAGATTGAGGAATGTGACTCATGGCCGGAGAAAACAAGCCCAGTTATCTGGGGTCTGGTTTACTCCCAGTGAAACCAACGAGAAAAGCAGCCAGAAAGAGGAGGAAAAAAGGCAAACAAAGCCCCCGAGGATAAAGCTGCTGTTGTGGAGTTGTTTCCACACTCAGACCCAGGGATGAAAGGCCACAGCCAGGTTGATGTGGGGTCCTGGAGCTCCCTCCAAAGCAGCTGAGGCCGTGAACCTGTTACTGCTCGATACACACATAACAGCACGTTATAAACCCATCACAAGAGGTTTTTACCAGTTTAATTTTATCCCATTTATGATGAATACTTGAAATAGAAGAAAATATGCGGAGAGCCAATGGAGCTGTGTGCAGTGCAGAGGCAGATCATGCAGGTTCCTATCGAGCCATGCCCAGAGTGGATGGTTCAGCTTTCCAAAGCCTTTCAATCCCTACAAAGAAAAGTGATAAAAGAAACAGGCAGAAAAAGCAGCAAAGCAGAGGTGGCAGGAATGAATTGGAGTGGCAAATGCAGCACATCAAGGGCTGCATCTCACACTTCATTAGTGAGTGACCATGGAGAAAGCCTCCGGTGTGCCTCGGTGGGATGCTAAGCTGTGCTAATGAACCAGGTTTTCAGAAAGGATCTAATGAAATGTTTGGAGAATCAGTTTTGCAAGGTGCTGGGTAGGGCCAGGTCTTTTGATTTCTTCTCCAGGCTTTTATCTGAGTGTGCAGTTGCTCCATATAATCCCAGAAGGATAGGACCTTTCACTATCCTGGGCTGCTCCAAGCCCCATCCAAGCTGGCCTTGGACACTTCCAGGGATGGGAAATACTGTGGGTATGGACACAACAGAACACCTGGACATTGGCCCACCCTGGTGCTGTCCCCTCTGAGGCCAGAACAAGCAGATTCTGGCCCACAAAAAGCCATGCACTCACATTTTCACCTCTGCTCTGATTGCCCTTGAATTGAAATGGGGTGGAAATATGAACCTCTCGAGCTCTTTCCTGCTTTCTTGCAGATGGAAATCATCAGGAAGCGGCTGAACAAGGACATCCCCCACCACCCCGTCATCATGCTCAACTTCTGCCCTGACTTGAGGACTGTGCAGCCGGGCCTCCGGAAAGCCCAGGGAGAGTTTATCTTCCTGGTAGACCGCAGCAGGAGCATGAGTGATGTGAACATCAACCGTGCCAAGGTACCTGCAGGAGGGGAAGCGCCTGCCTGTCAACAGGGATGAATAGGAGAGAGCAGTGGGGGTGCTGAGAGCAGAAGTGTTCATTATCAGGGGATGGGGGGTAATTACGTGCTGTATTTTAGTCATCTCAACCATGGCGCTTGTTCAGTACCTGCAACGAAGGTGACTCTCCCCCGTTCTCTTCCCCTTCTTCCTATCAGCACATAAAATGCAAAATTATTTTCTTTCCCTCTCTTGCTGGCATGTTTTGTGCATCCCTTTTCCAGTTCTCCCTGTCTCAAGGAGGGCTTTGGGTGATGGCTGCCTAGGGGGAAACCTCCAGGGAGCTCCGAGGGGATCGAGGTGCTGACTGTGCATTAGGAGAGGTTTTGCTGGTGGGCACCTCTGTGCACCCACAGCAATGATTCAAACACGAGATGTCCCTTTTCCAAACACAAATGAACACCAGCAGCCTGGTGGATGGTCATGGGAGTTGTGTCGAGACCTCTCGATAAAAAATAGCATTGTCAGGATATTTTGTGGGTCTGAGGTTCCCCCATCAGATGTGGCTCTTACGCAGTGCCAGCCCCGCTGTAGGACCCTGCACTTGGTCTGCTGAACCTCATGAGGTTCCCACAGACCCACTCCTGAGACTGTCCATCTTCTAGCACATCTCCTTTCCTATCTGTCTCCAGTTTCCATGGGAACTGCTGCAGGACAGACACCTTCAGCAACAAGGATTGGGATGCTGGGGAGCCTGCGGACGGCTGCAGCACATCCCCTGGCATAGGGAGGCCATTCCCAAGGGCTACAGGATGTCTCTGGGGTTGTACCCACTTCCCCCAGCACCTTTAGGAGCCTGGGAATCTTGTCTCAGGGTGGATTTTTGCTTTCCAACTCACAGCATGGCTGGATTTGGGCACCACCATCTCTGCAGCCTCTGTGGAGGCAGGATTGACCCCTGGGGGTGGGAACCTGAAGGATCAGAGCCCTTCTCTGAGAGGTCCTGAAGTGGAAACCCCATTGCAGGAGGGCTGTAGAAACAGGAAAAAGGCTGTTCCCCTTCAGGAAAAAATATTTTGAGGAAGATAGAGGAGATTTTGGAGGAGATACCTCAAGGGAAAAACCCACTATCCCTCTTTTGAGTGTCCCATCCTTGTTTGTCACTTGCAGACACCAAGGACCTCGCAGCAGGGGCTGTTCTGAGAGGATTTGGGTGGGGTTTGCTTGGTGGAACCCTCTGCATCATCCTCAACTGGCTGGATGCATGGCATTACAGGGCTCAGAGCTGTGCAGCCTCAGGATGCACTCAGGGATGGGATGGAAGGGCCCGTGTGGAGCGGGAGGGCACCCGTCCAAAGCAGCTGGAGTGGAAAATTCAGGGATTTAAATTTCCTGCAGCCAGTTCCTTTCCCACCCTGATGCAGCCAGGGAGAAGAGCCAGTCTGTGATGGTGCTTGCTGGCAAAACTGCACTAATAACTGGGAACTGACTTTTCTGGAAGCAAGCATCCCTCCGTATTGAGTTGCCATATAGCTATTGAGTGCAACAGGATCAAGATCAATATTTACCATAAGAAGCAATAAATCTTTCTGCTTGCTGAAACAGCAAGCAGGCATCAGTTGCCCATTTTGGGAAGTGCTTTAAGAGAAATATTTGGAAATTTGTATTTTTTCCCTTGTAATGAGTTCCAAGATGGGATGTCAGCATTGAGATCTGGAAGAGCCAGCATCCCAGGAGCCATCTGGGAGCAGTGGTATAAATATATCCTCGTAGGTTTGAGATAACAGCTTGGATTCAAGTACTCCAGAGCCTGTTAAAGGGCAGCCCTGTTCTTGTACATTATTCCACTGATTTTCAGTGCTCCAGCTCCGTGTTGCTGCTGAGTCTTCCAGGCTTTGGGAGCTGGATTGACCTAGCACCACATCCCTCCTGGTCCCAGGCAGGGGGCTTGCTGTGTCCCTCTGTGGTCACTCAGTCTTTGCCACTGGAAGGCCATCTCAAGGAGGTTGTTCTTGCTCGTTTGACCTTGGCAGCTCCTCCAGAGGCTGGCTCGAGGGTTTCTGCTGCCCTCGGCAGACTGGCAGGAGTCTGCCTTGATCAGCATTTAAATAGAACTGAGCTGCTCCTGAACACTTTGCTTTACATTTTGCTTTAAATAAACACTTTGCTTTAAATGGGCCTCCTCTCCTGCCACATAATTGCTCCTACAAGCTCAAGAGCTCCTTGGACAGCTCTTGCCCGGTTGCTGCAATCACAAGCTCTGTCCTGGACTTGTCCACGACATCACTGTGACAATTCAAGTTGCTCTTGCCTTATGTAAAGCCCAGGAATAGGCACGTTAGATAACCACCTCTGGTAAAGAAAATAGCTTAAAACTGTCGTCTCCCAGTTATTTTAATTGAAGCCAGCTATGAATACAAGGGAATTGGGGATGGGGGAGGCTTTTCCTTTTGTGTAACTTTAAGCTGTTTGTTTATTTTCTGCAAGTTTAGGCATTGAGATGCATTGCGTGTCGCACTTCTCAATTTCACACTCTGCTTCTCACCCACCAGCTCTGTGCTGCAGCACTGTGTTGCCAGCACAAATTGAATCCCTTAAAAACAAACAGAAAAATTTGTTCAGCTCTTTGTTGTCTTTTTTTTTAAAAAAGACTCCCCATTTTCCTCACTGCTTCGGGTCCCAAATAACATCAGGGGACTTTGAAAGGAGGGGATCATATGGAGGCACGGGAAAGAAGCAGTTGGTTTGTTGTCAGATGAAGGTGGGATGGCTCTGGGCAGAGCTTTTACTGGTGATGTTGGGGCAGCCAGGGAGAGTCCAAGTGTGCTGATGTCTGTTTGCTTTCCACCCCTCAGGATGCCCTGTTGGTCATTCTCAAGAGCCTGATGCCAGCGTGTCTCTTCAACGTCATTGGCTTTGGATCCACCTTCAAGACCCTCTTTCCTGCCAGCCAGGCCTATTGTGAGGTGGGTGAGCCCACGGTCCACAGAATCACAGACTGGTTTGTGTGGGGAGGGATCTGACATGCCATGGGTAGGGCCACCTTCCACTGTCCCAGGGTGCTCCAAGCCCCATCCAACCTGGCCTTGGACACTTCCAGGGATGGGACAGCCAGGGCCTCTCCATCGTTATGGTAAATAATTTCCTTCTAATACCAAGTCTAAACCTGCCCTTTTTTAGGTTAAAGCTATTCCCCCTTGTCCTGTCACTCCAGACCCTTGTCCAAAGTCCTTCTCCAGCTCTCTTGGAGCCCCTTAAGGCACAGGAAGGAGCTTTTAGGTCTCCCCAGAGCCTTCCCTTCTCCAGGATGAACAACCTCAACTCCCTCAGCCTCTCCTGTGGTGCTCCTTGGTGCTTGGAGGGTGCTGGTGCTGACAATTCCGCTGCTCCTTTGGGCAGGAGAGCCTGGCCATCGCCTGCCAGAGCATCAGGAGGATCCGGGCTGATATGGGCAGCACCAACCTCTTATCCCCCTTGAAGTGGGTCATCCGCCAGCCCATCCACAGGGGCCACCCCCGGCTGCTCTTCCTGCTCACGGGCGGGGCCATCAGCAACCCCGGGAAGGTTCTGGAGCTGCTGCGGGACCACTCCTGCTCCACCAGGTACGGAAGGCAGCCAGGCTCACCCCTGCAGGGCCAGAAACCTGGCACGGGCTGGGGATGTGCCTCTCCTCGAGCACAGCTCCATCTCACAGACGTCCCCACTTCAGAGACAGAGGCAGGAGAGATTGCTGCTATGAGCCATGGGAGAACCTCAAAGGGTTTGGAATGGATCCCAGAAGTTCAGATGCTTTTTAAACAATCAAAAGCAGGATAATTGAGCTGACAACTTCACAGCTCTCGGCTGATGCTTCCTGCTAGGAGAGATTGACACGCCAACAATCTTCATTGCTTTTTTTTAAAATTTTTTTTTAAAGCACATCTGGGCTGGCCCCAGCTGCTTCCAGGATGGGGCTGTGCAGAATTGAATATGCTGAAAGGGAGCAATGTAAAAAGCAGCTAATTTGTGCACGAGCTCCCAGCCTGGCTCCCCAGCTCTGATCACAGGCTGTTCTGGTTTCTCCTCTGCCTCTTTAAGGGGCACAAAACATGAGAAAAATGTAAGAAATCCTGATTCCTTTTCCATCTCTCAGACTTCAGGGCTTATCAGGGAAGCTGCTCTGTGGGTTTGTAGCTGCACAGAGGTCTGATTGCTTCCCAGTGCAGAGGGCATCCCACCATCCCACCCCTCACTGTTATGGAGCTGTAGGGGAGGGTTAAATGCAATCAGAGCTGGAGCGTGGTCTTGGGTGACCCTGGAAGGGAGAGTCCTGGGCGTGGCCCATCTTAAAAGAAGATCAGAACCTTATTTAAGGGGGGTGTGAGGCTGGCCTAGGATTTGCAGCCAGCTGGGGATTAAAAGCCTCCAAGAGAAAAGCCCCTTGTGCAGATGCAGTTTGCTGCTGACGGTGCTTTCTCAGCAATCCACTGCCCTGCCCAAATGCCATATCCCACCCATTCCCATCCTCCTGCCTTCCTGGCACATCCATCCCCACCTAGCACTGCCCTCCCTGCCGGGGCTCCAGCTCCACTTCCAGCCTTCAGCCCAAACCAAATCCTGATTCTCAGAGCTGGGGGAGCAGCCTCGCCTGGCTTGATCCTCTTTCCTTGAGAAAACGTTTATTTTCATTGCAAGCAGAGATAATTACTGGATATTTAGTGCTATTGACCAGAGCTGGTGGAGAAAAGAGCTGAACTGAGAGCAGAGCAGCTTGTTTGTGTTTGCATAGGAGGGGAAGGCTGGAGGTCCTGCTGGGAACCCCTGAGTGTCACTGCTGAAGGCTGGTCTTCGGGGAAGGGGTTTGGGGTCTGCTGAGAGAAGGGGGCTGGTGGTTCATAGAACCCCAGAATGGTTTGGATTGGATTGGAAAGGACCTTAAAGCTCATCTCATTCCACCCCGCTGCCGTGGGCAGGGACACCTTCCACTGTCCCAGGGTGCTCCAAGCCCCGTCCAACCTGGCCTTGGACAGTTCCAGGGATCCAGGGGCAGCCAAAGCTTCTCTGGGCACCCTGTGCCAGGGCCTCCCTGCCCTCCCAGGAAGAATTCCATCCCAGCATCCCATCTAACCCTGCCCCCTGTCAGTGGGAAGCCCTTCCCCCTTGTCTTGCCACTCCGTGACCATGTCCAAAGTCCTTCTCCAGCTCTCTTGGAGCCCCTTCAGGCACTGAGAGGTTCCCAACTCTCCTGCCAGCCACCTAAAAGAGGGGCTGCTTTATTCCTCTGGACATAGCAGTGGGATAAAGCCAGACGGAGTTTCTGCCTGAGGGAGTGTGTGAGCTGCATGGGGCTGCGGGATGGCTTTTCCTTTGGATCCTGATTCTCCCTGGCCCTTTGCAGGTGCTACAGCTTCGGCATCGGGCCAAACGCCTGCAGGAGGCTGGTCCGGGGTCTGGCTGCCGTGTCCAGGGGCATCTCCGAGTTCCTGGAGGAGGGCGAGAGGCTGCAGCCCAAGGTACAGCCCCCACTCCCCAGGGGCCACCCCGTGGGGCTCTAACCATGCTCTGGTTCAGCGAGGGGGAGGCCACAGCCGCCAGCGGGTTCATTCCCCATCCTGGCCCTGCCGTTCCAGCTCCCCCTCGCAGCGGGTGGGCGAGCGGGAGGGGATGGAGGAGCATCTCCGTGTCCGGCCGTGGGAGGGAGTGGGAGGGTGCGTTTCCCTCCGCCGGGGGCTGGGGGGCCGCGATAGCCGCGATGCAGCAGCTCTGCCTTCAAAGGCAGCTCTGCCGCAGACACGGCGAGGGCAGAGGGACCGGCATCAAAGCAGCCAATTAGTTTTGAAGTCGGGCTCAGCCCTGGCGTTGCTCAGGCGAGAAGGACTCGGGGTTGGAGCGGGAGGAATGTGCTGTGATGGCTTTGCTTATTAAGCTGACTTTAAAGCCTCCCCATTCCCTCTCTCCCCATGAAGAGTGAAACCGTGTGCTTCAAATCTGGCGTAGGGATGGCTCTGTCCCCTGGTGAACGCACAGAGCCCAGCCTGTCACCTGCTGCATGACTAAACCCAGAGAGAATTGGGTCTTTAGCTCCTAAATATCTCCAAAAAGCCAGCTCCTACCTTGTTGATTTCACAAGGAGGAGTTCGGCAACTCCCCCCTCTGCAGGAACCTGGAGCACACAAAAACCTCTCTAAGACAGAACAGCATCAACATTTCTGATGTAAATTAAAAGCAAAGACAGTGAAGAGAGAGGTTTTAAATAAGAGCTATTAATAAGAGCTTTGCAGGCTGTGCAGCTCGGTGCCTTCAGCAGTCTGAGGCGTCAGTTAATGGCCTTATAAAACACAGCCTGGTGTGTCTTCCCGAGCCTGTGAAAAAGCAGGGAACAATGGGGAATATTTGAGCTGTTCTGCCTCTAAATCTGGTGTTCAGTTCCCTTGGCGTGCAGGGAGGCTCGTGTAGATGGCTCTCTGGGAGGTTTATCCATGAGGTATTCACGGATATTGGTCTTCTCCACATGTGGAACTGGCAGAGCATTGATGATCTCTGGCCATGGCTTGTGCCAGCAATGAGCTGTTCCAAAAATATCAGTGTGTGAGTGCTGGGCTTGGGACAAGGGCTGGGGCTCAGAGCAGTGAAGGCTGACAGCCTTCGCTGGGCACCCTGTGCCAGGGCCTCTCCATCGTTATAGTAAATAATCCTGGGTGCTGGAGGGGAGCAGGGGATGCTGCCTCACATCAGAGCAAGATCCCGCTGGCCACAAGCTCCCACCTTGCTCTGGGCTGGCAGCGTGTGTGAGATCAGCCCTGTGCTCCATCACTATCTGCTCTTGGAAAAAAATCGTGGAATCATGGAGTCATTTAGGTTGGAAAAGACCTAGAGGACTGTCAAGTCCAACCATTAACCCAGCTCTGCCAAGTGTAAGTGTGCCAAGGAGATGGGGGTGCTGGGATGGGTGTCACAGTAGACTGAGAGGAAGCAGACTGTCAGGAGAGGGTAGGAATCAGCTGGTGGGTTTGCTTGAGGGAATGTTCCCCTTCCCTGCGGCACACAGCACGTGCACCATGGCTCACCCCGTGTCCAGCTGGTGTCAAACCTCTCCCCCCTGGCCTTTGCAGATGATCAGATCACTGAAGAAGGCGATGGCGCCGGTCCTGAGCGACGTGTCCGTGGAGTGGGTCTTTCCTGAGAGCACTGAGGTCCTGGTGTCCCCTGTCAGCACCAGCTGCCTGTTCCCTGGTGACCGCCTGGTCAGCTACGGAGTCATCTGCGACACCTCCCCGTACCTCTCCAACCCCAGATCCGTGAGTCTGCGGGGCTGTCCCAGGAGCAGGGGGTGTTGGGGGTGTACATGAGGGTCTCTGCTCTGTGCGTGGTCAGGAGGTGTCTCCTGCAATCCAACTCTGTCCTTAAGGGGGTGGAATCATGGGCGAGAGTTTGGGGGGAAATAGTGGATAAGGGTGCTGGTGCACCCTTATCGGCTGGGAGCTGTGGACTGACACGTTGGTGGGACCTGTTCCCTCTCTGTGCTTCCCCCCAGGACAAGAGGCGGCGATACAGCATGATGCATTCCCAGGAGTCGGGCAGCTCTGTTTTCTTTCATTCCCAGGAGGAGGGAGCAGGCTTGGAGAGCTGGAACCACTCCAGAGACTCGGAGGGCTCCTGCCCCGCCGAGCGCTCCCCCGACCACCTGGGCGTGGGCAGAGATCCCGGGGGAGAGTCGGACACGGACACGGGTCAGAGTTTCCTCTGTACATGCAGGGGGGTGATGCCCCTGTCTCTCTAATCAAGCTCCTGTCACTGCTTCCCCCAATTTTTTTGCCTGATAAATATGTGTCTTCAGCTGCAAAGAGCTGGAGGAGTTTGCAGGAGAGATGACAGATCTCCTGAGGCTTGAGCAAGTCTGTTTGGTTTGGATGTTTTATCCAAACCTGTCAGGAAATCAAGGGAAGCCCTGGTGAGCTGGGTTCCCTGGAGGTTTTCAAAGCAGCTTTAGCTTTGGCCACATAATTATTTACAGGCTTCCCAAGTGGTGTGAGGAGGAGTGGAGTGAGCAAATGGGTAGCTCTGCTAGACCATCCCTGTACCTGCAAAGCAGCTTCCCAGTCAGGAGAGGGGGGGAATGGATCCAAAGCTCTGTCCCCAGGGTGTCACTCGTCTCCACCATGGCTTGGCTGGGTGTTTGTGTCAACAGCATGTGGCACAAAGCAGCTGGTTGCACCCCGGAGCTGGGGAAACCTCTGTTACTCATGGGATATTCTTCCCTTTTATTCCAGGAGGAGCTGTGCTGTGCATCCCCTCAAACTTGTCAAAAGCAATGAGAAGTCGTGTCTTTCCAAGGCAGATTTTAGTCTTGCTCTGACAGGAGCGTGTCTGCACTAATTAAATTTCATTAGTAAACCCTTTGTCTTCTCCAGGGAGGTTTGGGGAAATGCAGTCAGGCTTTTTTTGGCTGAAAACTCCTCAGACAAAACCTTCCCAACCTGCTCTCTTGACATCCCCAGGAATTTTGAGTGTTCCTATTTCCTTTTGTGGTTTCGTTGCTTTGCTTAAAACTTTGCAGGGTTGAGTGTGGCCCCCTGAGCTTTGGCAGGACCCTGGGGAGGGCTCCCTGCCTCCCACCATGAGCCAAGGGGGGTGGTGCTGGCCGATCCCACTGCGGAGTGGAGCCGATCCTCTCTCCCACCGTTCAGGAATGGACGCGAAGGCTCTGTCCAGGAGACGGGCGTACAGCACCACCCAAATCTCCGACCACGAGCCTCGCAGGAAGGTGCCCACAGCCAGCGACCCCGGTACAGCTCTGGTGAAAAACCCCCTCCGGAAAACCCACCTGCAGGACCTGCAGCAGGTCAGCCCCGAGCCCTGGCAGGTGGATTTCCAGGTAGGTGACCCCCTGAGAGGCTTTGCCTGCAGGTGGAAGCCAGCCAGGAGAAGCAGGGAAATATCAGGTGGATAAGGGCCTGAGGAAAAGGACCTGACTCACACTAGTCCTAAAATATTGATATAGATAATAGATATAGATAATAGATATAGATAATAGATATAGATAATAGATGTAGCTCTGCAGCACATCACAAACACTGGGGAAATGGACCAAGCAGGGAGCAGAGTGCCATCCTGATATCCCATAGCAGGCCCTCCCCATGGGAGCCTACTTTTCCCTGCTCCCCTTGCCCTTAGTGACCTGTGCTTCACCTTGCTTCTCCTCTGGTCCTTCTTATTCCCTGCAATTTAGGATTCAAACTCTCCCCATGGCTGTGGCACTTCTGTGCCCAGCAGGGAAAAGGAATTCTGTGCCAAAGCAGATTCCCACCTGGATCCACAGCCTGATGCAGTACTGGGATGAGACATGAACCTGTGTGATGGTACACCTCCTGAACAGGGTTGTGTCCCCTGCCTGCAGCAGGGAATTTGGGCAGAATTTTCAACTGATCTGTGGGAAGAACGGGGATAATTTTCTGCCATCCTTGGCATTGCCGGGATGCTCTGCTCTGCAGTCAGCATCTGCAGGGCTGGGAGGACCAGCAGCACTTGTGTTCCCATGGAAACTCAGAGCGGGATGTTGGGGACTTTCATTTCCCCTCTGCTGTGGGTTAGAGATCGCTGGGTGAGGGGTGGGAGGGGAGATGAGGGGGCAAAGGGGAAGCAGGACCAGGGCTCCACAGGGAGGGATGAGACCTCTGCCCTCAGGCTACAGCACTGAGGATGGTGAACAGCGTCAGTGACCGAGAACAAGCAGGTTTTAGGGGTACTGGCGACATTCCCATGTTGGGAAGGTCCCCAGAGCATCCTCCTGCCCTCGGCATGCAGGCAGGAGTGGAACTGACTCCCTCCTGGAGGGCAGTAAATGGTTAACAGCCTGCATCATGCTCTCAATTAAATGCAGCCTGGTTTTGCTATCCCTCCTGCTGCCAGGGCTCCCAGCAGCTCTCCCAGCTCCCAGTCCTGCTGCCAGGGCTTGACATTTTCAGGGGTGTGAAGCCAAGCCCTCAGCTCATCTCCACGCTTGCTGTGCTGGGAAGGAAAGGTCAGCGCCAGCCACGGGCAGCTTAAACCCCCAGCTCCATTCCCAGCTGGCTTCCTCTGGCTAAGGAGGAGAGCTCGGGCAGGAGAAGGAGCAGGTTTGGAATGGAAAGGGTCTGGCAGGATATGTCAATATTAGCTTGGTAAATTGCTCCTGGAGCCGCCTGGCTCCCAGTTTTGCTGCTGGTGGTCTCAGAACAACAAAAATTAGGTGGTGGTGGAGGTCATATCTGTGTCTGTCACCCAGAGGAATTATCCTTCCATCCGTCACCTTCTACCACCTCTGTTCTTTGCTGGTGTTGTGCCAGGAATATAGAGTCTGTCTGTTTTAGATGGATGTTCCCACAGCCCTGGGGACAGGGATGAAACCCAGAGCTTGCAGAGGGGAGCATCTGTGTGGGATGTGGCACCAGAGGTGCTGAAGTGGGGGATTCATGTCTCTCAAAAGTGGAGAAACAGTCTCATTAAAAAAAAAAGTAAAAAGAAAAAAAGATAAAAATTCCTTTCTCCCATCCCCTGCGCCTCTCTCCTCTCGTTACTAAGCAACTGGTCCTTGATCTTTCTGTCTCTCTTCTTTTCTTTGCTTCCCAAGTGA
The DNA here is from genome assembly GCA_013400235.1 of Oriolus oriolus. Lineage (NCBI taxonomy): Eukaryota > Metazoa > Chordata > Aves > Passeriformes > Corvidae > Oriolus > Oriolus oriolus. The sequence continues at coordinate 25,354 of VXBT01010057.1, forward strand.
AGTCATTAAAATGTCTGGAGGGGTGAAACTCATATTTCACCTTCTGCATGCCTAGGGAAAGAGCCCCTGGGGCCAGGGTCCCTTGGGGACATCCCGAGGTCTGGTGTAGGTCTTTGTCTGGGCACAGATCCCAGCCAGGGACAGGCAGAGGGAAGGACCTGTGTGATTGCATCCCACACTGGGGTCGGGAAGGGAGCAGAGAGAATCAGAGGGGACAGGGCAGGTCTGTGCAGGGAGCAGACAGGATCAGAGGGGACAGGACAGGTCTGTGCAGGGAGCAGACAGGATCAGAGGGGACAGGACAGGTCTGTGCAGGGAGCAGACAGGATCAGAGGGGACAGGACAGGTCTGTGCAGGGAGCAGACAGGATCAGAGGGGACAGGACAGGTCTGTGCAGGGAGCAGACAGGATCAGAGGGGACAGGACAGGTCTGTGCAGGGAGCAGACAGGATCAGAGGGGACAGGACAGGTCTGTGCAGGGAGCAGACAGGATCAGAGGGGACAGGACAGGTCTGTGCAGGGAGCAGACAGGATCAGAGGGGACAGGACAGGTCTGTGCAGGGAGCAGACAGGATCAGAGGGGACAGGACAGGTCTGTGCAGGGAGCAGACAGGATCAGAGGGGACAGGACAGGTCTGTGCAGGGAGCAGACAGGATCAGAGGGGACAGGACAGGTCTGTGCAGGGAGCAGACAGGATCAGAGGGGACAGGACAGGTCTGTGCAGGGAGCAGACAGGATCAGAGGGGACAGGACAGGTCTGTGCAGGGAGCAGACAGGATCAGAGGGGACAGGACAGGTCTGTGCAGGGAGCAGACAGGATCAGAGGGGACAGGACAGGTCTGTGCAGGGAGCAGACAGGATCAGAGGGGACAGGACAGGTCTGTGCAGGGAGCAGACAGGATCAGAGGGGACAGGACAGGTCTGTGCAGGGAGCAGACAGGATCAGAGGGGACAGGACAGGTCTGTGCAGGGAGCAGACAGGATCAGAGGGGACAGGACAGGTCTGTGCAGGGAGCAGACAGGATCAGAGGGGACAGGACAGGTCTGTGCAGGGAGCAGACAGGATCAGAGGGGACAGGACAGGTCTGTGCAGAGAGTAGAACAGGATCAGAGGGGACAGGGCAGGTCTGTGCAGGGAGCAGACAGGATCAGAGGGAACAGGGCAGGTCTGTGCAGGGAGTAGACAGGATCAGAGGGGACAGGACAGGTCTGTGCAGAGAGTAGAACAGGATCAGAGGGGACAGGGCAGGTCTGTGCAGAGCAGACAGGAGTCAGAGGGCACAGAGCAGGTCCGTGCCACTGGCTGCAGCCGGATCCAGCCCGAACATCTGCTCTGCTCGCAGCCCCTCCCGGCCACCCCGCACGGCTCTGCCACCAGGATCCGTGGCGCAGGCGCCCGGCGCCCGGCCCTGCTCCAGCGCAGCTGCGTGTCCTTCTGCCACGACGCCACCTCCCCGGCACCGCTGGACGGGCTGCAGGAAGCCCCGGCAAGGGGCTTGGAAACACCCGATGCCATCGCGAGCCTGCGCTCCTCATCGGACAGCCGGAGCCCCGGGGATCTGGGTAACTGGGAGAAGGGGAGGCATGGCCAGCCTCACTTGTCCGCGCCGGGGTTCGGTGGCATCGCATCGCGCTCCGTGTGAAAATTGGGAAAGATTAATTATGGTTTTGCGGTGGCAGTGGGGAATGCAGCTCCCAGGGAGGTGATTAATGATCCGCCTCTCCCCTCTCTGCAGAGTCTGCCCAGCATCCATCCCTCACCTTTGAGACGGAGACCTCCTCTGACTGGGAGTCCCAGGACCTGGATATCGGCGCTGCCTGCAGCTCCCCACGCTCCCCCAGGACCCTCTGCAAGGCAGAGGTGAAGGGGCTGAGGAACAACGAGCCCGTGCAGTGGGAAGTCACCTTTGATATCCACCCTCTGTTCCGAGAGAGGGAGAGCCAGGAGGATGGAGACACAGACCTGTGGAGTGAGACCTTCCACCACCTGGCAGCCAAGTCGCTCATCCACGACTTGGAGCAGCTCGCCGAGAGGGAGTGTGAAATCGAGCATGGTAATGCACAGCTGGCTGCAGGCAGACCCTGCCCGGCCTTGGGAAGGCTTTCCAGCAGCCTCAGCAGCCTCTGGAGTGAAAACAAGAGCTGCTTGTGGTGAAATGTTAGGGAATGTCTCACATAGCTCCCAAATAACAGCCCCCTTCAGCTGCCTTGTGCTCTTCTGCTTCTGCAGCCTTGCTGCACATGAACGTTCCTGAGCTCACACTCCTTCCCGCTCCTCAGGAGCAGGTGCTGGGCTTCATGATCCTTGAGGGTCCCTTCTGACTCAGTATGTTCCATGATTCTGTGACCCCTCTGCTTCATGCACCAGGTAACATGGTTATTTTTAAGGAGTTGGTCTCCTGGAGCTGGGAAGTGGCATCAAACTCCAGCAGCAGCCACATCGCTGCCCTGGGCCACACGTGCCCCTGGGCCATGTCAGCCCTCTCCCCCATGAAGTGCATCTGGGCCTGTAAAGTAAGAGCAGGAGTAGCAGAGTTCCGAGGGATACAGGGATTCAGCCCCTGCTGGGCAGGGATCCCCGGGCATGGAGGTGGAGCTGGGAGCTGGGTGCGAGGGCTGGGGGAGCCCAGGGGCCCATGGACTCTGACCCCGCTGTCCCTCCCGTGGCAGGGTCCGGGCGGCGGTTCCAGCTCAGCGCTGTCCACACCAGCAAGGCCTGCAACGTCATCAGCAAGTACACGGCGTTCGTGCCCGTGGACCTGAGCACCAGCTCCTACCTGCCCACCCTGGTCCAGTACACCCACACAGGTGACGTGGGGCTGGCACGGGGGTGGGACCTTGTCCTTGCAGGGAAAGTGTCTCTGGGAAACCTTTCTCAGGGCAAACCCTGTGAAGCCATGGCCCAGTTCGGCACCAGACCCATACCCAAGGCCATGGCCAAGCTCTCGGTGGCAAGAACCTCTTCCTATGGCCAGGGAAGGTCTTGATGCCCAGAGATGACCATAGAATCACATGGGTTGGAAGAGATCTTAAACCTCATCCCATTCCACCCCCTGCCATGGGCAGGGACACCTTCCACTGTCCCAGGGTGCTCCAAGGACACTGCCAGGGATGGGGCAGCCACAGCTTCTCTGGGCACCCTGGGCCAGGGCCTCACCACCCTCAAATCAAAGAATTTCTTTTCAATATCCCATCTAAACCTACTCTCTTCCAGTTTGAAGCCATTCCCCTTGTCCTGTCACTCTGGTTCCTGACCAAGCCCATTCTGTGGTTTCGTTGCTGTTGTGCGTGTGCCAGCCCCTGTCTAACCCTGGCCATTCCCTTCTCTCACGCCAAGGGGCAACATCCAAGCAAGGCAACCAGAGGAAACAGAAGAGCTTGGGAAACAGAAGGCATCGTGGCTGTTCCCCTGGACGTCCTCAGTCAGCGTGTGGCCAGAATGGAGACCATGGATTTTACAGCATGAGTAAGATTCCCTGGGGTTTTATCTCCATCCTGGTGCGAGAAATCTCAGTGGTTTGGGACATCTTCTCAGGTGTTTTTAAATTCCGCCTTCCCCTTTGCATACGGTGCTCACCAGGCACGGGTCAGGCTGGGGCTCATCTCCTTGAATGGCGAGGAAGCTCCGATTTCCCCCGAAAGCCCGGAATCGCAGGTCGTGCTGCTGACAATGCTCGGGAGTTAATTGGCAGCCGTGCCGTGGATAACACGGAGGATGAAACGGGTGTAATTAGAGGCAGGGGGGATGTGAGACACTCGCTTGTCACCAAATCCTCCGCTAATGAAGACGAGTTGGATCGGACCTTGTCTGGCACTGTCAGAGCTGCAGCTGAATTAACAGAGCCCCGAAGAGGCTCGTTAACCCGATCGTGGTGTGGGAGGGAAGGTGCTGCTTTTGGCTGGGTGCTGTTGCTGATGTGGTTCCTCGGTTGCAGATGCTGAGGAGAGCAGCCCCTCACCCTCCAGCACCCTGTCCTCCTCTGCCTGGGAGCGCTGCCATGTCCCCGAAGGTAGGGAGAGAGCTTCTGGCACTCGGTGCAGCTGCATCAAGTCCGTGCTTTGGGCTTCTGCTGAGTTTTGGGGAATTTTTAAAAAAGCTGTGACCTAAAATTAGGCTTGTGAGCACAGGGCCTGACTCATTCTGAGGTGTAAAGGATGGAGCCTGTTGTGGCTGTTGGTATAGATCTCCCCCAGGTTCATTTTTTAGAGGTGTGGGAATTTTATTATCCATGTAGGGAAAACGAGGCAAAGGGAGAGGAAGGGTTTTTCCAAAGATTGAGCAGCCAAACAAGCCACCTCGTGTCCCAGAACCTTGATTCTGCTCCCTTTTGCTCCCCTGTAGCACCTTGTTTTACCCCCAGCCCTGCGTTTCTCCCCAGGGCCGCTCCAGAGCCTGTCTGCTTCCTCTGGACAAGCCCAAAAGTCCATCGAGAGGCTCTTTGCTGCCAGGTAGGAGCCAACTCGACCTTCTTCTGACCTCAGCAGGTTTCACCTGCGTGGGTCTGATGTGAGCACAAGCCAGGGGGAGAGGAGGAACCCCAGGGACAGCGGCCGGAGCTGGGACCAAGTGTGGTGCCAGTGTCTGGGGAGCAGGGGTGGTTTTGGAGGGAGGGTGGGTGTCGGGATGAGTGCAGAGGTCACCGACACCTTTTCATCCTCTCACAGGCTGACCCTCAATAAAACCAGGCTGCTGGTTCGAGCTGCCAAAGGCTTCATGAATAAGTCTCCAAGCAAAGGGAGCGAAGCCAGCTCTGAGGGCGACAGTGAGAGCATGGACTACCTTCCCCTGGTGAGCAGCTCCTCCCTGGGTCTTGTTGGGGTTGCTTGCTCACTGCAGAGGAGCAGAGGAGGATCCCTGTGGATCTTCCTCCTCCTGTCTCTGACAACCATGTCCGGTGACCTGCTCAGAGATGGAGACCTGTTCCATCCATCCATGCCTTTTTCCTGAGCTACCCAAAAGTGGTTGGTGTGCCAGAGCTCCCTTTGTGCCTGCCATCCCTTGCAGGTGTCCCTGCAGCTGGCCTGCGGTGCCTTTCTCCTGAATTCAGCTTTCTGTGACGCCGTCAACATCCCCATGGAGAAGCTGAAGTGGACATCGCCCTTTGCCTGCCACCGCCTGTCCCTCAGCCCATCCGGCTCCTACAGTACCAGGAGGAGCAGTCCCTCCTCGGAGCACAAAATCCTGAGCTCCAGCCAGCAGCTCCTGGTCCCCAGTGGGCAGGGGAAGGGTCCCAGCACCGGAGACATCACTCGGGGAGCAGTGCTGGAGGACACCGCCCGCCTCCGGCACTTGTCGGGCAGCGCGGCCGAGAGCATCTGCAGAGCCCTGAAAGCCGAGCAGGAGCTGTCCCCCCCGGCCATCACCATCCGCCGCTTCTCCTCCCCGGCCGAGTGCCGGGCCGACAGCGGCCGGGGCTGGGGTGCCGATGGCTCCGAGGTCCAGGCTTTGCTCTCCGACGTGGAGCTGCAGCGGCAGACGGAGCCCGAGGGGATGCTGTGGGCCACGGCCGTGGCCCTGGCCTGGCTGGAGCACAGCTCAGCTTCCTACTTCATCGAGTGGGAGCTGGTGGCTGCCAAAGCCAGCCTGTGGCTGAGCGGGCAGGACTTCCCGGAGGGGTCCAGCCTGGCCACGGTGAAAGCCGCAGCCCAGCAGCTCTTTGTGCTGCTCCGTCACTGGGATGAAAACCTGGAGTTCAACCTGCTGTGCTACAACCCAGGCAGTGTGTAGAGAGGAGGAGGAGGGAGGCTTTGGCAGATTAGTGAGGGCACAGGAGCAGGGATCCATCCTTAAGGAAATGCCTCCAAGGAGCTCAACTCCTCTGCTGCAGGGATGTGTATGTTTATTAGAGCAAACCCTGCAAACAGAGCAGCCTGGGCAAAATCCTGCACTCAGCAGGTGGGATTTTGCCCTGGGAGGGAGCCTATCGCTGCCTGCAGTAGATGCTTTTTATTTTCAACTGGAGCAGCACTTCCAGCTACAGCAGTTCCCTCTGATCCTGGTTTCTTCTGGTTCCCAGCCCAGTTTCCAGAGCAGAACTAGGGGCCTGCTCCACTTGCCCTGTCCTTGCTTAGATGCCTCTTCCCGGCCCTGAATCACTGCCAAGCCCCTGCTGCAGGCCCTTAGCCCCAGGTCCCTGCTTTCCTGAGGCTCCTGCCTGGCTCCTGCCATCTCAGATGGCTTTCAGAGGAGGCAAAGGTCTGGCAACATGCTCGTCTCATGGATCAAAGGGAATGTGGGCTGGAAATGACCATGTGAAGAGCAGCCCCGCTGTCACAGCCGGGAGGATCGAGCCCAGACACGCACAAACAAGCCGGGCCAGTTGGAGGCTGGGACCAAACCCCATCACATCCACACGGTGCTGGGCTCCCTCAGCCCTTCTGCAATCCCAGGAGGGGTTTGTGAGATCCCTTGCAGCCAACGTGTGCCTTTGGAGCTTCACAGGCAGAGCCAGGGCGCCCAGGATTGAAGGATCAAGTGCCTACAGAGGGAGTTGCACGCCAGTCTCCAGCATGGCTGCGATGCCTGTGGAGCCCATCCGGAACCCGCTGCCTTTCGCTCCCTCCTTTGGCATGTAGCAGCCTTGCCCTGCCCCCAGCAGGCTTCTGTCTCGTGTCTGTGTGTCTGGGGGTCAGACAGAAGGGAAACAGTGCTGGGGACTGTGAGCACCCCTCCGGTCTCTGCTCTGGTGTCACCTCTCCAAGGTCCCCAGGATCATGAGCATCCTTCTGGTCTCTGCTCTCAGTGTTGCCTCTCCGGGGTCCCCAGGATCATCTCTCTGGTCTCTGCTCTCAGTGTCACCTCGCTGGGGTCCCCAGGATCATCCCTCTGGTCTCTGCTCTCAGTGTCGCCTCTCCAGGGTCCCCAGGATCATCCTTCTGGTCTCTGCTCTGGTTTCACCTTCCTCAGGTCTCCAGGAGCTTCCCTCTGGTCTCTGCTCTCAGTGTCAGCTCTCCGGGTTCCGTAGAACCTCGAGCATCCCTCCAGTCTCTGCTTTGATGTCACCTCTCTGAAGTCCCCAGAACCGTGGGTATCCCTCTGGTCTTTGATCTGGTGCCACCTCTCCAGAGTCCCCAGGACCACAAACATCCCTGTGGTCTCTGCTCTGGTGTCACCTGTCAGGGTCCCCAGTGTGGCAGCGCTCGGTGGTGCTGCAGGGTTGCCAGCTGAGTGCCCTGGCGTAGTCGTGTTCTGTGTTGTTGCAGAAGTGTTGTTGTCCCAGTAAATCACAGCCTGCTCTGCTTCCCAGTGTGAGTCCTTTGTTTTGGGATGGGTTCTTGCTGGGTTTCCCCGGGGCCACCCCGGCTGGCTGGAGCATTGTGTGGCTGTTCAGTAAAATACCCCCAGAAAAACCCCATCATAATTTAGTGTGTGAGTTTAGGTCTGGGTTTAGAGGGGATAAGGAGCTTCCTTCAGGTTTTGGGGAGGTTTTTTTTGCAAACCCTGGATTGCGCAGCATTTGGTAAGCTGATGGATCCAGGATTTTAAAAACCAGGGAAAATTTGGTTTAATTATTCTCTGAGGCAGAGATGGAGCTGAGAAATCTTTCTGCTGTCTTATTCTCAACAATTTAACCTGTCACCTTGGTCAGTGCAAGGAAGCAGAAATCCTGCCTTCATCCCACACCTTCCTTAATTAGCATTGTAATTACAGATATTAATAAAGCAGCCACTGTGTTTTCCAATCAAAAGCAGGACGCAGGAGCTCTGCCATCCCTTATTTTCCCCTTGGCAAGCAAGGACCCCCTCTGGTGCCCTCCTGCTTTTGGTGACCTCTGTAGATATACATATATCACAAAAAACGGACACTTCTGGCCCAATTTCCTCCCTCTGGACTCCATCTTCGGGGATGGAGCGGGTCTCCAAGGAGGCGGGATGGTGTCTCCAGCCCCAGCATCTCCGGAGGCCTCCTCAGCACCCTCTTTGCATCCAGGGGGCTTTTCACCCCGTTAAGTCATCTCCTCAAGGAAGGGCACTCCGGTGCTGTTGCCGGGGTGACCGCAAGCGCCTTATTAAGAGAAATTAGTTTGAATACAGTTGTCAGCTGTGGCTTAATAAATAACCCCCTTTATGCTGTGTAAATAAATATTTGCACGCAGCGTCTGCGCGGGGAGGGGAGAGATTTCCCAGCCCGGGCGGCCTCGTGCCAAGGGGCGTTTTGGGGAGAGAACTGGCCAAACTGGGGTTATGACGGGACCCCGCAGAGACCCCTCCGTGTCCCCCCCTGCCCCATCCCACCCGCGCTGGGGAGATTTTGCTGCCGAACCTCCCTCCTGCCGGGGCCGCGGCTCCTCCTCCGCAGGGGCTCATTAGCCGGGAACCGGAGGAGCCTTTTCGTGCTTTGAAGGGTTATGAAACCTGAGAGAGAGGGGGAGGACGGGAGAGCTTAAAAAAGAGCCGTCGTGTCCCCCCCCGCCCCACAACCCAGCCATCGCCTGCCGAAGGAAAAGGGCTGGCAGCCGCTCCAGCACAGATTGCGCCTCTGCCCCCGTCCCCCGCCAACCCGCCGCCGACGGGCGATGCCGCGGGGTGGAGAACTTTGCAAGAAAACGACGTTTTTAACAGAATTTGCCGTGTTTGGTGTGCGTGTGCCCCAGTGCTGGGAGGAGACTGGGGGGCAGAGGCCGCGCTGCAGCCGCAACCCCCCGAGAGCACCCGCGGCGATCCAGGGGCTGCTCCTGCTGCTTTCAGCTCCCGATCTCTCCAAATTGATGTAGCGTCTACCTGCGATGCTGGGGAGGGGGTCTGAGCCCACCAAACAAACCCTCGCCCCCAAGACCTGAACCAGGGAGCAGCGCGGGGCCGTCTTGTGTTAACTACAAAATAGTTTCGCTTCGGGCGTGTTCTTCCCTTTGATTTTCCCCATCCCAGGACCCCGGCGATGCCGGCGGGGGATGCAGCCGGTTGGTGCCGTGGGCTCCATCACTCCTGAAATAGAGCTCAGGGGCAGCTTTCGGGTGTCGGAGACATCTGAGTGAAGTCATGTGGATGTTATGCAAGACTTGATGATAGGTTGTAAACAGCTATTAAAGTGATTGACGGGCCCAGGACGAAGTTTTGAGGGGGGGGGAAAGAAGGGGAAAGATGAGTAATAATGATTAAAATAATTATCAAATCGAGACGTTCCTTAAATTAGGGGAAAGTTTGGTGAGGAGGGAGGAAGATGAAGAAATCACGTTCGAGCTCTTCGCTGGGGGTTGGGAGGATGGGGCAGATACTGAGCACATAAAGTTTTGGAAAGGAAGGTTTTTCTTCCTCAAAACCAGCTAAAAAAGCAATTTCAGCAGAAATTTGGCTGATTTAGGTTCACTGAGTGCCGTTGGGTGCTGGCACCCCCAAAACCCAAGGGCTGAGCAGCCCAAGGAGAGCAGCCCCAAGTTAATTAGGAGAAACAAGCAGATTATGGGGAAGACAGCTTCTATTTATATATAAATACTCCAGTAATCAGCAGTGAAGGGCAAGGGAAATCCAATAGAAATATGTGACTGTTTAAGAAGCTTTTTGAGCAAAACGTTACACAATCAGTTGCATTTGCCTGGGTCTCGCTCCAAGTCCCAAGAAATTAAGGGGAAAAAAGAGTGACCCTGAGCAGAAGGAAGGAGAAGGGGTTTGTAGAAGCTTCTGCCCATCAGATGAGGGGGAGTCTTGGGAGCCTAAATGGAGATCCCAAGGATGCCAGCAGCTCGCCTCGACCCCAAACCCCCCAGCTTTGCACCCAGACCCAGCGAGCTCCACACCTCTAATGTTAACGTGGAAGTACAGCTCTGTACAGGTGGATTTCTCTTGGAAAAAAGATGCCTGGAGCTTCTCTGCGTTCGCGGGGTGGTGCTGTCAGTGGGTGCTGACACGGAGCAGAAATAGCTGCCGGCCGCCCCACGATTTCACACATCGCCCTCGCTGCCTCCCGCGGCTCCGCTTCACCCCAGCACAACAGAGACTCGGGGGGGTTTCGGGGCCCCACACGTGCCCTCTGCTGAGAATCACCTTGATGATGGCTTTTAGTGGCAATCAGATGGTTGGGGCTGGGAGCTCTTTAAGCACCTCAGGTTTGTGTCCTTTTGGGTTGTTTCCCCTCCCATGGCAGCTGCGCTGAGATTTTGGGATTTGGTTATGCTGAAGGCAATGTAATGCCTGAGGCTGAGGTTTGGGGGTGTCTCAGAGGAGGGATGGGTGCGTACTCGGGGTATCTGACCCTGCCAGTGAGCTGGCTGTCCCAGTGCTCTGCCTTCGGGGTGGCTGCTGTCTCCTTAGAATCATTCCCTGTATAAAGAAGGAGGATGGAAATTTGTCCCCTTGTCTGCAGGGAAGCAGCGTCACTGCCCAAGGGCCACTGGCGAGTGTTTGCTTCAGCTCTGGGTGCGCCTGTGGCTTTGCAGTGTGGGTTTTGGGGGTTGTGTTTAAATCAGGAGCATCACCACCTCTTGTGCAATGACCTTCTCTGGTTTTGTCTTTTGTGTGCCACCTGTAAAGTCACCTTTGCCGTGGGAAGTTTGTGCTGAGCTGGGACACACGTGAGTCCTACAGGTGCTTGTCCCCTCTGTGTGCTGCCTCTTCGGGGTGCCTTTTAATTGTTAAAATCATTAAATCTCCTCAAGACACAGATATGATATTGCTCATGTTTAAAAAGCCAAGCTAGAGGTCTGTGGGCTCCTCTGCTCATTAATTTAGAGGATTTCTTGGCTTTTTGTTGCGGTTTTTAATCCTTTCTTCGCACAAGGCAGGAAAACAAGGGGTATGGGTGGTGAGAGCATGTGGGTTTGTGGGGTGGGAAGGAGCTGGGGTCAAAACATGAGCCCCAGGGCAGCGGGCACAGCACCTGGAAATCCTGGAAAGGAGCCCTGTAAAGGAAGTAAATCCCTTGGGAAAGGTGGCCTGGTTGGGGTTGCAGGTTCTTACAACCCTCTCTGGCCACGTGCTCATTGACAGATGTGGAGCTGAGCCAGATCCAAAGCACTACAGTGGACAGAAACAACGTGGTTTAGGGCATGAACAATGTGGTTTAGGGTGAGCTGCCCTGTGCCAACCTACCAGGGGGTTGGCCAGAGGCACCCGTGGGTGCTGATGTGGTGCTGGTTAAAGGCAGTGCTTATTCCCCCTGGGATGGGGACTGGGAGCCCAGGGCTGATGCTCACCCGCCTGTCCCGCTCCACAGAGGCTCCCTGGGAGCCCAAGCCCGACAGGATGCTTCCCCAGCACCTGCTTGGTTAAAAGGCTTTAAAAAATGGTCTTCCCCTGGGACTAACCCAAATTTCAGGTCTGGAAGTGGCAGCAGGCAAGTGTTGGATGGCAAAGGCTGGTGTGCAGGCTGCTCGCGGCCTTTGGGGGTTCTGGCAGCCTTTCTCCAGCTGTTAAGGGTTGAATTCCTGCTATTTTCGGTCTCTCCAACAAGGATGGTGAAGGGACGGGGTCAGTCCCACTGCAGGGGGTTGTGTCACCTCGTTTAGGGGTGGCTGCATGCTGCCCTGCTCCTGATCCCACGGGACTCCTGTGGGATGTGGACTCTGGCCACGGACCCCCATCCCGAGGCGTGCCTTCGGGGCCGTGGTTCCTGCTCGCTTTTCCTCTCTCCTCGAGGCTGCACACGCTGCTGCCGCTTATGCAAGCGCCGGGAGCCTTGTGTAACAGTGCCGCGGGCGGGGCGCGGCCGCGGGGGTGGGAGCGAGGGGCCCGCCGGCATCCGCACGCCCGGAGCATCCCTATCCGGGCTCTCCCTCCCGATCGTTCCCCAGGTGTGCGCTGTCCCGGCGTTCAGGACTGTAGGATGGATGCTCTGGGGTCTCGTGGCTGTTCTCTCCCGGCTAGAGCCAGGGGAGGGGGTAGCAGAGCTCCTGGCTTCCCAGCTGGGAATTAAACGGGGAATGCTGATACACCTGGGATGGGCTGACGGGATCTGAGCTGAGCAGGGGTGATGGGATGGGGGGCAGCTCCTCAATCTCCCTGGAAGGGCTGTCCTGGAGGGTTTGTGTCAGATCACAGCTCCAGGAGCCCGGCCTCAGCCTCCCCTCGCTCCCGAGGCACCGAGGTGCAAAATGGTTTTCTGTACCAAACCCTATTTCTTGCTGCTCGTGGGGTCCCCCCGAGCTCCCTCCTCATTCCTGCTTCCCAGCCCCCGCTGCCGATCTGGGGCCGAACCTGTTGCTATGGAAACTGGTTATGGATGCTGAGGATGCTGCCAGGGTCTCATCCTGATCCTGCCTTTTGCCTTTCCTTACCTTGCAGCGCAGGGATGGTGCATTAACCCGGGATGAGGCCGGGATCAACCCCGCCCGGAGAATCCCCGGGAGTTAAACACCGTGGGGGGTTAAACCCAGCTATAAGGTGCTCCACCCCTGTCTATTTGCCCAGATCCAGTGGGAATAACCCAAGTGCAGCTTTCCTAAGGCGCCTCCTGCAAAGTCAGCCATCTCTTGTGGTTTTCCATCCCTCTGGGGATGCTGTAGGATGCTGTGGCTTGGAAAGGGCTGGGGCTGGAGTGCACCCAGGTGGGAACTGAGTCTCATCCCAGCTCCACCAGCACCCACCGCCCCTCCGATGTTGGTGTCCCGGAGTGCGGCTTCACCCCGCCCTGGGCAGGGTCTCTGCTCTGTGCCAGCTTCCCTTGTCTGTGACCGACGGGAGCTGGTGCTTCATGTTTAAAACGATGCTAAGCTGAGAAAATACTAATTAATTAGAGCTGGTTGGAAAATCCCAAGTGCTTCCTTGCTGAGGCTTCAGCAAGAACCTCCTCTGTGTGTGTGTGTGTGTGTGTGTGTTTCCCCCTCCAAATATACATAGTTTAAAAACCACTTTAAATACTTCAAAGTTTCCCAGGCCTGGCTTTTGCGGGATACTGGTGTGTCCAGCCAGCCCTTGTGGCACCATCAGGAATTTGGGGGGCTTGAAGGGGCTGCTGCGGGCTGAGCCCCACCACGTGTCTCTTAGTCACGGAGTATTTATTTATATTTGAGCAGGTTTGGAGCAAAAATGGGAAACAGGAGTGGGGGGGGGGACACAAACAGGCTGCACCGGCTGCCCGGGCTGAGTCAGAGCTGGATCAGCCCCATCTCCACACCCGTGACTCACCGCCGGGTATTTCGGAGTGCTGTGTCACATGGCCTGTTTGGGGATTTATTTTTGTGGTTTGGTTATTTTCCTTTCTTTTCTTTTATTCCCCCCACCCCGGGAAGGGGCCGATGCTTCGAGCCTTGAGCACAAAGCTCCAGGGACTCTGAGATGTTCCCAGCGGCCACTTTGCTCCCTTTTTCCCATAGGAAAGGGTGAGCATATCTGCAAAGGAAAGGGCTCGTGCGGGTGTCACATTTATCTCTGCAAAAAATTATATATATAATATTGTATGTATTATATAATACCATGTATATTATATAATATTATATAGCATTATATAATGTAATACTATATATATTAATAATGGCTATGTTGTAGCATGGAGGGGAGCCCAAATTCCTCTGGTTTCCTTCATATTCCTTCGTGTTCCTGGCGTTGCATCACCAGCACAAATTTAACAGGGCAATTGCTATCGCAGGCACATCCTGCTGAAACTCAGGGGAGGAATTGTCTCGGAAAAATCTGTGGCAGGGAATCTTCTTCCAAAGCCAGTGAGGCTGGGAACTGGGGCAGCCCTGAGGAGGCAGTGGCCATTCTGCCCACCGAGGGTCTGAAATACCCAAATGTGAGGCAGCACAGACATCCCAACCTCCCAAAAAATATAATCCCCCCCACAAACACTGATTATTTCTCTGAGAAGGCTTTGGCCGGGTTGCAGAGCCTGGTGCTCTTCTCAGGTTTGGGTTTTGTCTGAGCATCTGCTGCTGCATTAGGCTCCAGCTGGAACTTCTCCCGTTTTTTTGGGTGAGGTGTCTCCCACTTGTTATTGTCATGCAACAGTTTGACACCTGGAGCGGTGTGTAAATGAAGATGTCTGATGTTTCCCTCTTAAGTGGGAAAGGCTGTTTAGAATATCCTAGAAAATTTTAACTCCAGGCGAAATGAAAATGAGGAGCCTGGGGAGGCAGGCAGCTCCACTCCCAGGCTCCCCGAGGCAGCAGCAGCAGGGATTCAGGGATTTTCTTGCAGAATATTCCCAAGGTAAGGAATGCCACATCACGAGAGTGTCTTCTTGACCCCTCCATAAAATTCCTGGTGAGCCCAGGAAGGATGCCACATGTGGGGCAGCATTTCCCTGTCCTCTGGAGATGTTTCTCTTGGGGCAGGACACCCAAAATGCCTGCTAGTGCTCAGCACAAGTCTGGGCAGCTGAGTGGCTTGGCCAGATTTGGGAAAAGTGCCCCTGTTCCCTGTGGGGTCCCGGGGCGGGGATGCCCCTGGAGACACCAACAGAGCTCAGGGACAACCCTTCTCTGTGCTGCCTTCCCCCAGTTTTGCTGCCTCTGTGGATTTTATGTGTTGTTTTCGCCCGGTTTTAGATTTTTGGGTGCCAGTGTGTGTCCAAATGTCCTGCCTGAATAAATCAGCTGGGATCACAGAGCCTCAGTGGCCTCTAGTGGCTGTGGGACAAAGATCCCAGGGAAGGGGGACCTGCAGCCCCCCAAAACCCCCAAACAAGCAACACTTGGGGTCCATCCCACCAGAAGCCACTTTCCCCACGGGGAGACCCAAAGGCAAAAGTAAAGCCCCCCAGAAAGCTCCAAGGCCGTGACTGATGGGGGAGCACCCAGCAGGATGGTGCTGCAGCCCAAATCCCACTTGGCCAGCCCCATTCCCTGGCAGGGACAGGTGGAGAGATTTCGGGCAGCCACTGGGTTTTTCTCATTCCCGTGTTAACAAGTAGGGAAAAAACCCGAGTTTTAAAGGAGGGTAAAACTGCTTTCATGTCTTTTTCCATTTTTCATTTTTCTAAAGCAAATTTTCTGTCTAGTGCCACAATATAAAACACGAACCCCACGCGGTGAAAACAGTCGAGGGAATGGATCAAAAAGGGTTTGATACCATTAAAATGACCATTTTTGTGTGTTCTCCACCAAAGGTCGCTGAAGCTGCTTCCTTCTGAGTAGCTGTGATTTTCTGACAAGAGAAGAGTGGAGAACTGACCCATTTTATTCCCCAAACCCACGGCATTTGGGGGCAGGATGGAGCATCCCCTTCTGCAGCCCATGCTGTCCCTCCTCACTCCCCCCCATGATAAATAAATTACTTTAGGAGTGCTGGCCTAGTTTAACATGCCCTAGTTTTGGTGGAGGAGGGGAAAAAAGAAAAAAAAAAGAGAATATTTATTTTGGGCAGTTGCTACATGGGCGTCCTTTTGGGAAGAGCTTTGGGGGACTCACCTGCTCCCCCTGCTCTGCTCTGCCCTGGCTGCAACACACTGCCCTCGATTTTGGGAGGTTTTTTTGTGAGTTATTGCCTGGGCAATGTGGGAAATGAGTGGTGGGGACACTGATCCAACCCCAGAATGGTTGTCTGAGCACCCCCAGGACTGGTGTCATCCTGGGGGGTTTCCAGAGGCTGATGCCTTAATGCCTGTGGAAAACGGGCAGCTTTAGAGTTGAATAAAAATACACCCTGGTTCTTGGTGTAAGTGGCCAGGGCTGGCTTTGCTGCAGGAGCAGCGGTGTTGGCACCTTCCTCCAATGCCAAAATCCCTGGGAAAATGGGATTAAAGCGTGTGATTGGGCATGGGAGTGGGATTTTGCAAGTGCTCTGGGTGTCACTGGGACCTCTGCACCTCACTCGTCCCTCCTGCATCCCGCTCTTCCCAAGGTGCCAAGTTTCCTCTGGTAAATAAACCTGCAAACAGCTCTTTTCTATACATTTTATTTTTTCCTCCTTTTTTTTTTTCCCACCCCTGCCAAAACAAGCAGCCCATATGGGCAGGGTTGGGTGGGGATTTTTGCAGTTTCCATGGGGATTTGGCTGTGGAGCTGCTGGGTGCTGGCTCCTGGGGTTTGGTTCAGGGTTTTTTTCCCTCTGATCCCTGTAACCGGAGCGTGGTGATGGCACCAGGCTCCCTTCCCGGCTCCGGCATCTCCCAGCCAAGGTCACCGGGGAGACCGTAGGCAGCCGCCGCCTGCGTTGGGCCATCTGTTAAATAATGTATGCAATAAACTCCTGCCCCGGGGCCAGCTTAATCCTTAAATCCTCCTTCAGAATATCATCTCCCGGCCGTGCGGGATGCCTGCCTTGGTCTCTTGGGCACATCTTTCCCCACCATCCCTCGTGAATCCCTCTCTCCTCGCCCCTCCATCCCGCATCCTCCCGTACGCGAGCTCGCCGGGCTCTCCTGCTCCATTATTTATGTGCCGTGCATGAAAGATGCATATAAAAGAGCGCTTTATAATTTAGCAGAATCTCCTCTTCTTTCAGCCTCCCTTCCCCCTCTGGCTTCAGGCTTTCTCTGGTTCGTTCCTGGCTTCTCCCGGGCATCCCAGGTGTCTTGGGGGTGCGCCTGGACCCCATTCCCAGAGCACCCATGCAGGGGTCTGGGTCTCAGGGTGGTTTAAGCAGTCAGAGGTCTTTTGATGTATGGAAGAAAGTGGGAAATTGGGCTTGGCAGACCCATAGATCACGTTTTTACACAAAAAAAGGGGCTTCTTGGTAAACTTAATTAACCCAGTGCTGCATCCAGCCCATGGTTTTGTGTCTAAGGAGCTCCCAGGTGCTGCCTCCCCCGCACGTGTGGGATGCTTCGCTCCTCTCTGGCTGTGTCTGCTCTCCCAAAGCCCTGCGCTCACCCCCAGATGCTGGTTGGGGCAAAAAACATTAGTTTGGGGGAGAAAAAAATCCCTTCTGGGGTCATCTCATGCTTTGGAGGTGCAGCAGGTCCCTCAGCAGAGAAAATCCTGGGGCCAAAACTGCGTGCGCTGAGTCCAACCTGCACAGCCGCGACCTCGGAGCTGAACTCGCTGGGAAAAAATGGAAATAATTGGGGATTTTTCAAGGGAGCAATTTAGCAAAGCTCCTCATCCTACCCTGGATGTGGGAGAGCCTGTGTGGGTTAAAAACGGAGCAATGAATAGCAAAGGTGGTGGGGAGGGGAGCATTGTGCAGCCTTCGCACCCCAAAAATGGGGTGCCAGCTCCCTGTGCCACCCCAAACGAATCCACCTGCCCCCCAGGTCATCCTGTACAAATCCCAGCTCAGCAGCATCCTGCTTGCAGTGCAATATATGATTTCCTTTGCAATAAAATCCCACCCCTGGACCTGTTTCCTATCTGTGATTATATTTCTACTCCCTGGGCACAAAGGTTGGCTCATGCCCTTGGTGGCATGGGCAGAAGGGAAAATGGCCTTTTTTAACACCGGGATTTGGGTTTTGGGGGGAAGGGAGGCAATACTGGAATGCAAACGCCCATTTTCCACAGTTTTTCCCGTCAGTGAAGGGGGAGCCACCTTTTTCTTCCCCATCCCCAATAGGTGCTTTCAGGACCCAACGCTGAATTTTTTCCAATAAATTTGTGCCCCTGAAGCGTTTTCCCATCAAACAAAAAAATCCCACAAATAAACATTAATTACAATTAATTATTCAGCATGAACAGGGGTCCATGCTGGAGAGTGGCGAGGTTTCCCTTAGTTATTTTGGGATTATTGGGGTGGACAGGGAGGGATGCTTACGGCGCTGGGCCCCGGCAGCCCACGGGAAAACACGGCAGATCCGCATTTATGATTTTTTTTTCCATTTTGTTTCATTTTCCTTTTTATTCGGACATTGCAGAAATAGCCCTGTGTAGTGGATAAAAGTGCAACATACACAATATTTAAGAAAAGGAGGAAAGAAAAACCTGCCTTGAGGTCTGTCAGTCAGTCGCAAACAGAAACAAGAACCAAGCCCGGGCGCCAGAGGCGCTTTTTGTTCCCCCCCCCCTTTCTTTTTTTCCCTTTTGTTTTTATGCACGTCATGCAAAATAGTTAAAAAGAAAGATTAGAAAAGAGAAGTCAGAGAAAACCCCACGAGAGATCGACCGAGCCCTAGAAAGAGCAGAAAGCTCCGAGTGCTGCTCGTCTCGGGGAGGGAATCGCTGCCCTCCAGCATCTCCAAGTGTTTGGCACTCTTGTGATTACATTAAATAATTTCTTTATATATATATTTTAATACAGTCTATTAAAGAGAGGAAACTGCCACAATATAAGAAAAAAAAAACCAAGATCACTCACACTACAGACTGCATGGTAGTTAGAAAAGCTGAGCGTCCCCCCCACCCCCCGTACATATAAAATCTGTCCCTTTCTTCACAGCAACCAAGAAGTACAAGCTTTAAAAAATAAACCAGCAATTCTTCCTTCAGGCCTTTCCTTTATAAAAGTTTTGGTTTTCCCCCTCGAGAACCCTAAACCATGACTAAAATTAAATATATATATATATATCTATTTTATATAATTTCCCAACATCCAAAGACATCAACATAAAAAAAAGAAACTCATACGGAAGGGGATAGCGTGGTACATCCAAGTGCACGGATTCATTTTTGCAAGATTAAATAATGTAAACAAGGTGCCCGCTGGGAACAACCCTGGCTGGGGGCTGTTCCCCCCCTCCCCCCATTTCCCGCTGCCCCTTTTCCTCTTACCCCCCGATCTAGCGCGGCACAAGGTTCATCAGCCCGAGAAAAGCGATCCCGAGTAATTCAGAGCCGCGGCGTGACTCCTCCGTCCATCCCTCGGGGTGGCGGGGTTTGAAGCAGGTGACTATTTTCCCGATTATATATATATTTTTTAAAATTTATTATCATTTTTTAATTCATGGCTGGGCTCTGGCTCGCTCGCCGCCCTCCCCTCCGCGCGTCTCCGGAGGGCAGGACGTGCCGCGGTGCCGTGGGACTGCGGGCGGGCGCGGACGGCGTTCCCGGCGCTCGGGCGGTCGCTGCGGTCTTGGGGGGTTATTTTTTGCCGGTCACCTGTACCATTGTAAACCGACCCCACCCCAGGCTTCAGCCCAGCGTCCCCAGGGAGGCTTTAAACACCGGGAGGGGCCTTTTCGGAGAGGTTTTGCAGCACATCATCAATTCTATCATCTTCAATGACCACTAGAAAGCAGAAAGAAACAGAAGCGCGATTAATTTTCTGCCGCCGTGCTCCCCTCGCCCAAGGTCACCCTGGAAGGGGGCGGGGGGGGGGCAGATTGGAGGAGTCCCACATCCCTGGTGTGGCTGCTGGCAAAGCTACGCCCCGCAGGGTACTTGGTGCACGGTGTCCCGTCCCCAGGGAGGGTCCCCAGTATCGCACGCCCCGGCACTGGTCCCCTGTCCCTGGGGAAACCTAGAAAAGGGCACGTCCCCAAGGAAGGTCCCCTCACCTCTGTGCCCTGCAGATGGTTCCCAGGGAACGATGCCTTGTCCCTGAGGAAGGTCCCTGCTACGCTATAGCCGGTGAAGTGCCCAGGGCACGATGTCCTGTCCCCAGGGAAGGTCCCGGCTACCCAACACCCTGGTGACAGTCCTTGGGACGTGATGCCTGACATCCTGCGGGGAGTCTGGTGCATCGTGCCTCATCCCCGGGGAGGCTTCCCGGTGCCCTGCACCCCCAAAAGGTGCTTGATGCCCCGTCTCTGGGGAAGATACACGGAACACGACGCCCAACACCCCTCAGGGAGCCCGGTGCACCATGCCCTGCCCCTGGGGACGGTCCCCAGCGCCCTGCAGCCCTGGAGAAGGGACACGATGCCCGACATCCCTCAGGGAGCCCGGTCGTCGTGCCTCGTCCCTGAGGACGGTCCCCGGTGTGCTGCATCCCTGGGGAAGGTGCTCGGTACACGATGCCCAACACCCCGCGGGATACCCGCGGCATCCCGCCCCATCCCTGGGGCCGTGTCCCGCGCCCCGGGCAGCTCCTGGCGCGCCCCGCTCCCTCCGGCACCCACCTCTCTTGCTGCGGCCGATCTGCCCCAGCTTG
>VXBT01010057.1:59225-86748 GCA_013400235.1 Oriolus oriolus
GCCGCGGCGGCGTCTGCCTGGCGCTGGCCATGGCGCTGGGCCTGGTGGAGCCGCGCCTGGAGGAGCAGCGCCGGGCCGAGGCCGCGTGTCGCCACATCCAGGTGGGAAGCGGGCCGCGGGAGACGCGGGCCCGGGGATCCCTCCGTGACGTCCCTCCGTGACGGGGGAGGGGGTGGCATTGCTGCGGCGGAGGCCCTCAGTCACCCCCCCAGGAAGGGCACAGGGGGTCGGTGCTCTGCGTAGCCCTCCAGACATCCTTCATGAACGGGAGGGGGGTCCTTGATGTGAGGCGTCGCTTGAACCCCACCGCCTATGAAGGTCACAGAGGGTCAGTGCTGTGGGGAGCCACTTAGACACGCCCCCCAGGAAGGGAAGGGAGGGTCCTTGCTTTGGGGAGTCCCTCAGACACCCCTCATTATGAGTAGTGGGGGGTCATCGCTCTGGAGAATCCCGTAGACATCATCCATAAAGGGGAAGGGGGATTCTTGCTGTGGGGAGCCCCTCAGATGCCCCCTCTTAAGGGGAGGGGGGGGTCACTCCTGTGGGCAGCCCCCCAGACACCCTTGGTGAAGGGGAGGGGAGAGCCTTGTTTTATGGAGCCCCTCAGCCACTCCTCATGAAGGGAAGGGGGATCACTGCTGTGGGGAGCCCCCCTGACAACCCATGTGAAGGGCACTCTGTAGGGAGCCCCCCAGACACCTCCCCATCTCTCCCCAAGGAAGGTGGGGGGTGCTGCAATGAGAAGCCCTCAGGCACATTCCCGAAGGTGGGCACTGCTGGGAGCAGCCCCACAGACACCTCTTCCTCCCCAAAAATAGGATCCTGGGGAGGCCTCTCACTCAGCAGCCCCTCATCACCCTAAAGCAGGTATTAGGGGACCCTCACTCCCTGTCCCCCCACAGAGGGAGGGGGTCAGGGTCCTGATGATGGGGGTCTCATGTCCCAGGACACTGACATTGATCCCCAGATCCATCCCCTCTGCCTGAGACAGACGGGGACCCTGCAGTGCTGGGCCAGGCCGTGCTGGCAGGGCATGGAGGACGGATGGTGCTGAACATATTTCCTGGGTAAAAATAGACCTTTGGTGCTCAGAGCCAGCTGTCACCTGCTCCACCGACCAGCAGACACATTCCCTGAAGTTTCTCAGGATGCTTTCTCTCCTCTGCCCTCGCTGGGTAGTTCCATTTGCTGTCCCTGGGTCTGTGTCCCGTTGTCCCATGACACATCCCTAGGGTGGTTGCTGGTGCAGCTCACAGAGAAAGCCACTGGTTTGTATCAGTCCAAGTGACAGCTGGGGCACCACCAGACCTGTAGGATCATGAACCGTGATGAGACTCCAGAACAGCCTTCTGTGTGTTGTTTTCCCACATCTCTTGACTTCCTCACCCAGCTTCCTCCCATCATGGATTCACTCTTCCTCAAACTAACCAGCCCTCACAGTCGACTGCCACAAAAGGGCAGGAAATACTGTTTTTTCTGTTGCTGCTTTTAATTGGATTTTCTTTTAAATGCTGCTAACCTGATTAATTTATGGATGGGGAGAAAAGTGTAATAATGTGTCTGTTTTTAGAAGTGTTCAGTTAAACTTTTCTTTACACAACCACAGAATCCCAGACTGGTTTGGGCTGGAGGGGACTTCAAAGCCCATCTTGTCCCACCCCCTGCCTGGGCAGGGACACCTTCCACTAGCCCAGGCTGCTCCAAGCCCCGTCCAACCTGGCCTTGGACACTGCCAGGGATGGGGCAGCCACAGCTTCTCTGGGCAAAATATATTTATATTCTAGGTTAGCAAATGACTCCCCCTCCTGGTTCTTCTTCTTCCCTCGAAAAGGGCACCGTTAGGAAAGACTGGTTTAGGGGTAGATCGTATCAGACAAAAATATATAGCCTGCAAATTATCTTCCACGTGGTTACAGTGATTTGAGCCCAGTGGTTAGAGTCTGATTGTGACTTTCAGGTTGGACCAACCCACCGGAATGTGTAATACCACTGAAACACCAAGTTCTCCTTTGCTGGGAAGTCTGGGATAACTGAGCAGGTTTTCCTGTTCGTATTCCTTTCAGACTGTGTTTGTTGGGAAGAACAAGCCGCAGAAAGATCCCTTGAGCTCCTTCCGCTGGCAGGGCTTCAAGCTGGAGGAGTATCTCATCGGCCAGCCCATCGGGAAGGGCTGCAGTGCCGCCGTGTACGAAGCAGCCATTCCCTTCTGTCCCAGTCATCGGGATCGTGCGGAGAGCAGCCGTCTCCCGGCCGTGCAGCAGGACCGTGGCTCAGCTTCCCAGGGGGCTGAAGAGGAGCCTGTGGTGGAACACCAACCGAAAGGGGCTTTTCCCTTAGCTATCAAAATGATGTGGAACATCTCGGTAAGGAGTCGGCGCTGAATCCCCGTGTCTGTTGCTGGGGAATTCTGGCTGGAATGTTTAATACTGAAGTGTTGAAAGCGCTAATTATGGAGTGCAGGATGAGTGTGTCACAACAAAGCTGTTGGTAGGTGACCCTGGAGACGTCAAGCGTTAGTGAAGAGTCCCAGAGCAAGGTAATTAGCATTCATCATCCTCTGGAATCGGCACTGAGAGCTGCTGCTGCTGCTGGAGCTGTTGGGTATGGAGGTGATGTTTTGGGAAGGAAAGGTTTTCTGAGGCTGGCTCTGATGGAAAGGTCTAAGAATGGGAAAGCCACTGCTGCCAGTGATCTAGGAATTGCTGCCCTGTCAGAGGTGGGTTTTTTCCCTGAAGGGTCAGTGGTCTCAGGGTGGGCAGTAACCTGCCTGCTGGGTCGCCGTGCCATGAGGTGACTGTTCAAGATCTGCCCCAGTATTTCCCAGCCCAAGTGACTGGTGATCCAACCCCTCAATGTGGCTCTTCCATGTTTAAAAAAATCTATGGGGCTTTCCCCATTGATGTGACAAGTGAATAGAGAATCTTCCAAAATGCCAACATCTGGAATCCCTTGGGCTCCAGAAGTACCCTGGCATTTACCTGTGGACTCTTCCACTTGGGTTTGGAAGCTGAAAGTGAGTGTTGAGGTGTAGTTTGGATTGCTGACAGTCAAGGATGCATTTGAAGTGACAAATAGATTTCTTTCTGCAAATAAAGGCCTTGCCACCTCCCTTGGTGAATGCTCTAAGCAGTTAATTGTCTTCCTTGATTTTCAAGGGAAGGAAGTCCTGGAATCTAGTCTCAGTCGATCTGGCTCCAGACACAGTGCCAGCAGCAGGATTATCTCCTTTCAGCTTGTGTTGGGGCCGGGTGATTTTGGAGCTGAAACCCACATGAGGTGTGATTGTTGTTGCAGGCTGGTTCCTCGAGTGAAGCCATCCTCGATGCCATGGGCCGAGAGCTCGTCCCAGCCACAGGCGTTGCGTTATCCGGGGAATACGGGGCTGTCTCTGGCCGCAGGTACGGACACTACAGAGATGGCAAGGTGCTAATTTCATCCCTTGATTAATTCTGCAGCAATCTGCACTGTTAAGAAGGTGGACAGAGCTTTCTAGAATAGCTGCTGAAAGCAGATAAACCTTAAGTTTGTTGGCATGCAGGGAATTGCATTGCTAAACTCTGTGGTCCAGAGGGGGTTGGAAGGGTGCGCCAATAATTTGGGAGCATCTGGGGTCCTAGCAGGGTCTGGTGGGTGGCTGTGGCTGTGTCTTAGCTTCCCTGTGTGTGAAATGTGCTGGCATTTGCTGAGGTAAAGGCTGGAGGAGCCACTGCTCAAATACCATGTAAGTTTGCACTGTGATGCTTTTTAATTGCACCCCTGCAATCGGTAACAGTTCGAGTGTTTTAAACATCAAATGATTTCACTGTAATACAATTTGACTGTGAGGTTTGAGAGCTGGTTTGGTGTAAAATGGGTGCTGGACAGGGAGGTCAAAACTGTTTTAGTGCAGGAATACTGGTGAGAAGGAAAATGGAAATGACTCAGTTCCCACTCTTTCACCTGAGTGGGAAGTAAGCAAACAGCATGAAGGTGGAAAATTGCATGGAAACTTTAAAATTACCTCAAGTTAGCTATCTTTTTGTTCAGAAATGCATCTTTTTGTTCCACTTGAAACAATGAAGTCCACAGCCCAGATTGTCTGATTTAAATTTCAAATCCATCCCGGCTGCCAATACAAATGAATAATGAATACTGTGCCCTACGTGGCTGGCTGGGAATGCAATAGAGCAGCCAGAGGGATATTTGACATTCAGGGGATGAGAGATCTGTGTTGCAGACAGATAGGTAACCTGCTTTTCAGGGTAGTGAGAGCTTCCTGCCTGTGCCATAAAATAGAGGGTCTAAATTGATACTCCCAGTGTGAAGTTGACCTTTATTATATGTCTAACAAAGTAATTGTGTTTGAGTGTTATTCTCTAGAGCTGCTGTAGCTCTTTTTGAATGGAGAAG
This sequence comes from Oriolus oriolus, assembly GCA_013400235.1. Lineage (NCBI taxonomy): Eukaryota > Metazoa > Chordata > Aves > Passeriformes > Corvidae > Oriolus > Oriolus oriolus. Next base: position 63,615 of record VXBT01010057.1, read on the forward strand.
CAGCCTGTGCGTGGCTCTGCCTTTGTTAGCAGCGTGGAAGGGTTAGTGGGGCTTGAGTAAAATGAAAAGCAGCATGTTGTGTGAGGGTTTTTATCAAAGCTTTGTTTGTAGTGCAGGTGAAGCACCTTATTTCCTGTTTGGCCATTGTGAATAGGGAAATCCAGTTACAGCAGAGCTCCTGTGAGGCCTTGGTTGGCTCAGTTTGCTCTGGGAAGCACTGGGCTGGATTCTGAGCTCTGGAGAAGGTGCTGGGAGATGCCTGTTGCTGCGGTGGATCTGCACGGGCTGTGAGTGCTCTGCATCCACCTGGGAGACACTGGGCTGAGATGCTGGTTGGGAAATGGGCCATGAAACTGCTGCCCATGTTCTTGCTCAGTGAATGGATTCCAGGATGTGAGTGTCTGACTATTTGCTTAACGTGCAGTCCTGTAATCCACCCTGTGCAACTTTAATCTCCCTCTGATGAGGCTTCCAGTGCAGCACAAACGTGTTTGCTCACTGCTGGAGAACCCTTTGGTGTGGAGGATGGGCCATAATAATGAAAAATAATTCCAGCAATAACGGCAATGTGTCTGTGATCCATCGGAACCGACTGAGGGGTTGATGCCATCTATGGCGTCTCTCCTCTGCACAGAAAAGCTGTCCTTGGGAGGAAGAAGCTGCAGCCTCATCCGAATATAATCCAGGTGATCCGAGCGTTCACATCCTCTGTCCCTTTGCTGCCCGGAGCCTTTGCTGACTACCCCGATGTCCTTCCGTTGAGCCTGAACCCCAGAGGGATCGGTCACAGCCGCACGCTTTTCTTGGTGATGAAGAAGTAGGTGGAGAGAAGCTGGTTAACGTGACTTGGGTACTCCATCCCTGTAAAGCTTGGGCCTGGGCTGCTGCCAAAGAGCAGAGTGTGCTCTTGGAAACGCCTCCCAGGACCTGTTCCAAGTCCTTGAGGTTCTAACTGTGCTTCCACAATGAAGACAAACCGTTCTTTTTAATAATTACCCCAAATTAAAGTGAGAAATGTGGAGTTTGTCCCCATTTGTCTGCCCTTCTAAGCCTGAACTTCACCCCTAGTCTGAGCACACTGCTAGAGATGGAGTAGAATCAGTAATGAGATGAGCCAACGCTGAGGTTGAACCACCAGCGATAAGGCTCCAGGATGCTAATTCCCATTTTTTTTCCTTGTTCTGCCTAGTTACCCCTGCACGCTGCGCCAGTATCTGCGGGAGAACACTCCGGATGTTCGCCTCTCCACAGTGATGATTCTGCAGCTCTTGGAAGGCGTGGACCATCTTGTTCGACATGGAATAGCACACAGAGACCTCAAGTCTGACAACATCCTGATTGAATTTGATTCTGGTACGTAGATCCCTGAGGATAAATGCCAGTAAGTTCACAGAAGTGATTTGGTCACGTAGGTATTCGGGGAAGTGCCACCCAGCTGCGTGTTTGGGGAAAGAAGCATCAAACGTTTTGAATAATCTCAGGTTTAGTTTTTAGCTTAGTGTTTGCTGTTGCTGCAGCAAGTCATTGATCCTGTCTGTGCCTGAGGTTTTGGATCATTAACATGGACGCAGTGTATTGCTGAGATGATGGATTGCATGAGCACAGCCAGCACTGACCGGAGCATCCGGGAACACATTTGGGATGCTGCAGGAGCCTTTGCTTCAGGCTCTTGGCTCTGTCATCTCTCCCAAGACAAAGAGCACGGGGAGCCTCTTAAAATCCCACCCTGTGGCCAGGTTAACAGTGCTGCACTCTGGGATGATGAAACATGGGCTGGGAGGGAAGGGAACTGATGCAGTGTTTTCATCGGCATGTTCTCCTGTCAGCCTCTAACGGGGATTTTAATTACCTGAGCTCTTTTTTGGTGTGATTGAGATTCAAATGGGCAGGAAGCCATAGCAGGCAGGTAGGTCTGTGTAATTAGGAGTGGAAGAATTTGGTTGAAGAGTATCAGGGGGAGAGACAGAGAGACCACTGGAATCCACCTGCCTTCACGGAGACAGGCCCAAGAGGCAGACAGTACGGAACATTATCTGTTCCCCAGGGCTCAGGATGTAGAATCATAAAATCATGGAATGGCCTGGGTTGGAAGGGACCTTAAAGCTCTTCTCATTCCAGCCCCCTGCCATGGGCAGGGACACCTCCCACTAGACCAGGTTACTCTACTGAGCATCTTTACCCACACTCTTGATGAGGGGATCGGATAACCCCTGAGTCAGTTTGCAGAGGACACCAAGCTGGGTGTTGGTGTGATGTGGTGTTTGGTGCAGCCAGGTCCTCCCAAACTGAACTCTAACCCTGGCAACTCCATGTTGTTCACAGCTGGCTGCCCTTGGCTGGTCATCACCGACTTCGGCTGCTGTTTGGCGGATGAGAACATCGGCCTGAGGCTGCCCTTCACCAGCTCCTATGTGGATCGGGGTGGCAACGGCTGCCTTATGGCACCTGAGGTAAACCCCTCTGTAGCAGTGCTTTGTGGTGCTGGTTTTCTGCTTGTCCTGCTGTCAGGACTAGAAGTTTTGGTGGCATAGAAGGTTTGTGTCTTACTTTGAGTTAGGCTTGGTGAACATCTGTGCTGAGCTGTGTCAAATAGACACACCTTGAGCTCTGATGGGTGTAATGTAATCAGTTGGTGTTAAGAGGCAGAGTCAGTCTTTTTCCCCCAAATTTACTCTTTAGTCTTTATTCAGGCCCCTTTCCGTGTAATTATTAAGAATTTATGCAGCAGTCCTTGTGTTGCAACAATGGCTTTTGGCTGAAGTTCAAGGCAGTTGTGAAATTATTTACAGTTCCTTTTTATTTCTCTGATGATAAGCCTAATAAAAGCCAAGACACCCTTTACTGTCTGCTGGACCTGGAGCACCTTGCCGTGGTGTTGGTTGTTCATCTTCAGGTCTCCTGGTTCCATAATTCCAGCAGGAGACAGCCCTTGGGGCTCTGGGAATGCTGGTCAGGGGCAATGGCTAAAGCCTTGGTGCAGTGTTCAAACTCCTCCCAGCATCCCAGTGGGAGTGAGCAGTGCCAGAGGCTTAGAGCGTGCCAGTAGGGAATATTTACACCACGGATTCAGATGCGACCCACCTTTGGTTTCAGTCTCTTTAAGCTTATTGCAGGGAAAATGCTGATTTGAGCATTAAAAATTGAATTTCAGCACAGAGGCCGCACTCGAGCTGTTTATTTGAGTAGCCCCCTCTCCGTGGCAGGTGATCACAGCGTCACCTGGTCCAGGCACGGTGATCAACTACAGTAAAGCCGATGCTTGGGCTGTTGGAGCGATTGCCTACGAAATCCTGGGCCTGGCCAATCCTTTCTACGGCCACGGGGACTCGACTCTGGAAAGCAGAAGTTACCGGGAGGACCAGCTGCCGAGCCTGCCCGACCACGTGCCCCTCGAGGTGAAGCAGGTGATAAAGATGCTGCTTCAGAGGGATCCCAACAAGGTAAGAAGCTGTTGCCCTCAAGATATCCTCTTTGGGAGTATCCCTGGTGGATCGTTTTGTTGTGGAGGGCTGCGGGTGCAGGAGTTAATCCAGATATCACTGCAGGATCAAAGGACAACATAAGGATCAAAGCCAAAAAAAAGTCTTTGCTGAGTGATGCTGAATCATTTCAGGGATTTCAGGAGATGTTTGTGTCGGGACTGGACCTCATACTGGAGGGTTACACACGCAACATTGTCTGTGTACAGTACTCGTCTCAAAGAGCTTTCTAATTCACAGGGTGGTGCCTCAGGGGAGGCCCAGGGAGTTCTCACCGTGCTGGTAATGTGGCTGAGTGCAGCAGGATCAGCTCATCTCCCCTCCCCTCCCCTTCCTCTTGCAGAGGTTGTCAGCGAGAGTTGCTGCGAACGTGCTGCACCTGAGCCTCTGGGGTGACAGCGTTGTAGCATCCAGGACCCTGAAACCCGACCAGATGATCGCCTGGCTGCTCTGCCAGTCTGCAGCCACCCTGCTCACCAACAGGCTGGCGGAGAAGAGCCACGTAGAAACCAAAATGAAGATGTGCTTCTTGGCAAACCTCGAGTTTGAAGACCTCTGGGCAGCAATATTCCTGTTGCTGGCCTGGAGAAGCCACTCTGGGTGAAGGAACCACCTGGAACACGAGCATCCTACATAAATGGCACTTTCTAAAGGCACATAGGAACCTGTCCTTTCTGTCTGTCTGGAGTCCTGTAGTGCTTTAGGGAGCAAGCTGCAGGCCTGTGTTTAGGAGCTTGAGTTTCTCTCTAGCAAGTGTTAACCACGCTGCTTTTCTGCCCCTGCTAGAGGAGATGCCCTTGCTTCCTTACCCTCTCGAGGGGAGGGTGTGTGGACCTTGCAGGTGTCCAGAGGTACGTGGTAGGTTTTGCTCCTGTTTGGGAATTAATCGACTTGAAGGTTGTGTGTTGAGTGAAGCAGGTTCCTTTCAGAGGGGTGGCTGGGAGGAGACACTGTCTGGCTGCATTTTGCAGGGAAACATCACAATTTAAGCAACACACAGAAATCCAAGCTGACAAAGGGACCTGCAGTCTCTGTTCTTGGGGTAACCAGGGTGGTCTGAAACTCATATTCCTCTGAGCTGTGAAATGACAGCCTGAGAACTTCGTGATGAGGTGCTGCCTGGTAACGTGAGCGTCAGCAGCACTAAAAACCTCGCAGTTGTACGCAGGAGAGTGGAAGCACATCATCCTCAAACCCTGCTTATCTTTGTTCTTAACTGTTGTAGCTCTGCAGTGGCGGCTGCCCCAGGGTCCAAGGCTGAGTCAGACTCTCCAGTTAGGGATAATGCTCCAAACAAAGTGAAGCTGGGCAGCAGGCCCTGCTTAAAGAGCTTAGTGTGATGCTCTGCTCTTTTACCTGCCTATGCTTCCTTCAGTGAAATAATATCCTTTGGTGGGGAGGACGGGAGACATCAGTCTTTAAATTACAACAGCCATGTTGATGAGACATCATTCGATTTCATGGCTGTAATTGTGTTTAGAGGAACTTGGGGAGAAGGTTATTTATGCTTGTTGCACAATAAATTGAAGATTAAGCTCCGTGGCCGTGTGGGTTCTCTCAATCCAATTTGGGCTGTGGAGTGTTGGTTCCAGGGTGTCTTAAATGCAAATTCAGCTCTTTGCAGTGCTCACTGTGGAACACGGTGTTTTATTCCCAGTGGAATTTCCCGAAGAGGAACAGACCTTGCCTTGGGGATGTTTCGTGCTCTCCTGCATGGTACATCCCTGGCTGCTCCTGCAGTTTCCAGGTAGATGACAATGGCTGATACCCCTTGATCATCACAGGATAACCTGCTCTCAGGGTTCTGCACATTGTTCCGGTGCAGCAAAGAGCACAGAGCCTGGGGAATCAGGGAAAATGAGCTCTTGGGGGGAAAAGTTGCAAAAAAAGAGCTTTGTAACATTGATCTGACCCAACCAAAGTGTGTGCTGCTGTTTCTTACATTACTGAGTTCTTGCAGTGTGTTTCTGCTGCCTTTGCTTTGTGTATGCCCGGGTCTGGCAGTGAGTCCCATGGACACTCTCTGGAGCCTTCTGAGGAGTAAATGCTGTTGCTGTGTGGTGGATCTCTACCTTGACCCCTCTTTCAGCCATGAACATCATTCCCGTGCCTTCCCCTCTCTCTCCCAGGTCCAGTCTCTATACAAGTAAGGAGCAGAATTAGGGGCTGGAGCCATCCAATATCAAGTGTGTTTATATTTTCCCAACCAGGGTTTTATCTGCGCTGATGAACTCCACTCATTGGAAACTTGCTTCCCCTGGAAACCATTTAAATTCTGCCCTTCAAAAATGGCCTAAAATGCTTGTCCTGCAGCTTGTCCCTCTGGTCCTTAAATCCCTGTTAATGCTCCCCCTGTGCTTGCTTTTTGTGCCCCTGTGGTTCTGCTGAGGCCAGACTTTTCCTTTTGTTTTCTTTCCCTTCTGCCTTCCGCTAAGGAGACGTTTTTATGGTTCTTCAGCATTCCGGGTGCTTTTGTGAAGTGCAGGTTAAAAGTACAAGCTGTTAATGCAACAAATGCTGCCGTGCTGTCTGTCTGCAAATGCCCGAGGGGAGCAAACTGGGACAGCTCCCAGCACGTCCCTCCTGCCCTGTCCCGCTAAGCCCTGCATGGGCTCTTGCCCCTCACTGCCATGTTTGTTCCCAGTGTTTGCCAGGACCATGCCACTGGGAAAGGGGGTGGCTGGGAGGGTGAACGTGGAGGCTGGGCTGGATTTGTGCCCTTCCCCGGGCTGTGGAGTGGCTGGCTGCACTTTGATCCCTGGAGGGAGGCTTGGCAGAGGCAGCTGGTGCTCTGCCCGAGCCAGGAACGGGCTGCACAGCACCCCTCGCTGCGTTCCCTGTGGGACAGAGGGTGCGAGAGCGTGGGTCAGGATGAGGCCCCTACTCTGGGCTGCCTGCAGCCAGCTGCTGCCCCGGGGAGCTGGGCTCTGCGCTCCCAAGCCAGCTGTGACCACTGTGGTGACCACCTCACACCACGGCCTGCAGCCCCCAGCCCCTCTGGCCACCTCCAGCTCCCCACCCAGTGTGTCCGCAGCGTTCCTCCAGCCCCTGGTCCCGGGGAGCAGAGCCCCCAGCCGCTGGAGCTCGCGGCTCAACGTGCCCCAGTGCCCTGCTCGTGGCCCGGCCCATGGGGGTCTGCTCCATGGTGAGGCTTCCCATGTGGGCATCGGCAGAGGGACTGGACACGGTGTTTGTCGGTGTTCCACTGGACACGGGCATGTCCAACTGGCCAGGAGCCAGGTAAGGGCCAGCCAGGGGAGCTGCTGCTTCCCTCTGGCCGTCACCTTCCCGCAGTGAGAGGAGTGCTGGGAACAATGCCTCGTGGCGTTTCCCAGCCATGCCATCGCCCACGTTCGACCAGCGTCAGATCCACGCCGAGTCCGCCGTGCTGGAGGTACAACGGCAGCACCGCGGCGGCAGCGCTCGACTCCCTGCGGGTGGCCGACATCGGGGACGTGAACGTGAACCTCTACAACCTCCCCGACAGCGGCCGCCTCATCCGGCAGTCCTACCAGCACATCGTGGCCTGCGGCTGCGTGCCACTCACCTTGGGTCAGGAGCCCTCTGTGTCTCCCTGTCCCACCACCGTGTCCTGGCTCCGTCAAACTCCCTCTCCTCCTCCTCCCATCATCCAATCCAGACATGGCAGAAGGCGAGCGACGAATCCGCCCCCTGCACGGGCTGTTGTGCTGTGTCGCGGGTAAATCCACAGGCTCTCTGCTGAACGGAATGTTCTGTGATGCCTCTTGATTTGGGTCAGAAATGAGGAGGATGGGTCGGTCTGTAAGTACAGTGACATGTTTTTGGTGTTCTGTTAAGCAGGACCCAAAGCAAGAGCAGGTTTTGTCCCTTGTGTCCCTCCAGCTGAGTGAGCACCAGGCTTTGAACGAGGCCTGATTTGGGTGCACATTCAAGTTTGCTGCTGTTACAGCTTGGCATCGCTGAAGGAAGCGAGTGTGTGGAGTAACGAGGGGCAAGTCACCAGTGACAGCATCCTCAGAAGCTGATCAAGTGTCTATTTATAAGCCCAGTCAAGGGTCCTGCTCCACAGGCTGTCCTGCAGATCTGGTCCTCCCTAGAAGGAAGACCAGGAGAAGAGAGGGCCCAGGAGAGCAGAGAGGAAGCAGCCTGCACCTGGGAGTGCTAGTTTTCCTTTGGCAATGAAGCCCTGCGTAAATAAGTGCAGGATAAATGCAAAGAGGGAAAAAATGACTTGGGAACAAAAGTAATGAACGCTGAGCAGCTCTTGTAGTGTGTTGCCCCTCTTCCCTGTGTCCTCTTGCAGGCGGAGATCACACCGTAACATACCCAATCCTGCAGGCCCTGGCAGCAAAGTAAGTTTCTAATCTGGGCATGGAGAGAAAGGACCTGGGAAAGAGCCTCAGGAAGGCTCCTGGTGTGCTGTCCCTGCTGTTGGCAGGGCCACCATGCATGGAACAGGACTACCGTGGCCACCCTGTCTCGAGCAGGCACGGTCCTGTTGGACTGGTGCACGTGGATGCTCACACCGACACCGGAGACACGGCTCTGGGGGAGAAGATCTCCCACGGGAGCCCATTCTGGCGCTGTGTGGAGGAAGGGCTGCTGGACTGCGGCCGCGGGGTCCAGATCGGCATCCGAGGCTCCTCCTGTGGCCCTGATCCCAACAAGTACTGCTGGGAAGAGGTAAACTGATCTGCAGCCGAGCGCTGGGTGCTCTCCCTGCCATAAATACCACACCAGTCATATTTACTTGGCTTCAGCAGGGAAATTAATGCATTTTTTGCCTCGTGTTCCATGCCAGCAGCTTGTCCTGCAGGACAAGCACTCCCAGCTCACTGAGTGCCAGCTGAGCTGAGAGTAAAAAAGTGTGTGTGGGGAGTGGAAGGTGTTCCCAGGTGCACTTNAAACAAGAATGAGTTCACCTCAGTGTTCCCCAATCACCTGGAATATTTCCTAGACATTGCCTATTATGGTAAAAGGTAAACAATACCTTACAAGGTCACAAACTGCAATTATCACATCTCATAGGGCTGACACTGTCCAGAAACCCACAATCCTCTCTCAGTCCATCCCCGGTGACCTGGCTGTAATCCCAGGATCACCTCCGGGTCTGAGAACCTGCAGCCAACAAGGCCTAATTTCTCTTCCAGCACACAGTGTAGCCCAACACACTTCTGCAGCTTCACCCCGGAATGAGGATTGTTCCCAGTAGATATTCCCCAGCAGGGCCGGCGATGCTGCTCATCTCCCCCCTTTCCCTAAGCAGGTGCCTGTGTGTCTGTGCTCCCGCAGGGTTTCTGGGTGGTCCTGGCTGAGGAGTGCTGGATGAAGTCCCTGGAGCTGCTGATGAGGAAGGTGAGGGCGCAGATGGGGGACAAGCCAATGTACATCAGCTTTGATATCGAGGGGCTGGACCCCGCGTACGCCCCAGGCACCGGCGCCCCAGAGATAGCCGGGCTCACGCCTGTGCAGGTGAGGGGGGCACCGCTGCCCTTCCCAGGGGAAGGGGATGGTTTGCTCCCTTTAAAGGAGGTCGTTTCACCAGCACAGCAAAGGGGAAGTTTAGGGAGGCCAGGAAGTGTTTCCTCGTGGTGATGAGGAAGGGAAATGTGGAACTGATGTGATTCGGTCTGTAGAGGTTGGGTTTCGTTACTGGAGTACGGGCAAAGCAGAGCCCTGATGGGTCTGCTAGGTCAGGTGTGTTTCTTGATCCCAAATCCATTTCTTCCCTAGGCTTTGGAGATTATTCGTGGCTGCAAAGGCCTGAACATAGTGGGGCGTGACCTTGTGGAAGTCGCACCGATGTACGACGCCTCTGGTGAGTCTGAAGATGCCTGAGGGCAAGACAAGTGCCTGGCACAGGCAGCTCTGGGTGAAAGCCGTTGGGTATACACAGATTCTTTCCTTTTTTTGTCTTGTATTTTTAGGCAACACAGCCCTCCTGGGGGCAAACCTACTGTTTGAGATGCTGTGTGTTCACCCAGGAGTGAAGACACTGTGAGGGCAGTTCCCACCTGCCCTAGGGTGACACTACTCCGTGTCCTCGGCCAGGCTATCCCTGTCCCCTTCCCTTCAGCCAGCTGCAGCCAGCATGGGCTTTGCAGCATGAAATAAATGCCATTTACCACTAGAAAAGGTACTTTTAAGCTGAGAAACTGTAGGGAACAGGCTAGGCACCCTATTTAACTGGGGTCTGGAGCTTTGGAGTTGGCTTGGGAAAGGGATAGATGAGGCTAATGCCATTTTGCCTCTGGAATGACTCACCCAGCTCACAGGGCTCCTGCAAAAACTGTCACTGGTAAAAGGTTTGTCCCATTAGAATGTGGCAGCAGGACAATGAATGCAAAAGAGAGGAGGGCATGAAGCAGGCCTGGGCCTTCTGCTGAGAGTAGGGAGATACAACTAGATTTCCTGCTAGTGGAATAACCAGGAATTTCCTATGGCAGGAGTGGTTTAATGCTCCTGGAATTTCTGAGAGGACATGGAGGTGAGGTTAGTTTGTACATGGAGACACAGAGCCACCTCATCACACATTAAAATAGTTTATTTTGGTTGCGAACCTGTAATCGTCTTAAAACAAAATGACATCAGTGCCTGTTCACAAATACAAAAACAAAACAGAAAAAGAACAAACCAAACAAAAAAACCCAAAAATAAAAAAGACAAGTTTGCCAAATAAGTTAATTCCCCCCCTCCCAGTATCAAAAGTGCAAAATAGGTACCTAGTTTTCAGTCCTACTTGTCAGGCTGCGCTCGTGTCCTGGCTCCTGGTCGCTGTGGGTGAAGGGCAGAGACAGGGACAGGGAGGAGTTTGGGAACAACCTCCACTCTGGGGCCTGTATCCCTTCGCCTCAGCTGCGAGCACTGTGCCATCACTCACATCTCACTAGGAAAGTGCACTAGGACCGAATTTCCTCAATCTTTGGATTACGAACCACCACGCGCGGAACAGAATCGCAAGTGTTCAGCAAATGCTGGGGGGTGACGGCTCACGGCTGCTGGGAGAGGGCAGATCCTGGGATAAGCAGCTCTGACCGCAGTCTCAAGACAGCAAACACCTGGAGTGCCACGCTGGCACTACAGCCAACTAACCCCAGGGTCAGAGCAGCTTGGCTTTTGCTTCAACCCAGGCAAAAGTTCCCATAAAAACCCAGGAGCTGTGCTCCGGTCCAGCCGCAGCCGGCATGGGTGGACCGATACAAGCACTCCCTCAGCTCAACTCCAGCTGAAAAGGGAGGCTACCTGTGCTAAAAAGAAAATAAACCCAAGGATTCTGGCAGCGTGCAACACACAAAAGGGATGTGAAGGCCATAAAGCCTTCTCCCCTTCCTCAGGGCAGGGCTGAATTCCCTTGCTGTAGCATAACTAGGCACTTTTTTCACAAGTCGAAGGTTTTCTCCTTGATTCTGCCCAGCTGAAGAGACAGCAGAGACACAGAGAGCATTCTTCTGCTTTTGCAAATGTTTAAGACATTATGTGGAGCCTTCTGCTGGGCTAAAACCTATTCTAGCCACATCCTGCATGGCAAGCTGTGGGAAAAGTGGAGTGCTGTAGTGATTGCTCCAGCCAGGTGGAAATAAAAGTCTAGAAGCATCAGGCTGGTGTTTCACTCCCCCTCTGCTCTCTGTCAGCGCTGCCTGTGCACCTTCACAGGAGCTTCACAGGAGCTCCTGGGCAGGGAGGAGACCTCACCTTCCTTCCTTCCTTCCCTCTACTTTAGTGCCTCATTCCACGGCCTGGAGTCCACTGGGCTGGAATTAATCAACCTCACGTAGGGTTGGTTTGTAGCATCGCAGCCTTTATTTGAAGCACGTTTTACAGGGGTCTGAGGTACCTGTGGGGGTCGGAGCATGCCAGGCTGCTCCCAGGATGGGGAAATGCGGTGAGGAAAGGCTTTGGGAGCAACCAGGGCACGTAAGGAGTGCAATGACCGGAGCATTCCCGGCTTCTGTGCGGGATCAGCAGCTAGCTCAGGGGTTATTCCTACTGACTGGCTGCTCTGCTGAGATGGTAACTAAGGTGGCAAGGGCTGAGTCTGGAATTAACACCACGTGCTCACTGAGTGCTCTGTGTTCCAAGCCCTGTGGCGAAGGCCACTGGCGCCCATCCCTGTGCTTTGGCAGTGCCGGAGCCTGACGGTGCCGCAGGGCTCCAGATCTGCAGAAGGCGCCAGTGTCAGTCCCGGAGCAGTGAAAAGGAAGAACAAACCTCACAGGATTTCAGTCCTGGGCACAAAGAGAAGCCCTGCTGCCTCGCTTGGTCACTCGAGGAGCGTTCAGCAGCCATGAGGCTGCTGCTTGTCCTCCCTCTGCCTTACCCAGGGCCAACCTTTCCCTGTGGCATTGGAAGCGGCCGTTGGGGCACTGCTACAGCAAAGCATCGTCCAAACCCTGTGCTGTGCAGCTGCTCTAACCTCACACACCCCCACCGCTTCCAAAAGACAAAAGAAATACCCAAGCAAACAAACACAAAGCCACGGGAGCAGCCTGAGTGTGGAGAAATGGAGGTGTGGGGCAAGAAGGAAACGGGCAAGAGGCTGAAACCAAACATCTCAACCCCCCCTGACTAAACCAAAGGAGCTTCACACGCACGCAACAGTCTGATGATACAGCACTTCTGGGGCAACATTTCAAGAATACAATCGTTGAAGGATGAAGTTCCTTGATACAAAGGAAGGTTGGTTTGTACTACAGCTGGAAGGGTGTTTGCAAGGAGCCCCGGTGACTCCCTGGCAGCTACGCAGAGTTTTGTTACACATCTACTGGCTCATAGCAGCTCACGCCTACAATCTGAGGACGCAGGTAAAGTTATGGCTCTAGGATACATTGTCTAAAATCGACAGAAGCAGAAAAGGCATCTGAAAAATCAACGTGACATTTAAATGGCTCAACACTTTGACAGTATTTTACGGCCGTGCCCTTTCCCTCCCCGGTACGGTTCAGCTGGTAAAGCCGCAGGTGGAACCATGACACGAGGAGCATGAAACATGCAGACCGCCCACGAGCCCGCACCATGGGGAGTCCCAGCTAAGGTTTGCTACAAGGGAGATGGATCTGACCGGATTCTGCATCACTTACCATGGGGAAAGCCGAGAGAGTATGACTGCCTGGTGGGAGGAGGGCTTTCAGAAGGGCAGGGCCTGGAGGGTCTGCAGGGTCTTGCCAGAATTACACCATGCACCATGGGCTAAGCACATGGGGATGGGGAGGGAGAACCGTGACCCGGCCTGCGTCACCGGCCGCAGCTGGTCCGGACCCAGAGAAGTCACGGCTTTCTTCAACCGAGGTAAAACTAGAGATGGGACAGGGGCGACTCGGGAAGCAGATGTGGCAGGACGAGAAGGGCAAAACAGACTTCTTGGCTCTTCGGTTGGACGGCGTCCAAACGCACGGCGGGGCGGTGGAGGGCACATGGGTGCACTTGGCTGCGCTCCTGGGCTCCGGACGCGGGAGGTGTGTTCTAGTTGCCGGCCCCAGGAGAGTTCATCTAAAACCTAAGGTCCATTCATCACGCTTGTTTGAGTATTCCTGGAAAGAGCTGTCCCTTGTCATCTTCATAAAAAGTTTGTCCCTTAGAATCTCTGTAAAATCCCTCAGTCTAGCGCGGGCCACGAGGGGATATAGAACCTCTGTAAGGAGCCCTCTAGGAGGCGTTCCATCCAAAAGGACAATTTGTGTAATTTGTTTTTAATGGATCTAGATCCCGGGCTGCAGGAGGGTTTCCCTCTGGCTTCCGCATGTTGTAAAGCATCGTAATCCTCGCACGATCCCAGGGTTCCCCCCTCATCCCCTGATCTGTGAGGCTTAAAGAGGCAGAAGTATTTCTTGTGGCCATTCAAAGCCAGGACATAGCCCGTGTAGTCACGCTCGAGGAAATGCTTGTCATACTGGTTTGGGATGGGGGCTGCATCCTGCGCGAACTCCAGCAGGTACTCCAGCCACTCTCGGTGCTTGTCCAGGCTGAGAAAGGAGAAGTGAAGAGAGCTGCTCCTGGGAGAAGAGCAGAGAAGACAGCGGGATTAGCATGTGTCCCAAGTCTGGCTGGATTCCTACTGGACAGGTAAGGAATTGTCAACAAGGGCAGGGCAGTGCTGTGTTGCTGCAGTTCCTTTTTCAGCTCAGTGTATGCAGCACTGTCGTGCTTTCTATTTGTCAGAACACAGGTACAGCCAAAGTGGCACCAGCACCCGAACCCTCTGGCCACCATCACCAAATCTGGCTGGGAACGGCCTCTCGGTTTTTGGTAGCTCACTGCCACTGATGAGGGCAGAGGCCGCTTCGCTCGCCAGAAGCGCTCACTCCTGGCAATGGAGCCGACCCCGCTCCTCACGTGTCACCAGAGCAGCACCACACAAGCAGTTAACACAGCAACAGAAGCCCAGGAGAGGGCCCAGCCTACCCTGTGAACGTGTAGACTTCCAGGGCGAACTTCTGGAGCAGGGGGGTTTTGGTGGAGTTGGAAAGGATCAAGACGACGTTCATATGCCCTGGCCTCAGGCGCACCAAGTTACTGGTGTAGTTGATGTCCGTTAGCTCCGTCACCTCAACAAAGCCCTTTTTGGGAATCCTGCTGCAACAAAAAGACCGAGTGAAAGGGGAGTAAGGGACTGCGAGCAACTGAGGTCGGAGAAACTGTGAGTGTGCTCACCAGCCCGTTGTGCTGAGCCATCCCTGTGCCCTGTAACCAAAGCCAGTGTAACTAGTGCAATGGCTTGGTTTGGATCTCCCCCAATGAGTGGGTCACACCTTTACCTATCCTCTGAGGATGCTGTGTTGGGCAAACTCGGTGGGAATTGTTTAATAAGCAGATTAATGTCCCCCTGTCCCTGCTGGCTGGGTCCTGGCTGTGCACTGGTCCTCCTTCCTCGCTGTGCCTGCACTGCCCCACGTAACAACTGCTCTATGGCTGTGCAACTCCTGCACTTCTCTGCTCGTCACTAACGTTCCCTGCACAGGAGCTCCCCAAGCAGCGCTTCCGCAGAGAACATTCCAGACAAGTTAGAGAGGGAACCTGTTGCTCTCTTTGCTGAAGCTTGCGTCGTTCTTCTCCGTCTTTGTGGCGGTTTCTTCTTTCCCCGAGGGTGGAGAGTCTCTCGTGTCACTCGAATCACTGCAGAGGAAGGTGATTTTGTGTGTGTTTAAGGCCTTGGGTTGAACTGAGGAGCTGTCCCTGAGGGCATTTTGGTGTGCACTCACCTGAAAGCCTGAACAATAACGGTGCCAAAGAGAATGAAGAGCGCAGAGAAAAGCAAGGACAGGAGTGGCATCATTTCTCGCCTGAGGGGAAGATGTGCAAGCAGCAGTCAGGTCTGTGAGATCGCATTTTCTGCCTCAATTTCAATTCCTGCCTACCTCAGATAACACTGTGTGCCTTCCCCAGAAACTCAGCTTGTTTCTTGGGTCTTAAAGACCATCAAGTTTTTGAGTGCTGTCCTGCTCCCACCCAAAAGGAGGCTAAAATTGGATCTGTTTTAAAATAAGGCAACAGGGAAGCAGTGAAAACCAACAATGGATGTCAAATCCGTACCAGTTACTGTGAAACAAACTGTCCCAGCAGTCTGAGATGTAGTCCAGTGTGGAGTAGAACCATCGGACAAGGAACATCTGTTTGAAAAGAATGAAAAGCAAAAAACAAATGACAAAACTGCTATAAAGAGCCCCAACATGTTCAGAGCACACCATGAGCTTCCTTCCATAAGCAAGAAATCTCGTAAGAGTCTTGCCTTGGTCTTTTAAAAGATAAATAATGCCTTTGAACAACCTTAATGGGACTGTCCACAAAGGTAACACAGATGTCAGGCATCTGGAAAGGCTGTGCACTTACAGGAGCGAGCTCGTCATTCAGATCTGCCACGACGGTCTCTGATGAGAGAAGGCCGGGGTCTGTCCTCAGCTGGTCCAGGAGATCCAGGAGGATGAAGTTGTCCTCTTTGCTGCCTTGCCAGGCCTCCTCCAAGGCTTTGTAGGCAATCTTCCCTGCGTTATTGCGTCTCTCCAGAATGACCACCTGGATGAGCCAAGAGCATGGCAGATGTGAGAGAGGAAGAGGCTTTTTTTTCTAGACAGATGATTCATTTCAAACCACTGCCCAGAATTAGGTGTCAGATTAAGGTACAGCATCAATTAAACGACAGGCTAAAAGAAGAAGGATTTAAAAAATAAAAGGAAACCCTCACAGCTGATCTTCCGCGATACTTCTCCTCATCCATCAGCAAGGCGTCTGCAAATTCCGGCTGCCGATCGCTGTAGACGTACACAAACTTCAGCGTGTCTTTTGTGTTGGCCACAGCAAAAGTCAAAAAGGCCTCATAAGCCTCGGCAAACTTCTCTCCTTCCCCGGTAAGCAAGACCACGCAGTGCCTGAGTGACACAATGAGATGGGGGATTAAGAGCCAGTCTGGAGGTGAGAGGGAATGACCAACCCCTTTCCTCTTGCCAGAACGATCCCAATGAGCCAGAAACCTCTCTGACAGTGCGGATACTGAGCATGATCCAATGCAGTCATTGCTCTTCTCCCTCAGAATCAAACCAGAAGTGACTCTAGGAGCAGCCCCAGAGCCTTGGGAAACAAAACATGGGGACATGTCACTTACTTCCGCTGACGGTGAGACTTCTTCACAGGACACAGCTCCTGGAACAACCTCTGGCTGGTGAGTCTGGCCACCATGAGGAACTTATTCTGGGACAGGAAGTCATCAATGAGCTGCTTCTTCATTTCTCGTGCCTGGCAAGGACAAAGGAAGCAGAAGTCAGAACTGAGCAGGAAGAGGAGGGGAAAGCTGTTGGATGTTCCTGGGGCTGCCAGCCCTTGTGGTCCTCCTTGCAATCACCCAAGATGTTTAGAGGCCCCAGGACTGGGAAGTTACATGTGTCCCCCCTCTCCAACAGGTTGGAGTCCCCCAAGCTTCCCCTGTCCTAACACTTGTTCTCCTTCTCCTCCAAAGCCTGAGTTTAAGCTGAGAACAAACACTCTTCCTCCAAAGTGCACCACTGACCAGCTCACTCAGAAAAGCTCCATGCCCATTTTCCCTACGCTCTTGGAGAGGGCTCTGAGCGATACCTGCACAACGTCAGCGGGCCGGTCGATGTGCTCCTTGAAGACCATCATGGTGGGAGTGTAGACGTTGATGTTGTACTGGCTGGACAACTGTTCGGTGCCTCGGAGTCCGACGTACACATACCCAAAGGACAGGTAATCTCGGTAGGCAAAGGCCGTCAGCTACGTGGGAGGAAATCCCCAGCACGTGTTTATGTTACAGAGTGAGCATTTTCTGCCCCCAGTGCCCGTGGTGACTCTGCTCCAAGAACACATCCCGCTGTTTGAATGCCATCGGATGTGCTGTGAGAGGTACAAGCCCTTCCTCTCCTTCACTGAACCACGTTTTGTGTCCTCTTAGTTGTTATGCCGGGAGCCTCCACAAATCCACACCTTTATTTACAGCCTGACATGTTGTAGGGTCACAGGGGCTTCTTAGGAAATGGGATTTTCAGTGACCCAAATTAGATATGCCACAAACATCTCTCATTCCCAGCAAAGGTTATGCACCCGTGTTGCTGCTACCTCTGAAACACACCCACAAAGCGTAACTGTGTCAGGACAAAGAAACAGACTCCTAACAAAGCTGGTCACCTGGCCGTGCCATTTCCAACCAGCACAAATCACCTGCCTCTCCTAGAATGAGTCAGTGGTGTCTGAAGGCATCAGTCCACCTCTGCTCACAGCAGGGGTGTGTTTTCTTTTGGAACATCTGGATTTATAAGCAAGTCAACAATGCAGTGAGAGAAATGACATTACCTTGTACAACAAGGGCACAACTGGCATGTGATCGAACAGCAGCACGTGGGGCTTGTTGTCCTTCTTCCAGTCAGACAGAAAGCGGATGTAGTTTTTATCTGTAATCTTTAGACAGAACCGGAATGTTATTTTAACCTCTGAGCTGTCAGACACCGGCAACGCTCTGCAATGAGGTGTCTGAACGAGGACTGAGCCTGAAGGGCTCTCCAGGTGTTGCAGGAAGCAGACTGTGGGTTGGTCTTTCCACCAGGTATTCCTGATTAGTGCAAGAGTTAAAACCATCGCTCTTGACCTCCCTCAGCCCTCTTAGTTATTGCAGCCTCTGTCAATGCCATTCCAAGTCAATGCCAGTGGCACTGCTACTCTCCTGTTTGTTGGGGCCATATTATTTTTATATATATATATATTTTTTTTTTTTTTTTTTTAAATGGGAAGCCAAGGGTTAAGGCACCTGTGAGCTCCATTAAACCTCCTCTGTTTCAGGTGTGGTACCTCTCAGAAAGTACATAAATGGCTGCATTTGCTGTGGAAAGGGAAACAGACCGTATTTTTGGGGTGAGGAGTCCAATAACTCCAATACCCAGAGGACAAATCAAGAGTCTATTGGGGAAAGTGGCCCCTGCTGAAGATCCCAAGAGAAAATGAGGTGAGGTGAACAAGGCCACAAGCAGAAGCCAGGCAGGTGAGAGTGCTGTGGGAGCTGACCCAGCCACATTGCACTGAAGGGGGCGGTGGGCATTTCAGGACTCTGCCAAAAATCACTGGAAGGCTGAAATACAGGAATATTTCATCAGTTAGGAGGTTTACTTATGACTGTGATAGGGCTCATGTTGCCAGCTCCAGCTTCAAAGGTCTGAAAGAAAACTGGACAAAAACAGGACTCTGTGTCAGTGAGTTTTAGCAGATGTGACCTATGAAGTAGCAAGTGGCCCCTAATCTGCTGGATGAAATGCTGAGAAACGAGGAAGGAAGTGAAATCCAGCAGGTTCCTGTCCTAGGGATAGCTTGGGTAGAGGCCTGGCAGCTGTGGGGTGTCACAGCTGGGGGCAGCCAGCACTAGAAGCACTGGTGTGACCACGTAGCAGCAGGTTCAGCCCTTTTCAAGGACAAGTGTTACAGAGCTGCAGGGTGGGAATGCTTCTGAGAGCTTCAGGGTTTGGAGCTTGGTGACAGAGATCAGCTTGCAGCCCGAATTAAACAGATTAGCAACTGAAACAGCCAAGGAGAGAGGGATCTCCAGGCAGAGAGAAGAAGCAGCATCTGACACCCGTGCTAGAACCTACCTTTTCAACAAGATTCCCTGGCAGAAGGTTCTCCACAAATTGCCGCAGGTTTTCCCGAACGACAGCATTGTGGAAGAAGGTTATTTTCCCATTAATGAGCCCCAGCAGGGTCGGAGTGCTGTGGGCACCCAGATGATGGGCGAGGCGCCGTTCGTACCCGGCATGAACGACGCCGATTCCTGCTCCTGGAAAAGGAGAGCACCGGGTTCACCTGAAAGATCCCCAGCGACCCAAATGCCCAGTGGAAAACCGATGACCTGATCCTTTGCTCAGCACCCTGCTTTGGAGTTAGGAATGTTTGGGAAAGCATTAGGATAAAACCCTGAGGAAATCTACAGGTTAAACTGGGTCACACAAACCTGAAGGCAAACCACTGCAGCCTCACCGGGCGAGGGACACACACCCAACCCCAACAACCTCATCCTTACCCAGCGCTTCCAATTCCTGAGCAACTTCCTTCCACACGGGCTCGATGTGGATGCAGCTGAAGCACCAGTCTGAGGTGATTTTAATGAGGTAAGGTTTCTTGAAACTATCCGGCACGATTTCATTGATGTAGTGGGAAAAGTGGAGCAAGTACTTCTCGTCGGAGGTGTCGCGCCTCTCCGAATTGAAAGGGAAATGGAAGAAGGACTCATCAAAATAGAAGCCGTCGTGGAAGCGGTGGAACTGGCGATGCTGCTGCTGAGCAAAGCCCTGGCTTTCCCCGGCATCTCCGTAGCGATCAAAGTTTGCCCTCTTCTCCTCGTTGGAGAGAATCTGGAAAGCAAATGATAGAAAAATGATTGCCTGAAAACATAAGGGGGAACTGCCTTGGCCGTAATCCCTTAGTAAACATTGTAAGGAATGTGCAGCCTTTGCTGTGCATCAGAGGGACAAATATTTTGGAAGAAGGAAGCATCACATCCTTCTGGGCTCACTGTGGTAAATAAGGGTAAAAAACCCTCATAGCCCAAAGAAAAGGAGCCCCTAAATCCAGACTGCTGTACCCTCTTCTGTCACCAACAGCTCCTTGGGTCTGAACACCCTGTGTTCTGAGCACAAATGCTTTTTTCTGGAGTGGCTTTTGCTGGTCTCTTGTTGAATCTGGAGGGTTCAGAAAGTGCCAAAAGTTTCACTGAGCAGCCAGAAGCCCTGCAGAGAAACTGCATTTTTTAGCAGGGAAATAAGGATTTATTTTGATTTCCATGGGCTTGGCTGCCACAAACTGGGGCAACCAATTTCCAGAACAACGTGCAAATAACTACTGCTAAGAATAATTTGAGGTGACCAAAGCCCCATGATGATTAACTTTGCTTACATAACCCCAAAATGCTTTTATGTATGTGTGACACAGGCAAGACGCTGCCCAGCTGGGCAGGGCTTGGGGAATACCCACTCCTTCCTCCTTTGAGGCTTTTTAGCCAAAACAGGGCAGACCCATAGCAAAGTATTTGCAGCAGAAACCATGCTGGTAACTCCACTGGCTCTGCCAACAAACCTGAGCGAACATTTGGGTGGGTAATGTCCACCTCCACAGGGCCAAGCACCTTTCCCGGACAGAAATACACAGGAAAAGCACAAAGCCATGTAGGAAAAAATAACGTCACTTAATGTTAATGACAGCAGGAGTTTACAGGAAGCATGTGTTACCTCGTAGGCCTTGCTGATCTGGATGAATTTGTCCTCTGCTCCCGGGTCCTTGTTTTTGTCAGGGTGCCTATGGGGCAGAACCAGAGGAAAAGGGGTCAGTGGGGGGCACGGGGAGCTGTCGGCCTCTGTTTTGAGGTGAGGAGGACATGGGCAGTGAGGGTGTGCAGTGACATCCCTGAGGCTGAGATCAGATTTATACCCAGCATGTGCTGTCCCTGCCCAAACCCCATCCCAAAACGCAGCACTGGGATGTGTGCCATGTGCCTGTGGACCTGTCCCTCTGTCTGCTCCATGCCCAGCAGCCTGAGCCCAGGACACGGAGCGTGTCTGCTTCACAGCAATGCCTCTCTTGGCTGCTGCCCTACATAACTACCGTGTTCTTCCTTAAATCACCTCCTGCCATGGCCTCGGGGATGTCTCACACAGAACAACATGGGCTCTGAAAGCTCCAGGTAAGCCTATTTTATTCACTTTATTTCTATGCCTTAAGCCTGCCCCTCACCACACACCACCTGCATGAGGGGTGTGACATTTGTGCATCCAAACACATTTCCCTTCCACAGCATAGGGACTGAACTGCCCTTGGACATCGAGGTATCAAGCTGAGACTTCAACCCTCATGTATCAGAAGTTCCCAGAGAGAAGTTTTTCTCCCCACAGCCAGACTCCAAGAGAACTTTTCCCCCCATCACTTGACTCGGGGAGAACGTTCTCCCTTTGTAGCCAGACTCCAGGAGAACTTTTCCCCCCACAGCCAGACTCTGGAAAAACTCTCCCGCAAAAGTTCTCTGGGAGAACTTTTCTCCTCGTAGCCTGAATCTGGGAGAATTTTCCCGCTACAGCCACACTCCAGGAGAACTTTTCCCTCTGTAGCCAGATTCCAGGAGAACTTTTTCCCCATAGGGAGACTCTGGGAGAATTTTCCCACCCTAGCCAGACTCCGGGAGAACTTTTCCCCCTGTAGCCTGATTCTGGGAGAACTTTTTCCCCTCATAAGCAGACTCTGAGCGAATTTCTCCCCCGCAGCCAGACTCCCGAGGGTTTTACAGCACGGATCGCTGGCATGGAGCATCTACGCGTTTGAGGCTGACTCCCGGCCTGCGAGGAAGCCGGGGCGCGCAGCCAGGCGAGGAGCCTCATGCCACCACGGCCGCGGGGCCTGCCGCTGTCACCGAGCCGACGCCGGGATCCGCTCCCGGGGCCGGGCGGAGGGGTGGAAGGGCAGCACGTACCATTCCCGGGCGAGCCGCTTGTAGGCCTTCTTGATGTCGGCCTGGCTGGAGCTGCGGCCGACCCCCAGCACGCGGTACGGGTCGAACTCGCCCGGCGCGGCCGCTCCCAGCGCCGGCAGCAGCAGGAAGAGCAGGAGGCACCCGGCCCGTCCCGGCTCCATGGTCCGGCGCGGCCCGCGGGCGGAAGGAGCGGACGGGCCGCCCTCCCGCACCGAGCGCCGCCGCTTCCGGCGCGCCCGCCCGCCGTCCCCATGGAGACCGAGCGCTTCCGGGAAAGCGGGGCTGCCGCGGGAGGGTGCTCCGAGGTGGGGCCTTGCGCGAGGGTTCATGTCGGCTCGGAAGCTGTGGCGGTGCCGTGGGTTGGGTTCGGAATGGGAATGGTGGCAGCCGGGAGCGCCAGAAATATCCTGGGGGGCGTCGGGCCTGGGAGAGGATTGTCCCTCTCTGCTCTGCGCTGGGGCGGCCTCACCCGGGATATTGAGGGCAGGTTTGGGCACCGCAATGTAAGAAAGATGTTAAGGTGTTAGAAAGCGTCCAAAGGAGGGCAGCGAAGTTGGTGAAGGGCCTTGAGGGGAAGAGGCGCGGCTGAGGGCACTTGGTCTGTTCAGCCCGGAGGAGACTGAGGGGAGACTCATCCCAGTTACAACTTCTTCATGAGGGGAAAAGGAGAGACAGACACTGATCTCTGCTCTGGTGGCAGTGACAGGACCCGAGGGAATGGCCTGAAGCTGTGTCAGGGAGGTTTAGGTTGGACATTAGGAAAAGGTTCTTCCCCCAGAGGGTGGTCGGGCACTGAACAGGCTCCCCAGGGCAGTGGTCACAGCACTGAGCCTGTCTGAGTTCAAGGAGCGTTTGGACAACACTTTTGAGCACATGATGTGACTCTTGGGGTGTCCCGTGCAGGACCAGGACTTGGACTCGATGATCCCTGTGGATCCCTTCCAGCTCAGCATGTTTTGTGATTCTGTTTTGGTTTTTTGCTAAGTCATGTTTATCCAAAGTCGAGGACATTTTTCTTGTCTCATGCTCTGACAGTGAGGAGGTTCACAAAGGAAACTGGGAGGGAGCACAGATGGGACAGGTGACCTGAACTGGCCAAAGGGATATTCCACACCATAGAATTCCCAGTGTATAACCTGGGGGGAGTTACTGGGAAGGATCTGGGTTCAGGAAGGGCGTCTGACATCAGTCAGTGGGTGGTGAGCAACTGCATTGTACATCACTTGTTTTCCCCTTTATTATTGTTATTGTTGTTGTTATAATTTACATTACTACTGTATTTTACTTTATTTTCAATCATTAAACTGTTATTTTCTCAACATACAAGTTTTACCTTGATTCTCCTTCCCATTCCACCGGGTTGGGAGGGGAAGAGAAGGGAGGAGTTGAGCAAGCAGCTGCGTGGTGCTAAATTTCCAGCTCAGCTGAAACCCACAACAGCTGGCTTAGGGAATGTGGGTTGGATGAATGGGTGGTGAGGAGGATCAAGGGCTGCCTGGATGGCAGAGCTCAGAGGGGCATGATCCAGTTGGAGGTCTGCATTCAGTGGCTTTCCCAAAGATCAATACTGGGTCCAGTCTTACTCAACTTGTTTATCAACAGCCTGGACAGATCAATGGAATGTACCCTCAGCAGGTCTGGTGATGATACGGAACTGGGGAAGTGGCTGATCCACCTGAAGGTTGGGGGACTGGGTGACAGACCTGGCAGAGTGGCTGATCCACCTGAAGGC
>VXBT01010061.1:0-21187 GCA_013400235.1 Oriolus oriolus
TTCTACGGCATACACTCCTACATAGATACTGGGTGAAAAACAAAGACCTAAGAGACAATTTCTTTTCAGGAAATTACCTGTGGGATATAGTGGATTACATGTGAGACATGCTGCAGTGAAAAAGTTTTCTTTAGCTACAGTTAAAGAGTCTTTAGAACATATGAACTTATTTCTTTATGCACTTCCCAGCTCAATACTGCATTCAGGTTTGGACGTTGCATTTAAAGACTGATACAAACAACTGGGCAATGGTCCAAGAAAAGCACTGGAAATAACCACAGGTCTAGGAAATAAGATGTCTCTTATAGACTGCATAAACTGGAGTTATTCATAACAAGATGAAAGACCAATAGGGAAGATACTGATACTCAAAAATATAAAAAGGCTACAAAGGAGAGGAATACATTATGTTTTCAGTGACTATTGTGAGTGGTTCAAGAAACTGATGAGGCTAAGATTCAAATTAGATTATGAACAGGGAAAAAAACCCAAACAAATTCTAACTTTAAAAAGAGATTTCAGTTTTCTAAGAACAGAAGAGATTTAACTGGAAAAGTTACCAAGGACTTCAAGGGCATGATGGATTACCATCTGTAGCATATTGCATGCATGTTGCTTTGGGATCAGGATCAACACTACCTGGCCTCTTGCAGTCAACATACAGTTCCACTTCATTATGTTTCAAGAGTTTAATAAAAACAAGGTAACATCCCATTGGAGATAACCTCCACTCAGCTCCTGCTTCAAAATAATCTGTTCCTAAGTAAGACAAACTATATGCAACTGGTTTTATTTTCTCTGGAACTGCCTCGAAGACAGCAAATACAACATGTTCCTGATTTTTAAACAAAGAGGATAAAATAACTTCTTTATGTGAGCTTCAACACACTGAATATTTCTAAACAGAACATAATGTATATTTAAAATTTCTAACAACAAGACAGCTCTGCTTGAAATTATGACTAAAACTTAAATACTTGCCACAGCAATTTGCCACACTAAAATTGTCTAGTGATACAGTAGGAAGGAAAAGGCAAACAAGCAGAAAATAAAATAAATGTTTTGAAAACCTCCGGATGTGGTAGGAAGAGGGATGGGAGGATTACAGAAAGGGTTTTGGAAACTATCTTCTGGGAGACACTCTCCAATTACAACTTTCTTTCACACAGTTGCCTTACTATACCAGTGCTTAAAGGTCACAGCCAAACCAAAGACAATGAACCTTTTGCCTGATTAAGGACACAAGAATATTAAAGTAGTAATAATTAAAATCAGAGCCCTAATACTTATACATGTCATTTGGACTAATCAAAGTGACAGAATTAAACACTTGCTCCTGCAGTATCAATGATTAGGTGCATATATAAATTTTCAAAGTAAGTTCTGGTATAAATGTAAACTTTTGACAAGGTAACAAACATAAGATTAATTAATAGGCTGGGATGATCCATGTAATGCTTCAGCTTTGAAAGATATATACTTCAAGGCTACTTTAAATATTAATGATTGATTTGTTCATTACAGCATTATATGACTGGGTGTAAATATTAGCAGAATGTTAATAAAAATTACACATTCAAATCTTTTTGACTTGCATTTTCAAATATTGCTGTGTGTAAACACCCCCATTCTAATATAATCTATTGACAGTTTTTTGTTGCCTTTGCTGAAAATCTAAGTCCCAGTATGTATTGGTTTGGCACGGCCTGGTTTTGGGTAGCAGGGAGGCTGCAGAGATGGCTCCTGTGAGAAGCTGCTGGGAGCTTCCCACCATGTCCGGCAGAGCCAATGGCTGATGGCTCTGAAGATGGACACGCTGCTGGCCAGAGCTGGGCCAATGAGAGAGGCTGGTAACGCCTCTGTGGTGACATATTTACGAAGAAAATCAAAACAAATTCACAAGTTTTTGGGATTCTAGCCAGAGAAGAGGCAGAGGTGAGAACATGTGAGGGAAAACAACAGGCGACACCAAGGTCAGTGGAGAAGGAGGGGGAGGAGGAGCTCCAGGCACTGGAGCCGAGGTTCCTCTACGGGCCGTGGTGCAGCCCATGGTGGAACAGCTGTGCCCCTGCAGCCCATGGGGATCCACGGGGAAAGCAGAGATCCACCCGCAGCCCGTGGGGGAGGTGCCCACGTCGGAGCGGGTGGATGCCTGGAGGAGGCTGTGATCCAGTGGGAGACCCGGTGGAGAGAGAGGGCCCTNGTGGAGCCACGCCTGGAAGTTCACGGAGAACTGTCTCCTGTGGGAGGGACCCCACGGCCTCACAGGGGAAGGACTCCTCTCCTGGAGCAGCGTAATGAAATCTCAGTGACGAACTGACCAAACCCCCCTGCCCTGCCTCCCTGCACTGTCGGTGGGAAGGAGGGAAGGGCTGGGAGGAAAAGGGTGTTCTAAGGGCTTATTTTACTTCTCATTGTCCTCCTCTGATTCTGTTAGTAATAAATTCACTTCACAACTTAAGTTGAGCCTGTTTTGCCCTTGAAGTGTTTCTCCCGGTCCTTATCTCACTCATGAAGCCTTCATTAACTTTTTTTCCTTTTCCCTCCTTTGCCCAGCTGTGGCAGGGGAGGGTGAGTGAGTGGCTCTCATGGGTGCCTGGGCCAGCATCAAACCACAACACCATGGCACTGAGTACCATACTTCCCTAGTGCTGCTGGCCACANTAACTAACATTTTTTTCCAACATCAGTGGTAGACTACTTAAAAATTCCGTGCATTATTCATGCATTCAATTTTCTTCTAAATTATATTTTGGTTAGAATGTTATTCTGAGCTCATTTTTCGTTTCATTAATAAAAAGGCACGTATGATATGAAGTAACTTGCAGCATTTCTTCTAGAACATCTTGTTCGTGTGCTTTAATCTTTTGTGCTTAATAGCCTCATCAGACTAAAGTACTCAAACCACTGTTCTAAATATTGTGTTCTCAGCAGTAGCTGTCAAACCTGGATTTAGTTGCACTGGAGTTAGGCAGAGTTTTTCACTGGTACCTGCAATTTACCTTCCCATAATTTTTGGTGCCAAAAATATACTCTCAGATTTTAGATGAAAGTCAGATTGATGTTTCTTGATGAAACCAAAAAGCTCAAGCATTACTTTTCCCAGTAGCTGTCTTTAAAATCAACACAGAATCAGAGAGGGGATAAAACCTGCAGAGCTGCTAATTTTACACGATGTTATATAAAGCATTTTGGTTTTCAACATTAAAATCAAACTTGAAGAAAAGAATTTGAACAGAGGCAGATAGCTATCTCAGGAACTTCAGCTGAGAGCATTTAAATGCCTTCTTGTTTGCAGGAAATACTGTGAGTGATCACCTTGGGACACTGGCTGTGCTTTTCCGTAGCAAGGACATTTGAGACCCAGTCTGTGGATCAATGACTCTTGGCAAGAGATGTACATTTTAAGAGTCCTGAGTCTACCTTCCAGTAGGGAAGAGAAGAGAGAAAAGCGGCACTATTGGTTTAGACATACGTGGTTTATAATCATCTTTGCTTCCCCATACCTGAGTTCTAAATTGAGGAAACTTCTGAGAGCAGTGGAAATCCTACCTGCTACTGAGAGAGCCTGAGTTTTTCCTTGAAACCCTCCCATACCATAAATCAAAAATACGTCACGAAGATAAACTGCCACCTACTCCAGACCCTAGAAGTGCATTCATTTTTTTTACTGCAGTTTAGCACTGCTCATTTCACTTTAAAAATAGCTTTGTTTTCCAAACTCTGTTTCTACTTTAAACACTATAATGATGATGGCTCTTGTCAAAGAATATGTATATAACTTGGAATCTGCTCTTCATGGTCTAACTTCAGAGCACCTTATTATCTTTAAAAAACATCAGAAAATGCCTATAAATTAACTTTCATTCAACTTCTTTTACTAGATGAACTTTCCTTGAAGGAGATGTACAGAACAGACACTAGCCCTGTCCAGAGCAAGGATGAGTAGAAGTAATTTAGGGATGACAGACTATTATTTGATAGGTTTGCACTTTGTCATCTTTATCTCTGTGATTGTTTAAACTTACCCAACAATGCCGTTTGCAGTGGGCCGTAACCAGTATAATTTGCCCTAATTAATTTTGTCATAATCTTACAGTGTTAGTTGACATTTTGTGGCTTCCAGCCTTTTGACATAGTAATGAATATAACCTTTAACATGTTACTTCCAGGATAGTGAACACTACTGACTTCAGTACCTCTTCTGGTTGAACTTGTCAGTGAGATGTAAGCTATGAGAATACAACTTATCCTATGAAATGTTGAACTAACCAGGTCCATTGTCTATAAGATGCACACCAAAATACACTCTGTGCATGTAGGCTGTATAGTACAATCTGTAGCTGATGGTGTTTGGTTTATTTGGTGTTACACTATTTATTTGGTGTTACGCTATTTATTTGGTGTTATACTATTTATTTGGTGTTACACTATTTATTTGGTGTTACACATATTCTAACAGGAACATCACAAGATTTGAACTTGGTGTCATTTTTTATATCCTCTCAAACCTCTTTAAGAAAAGCTATTGCTTTATCTTCTCTTGAAGCATAGCCCAGAAGGAATTTGTCACCTGCAAAGAAGCAGTCAGCAAGAATGTAATTTGGCAATGGTGATGAAAAAAAGTATTGTCTCTAGTTGAAAAGGAAAGATAAAAGAGATAAGAAATAATATGCAACCCAAAATTTGCTGAAAAAAAATGCTAATTTTCAGCCGTTTCTGAAAAGAACCAGGGGGTTTCAACACATCATTTCTCATCAGTGTGTGAGCTTCTGGTTGATTCTAAATAATTCTATCACTGCTTCCCAAAACTACATATCTTACAGCACAGCACAAGGAATTAATGCAACTTCTGAAATTGCAGAAATAATTTAATCTTCATTTTATAGTAATGCTTCCAAACCGTAAGGGTTTATTTTCTCTTTAAACTCCATAAAACAAATTTCTTCCTCTGTTCCCTAGAAGGAAAGCCAGGTTGGAGTTTTGTGTATATATCTAATAGCAGAGGCCTACTGTGGTTTCTTGAAGGCATACAATAGATTTTGGGAAATGTGGATGAAATAAAAGAATAACTGCAAGAAAATAGTGTTTGAATGCAGATTCCCCAAAGCACTGTCACATAACATTAAAACTGATGTGCTCCTGTGTGATAGCTAAGGGAAAAAAAGATTAAGGAAAGTAGTACATGGTATGATTCTGATTAATTCATATTGGCTTTCTGGGAGATTCAAAGGCAAAGACACACACACACAAAAATGCTAATAAATATGATGACATTAAAGCCTTTAATGAATTCAGGTGAAAAAAAATCTCAAAGGTTTTTTAAAAAGCTTGCTGAATAGAAGTATATTCCCAGCAAAGATTTTGGAAATCTGCCATGGTAGATACAGGTTAGTAAGTCAGAAATTTATTCAGGATGCAAAGCTAAGCACCTTGCAAGTCAATATGTTCATCCTGAATTCAGTCTTTCCTTTAATAGTCACCTAGGGTGAAGTCCCTGTGAAGCTGATATGATAGGAACTGCACAGTCAGACTGGATAACACTGGGGTTTACCTATTGGAAATATGGAGGTGTAGAGACCCACATACATTAGGGAGCATACATCTTGTGCTACAAATATTCTTCTTCAGGGTGGCGAGAAAACAGGAAACTATGATCTTTCATTGTACTTAATGAGTCAGAGTTTGCTGAAAAGTCAACGAATTGTTAAAAGAAAAAAGTTCTCTAAAAGATTGTAAATTAGAAACAATTTGACATATACAGGTAGCTACAAATGAATTTTAAAATAACATTAGCAGAAGTAATGGTGAAATTAAGTTCTTTTCATATGCATATTTGTCTTGTCAATAAGATTAATAATTACATTTTTCCACACAGAAACTGTTTTTCACCCATTACCAGGGCACACACTTAAAACTACTTAACCCTGCCTTTGGCTTAGTCAATAAAAGCAGCTTTTAATTATTTATGTCCCATGAAGCCTCATAGTAATTTTCTTTTACAAGCAGCAATAAAGATCACAATCGCATGAATTGAGTATGACGTTTGGAAAACTCTCTTAGGCTGATTTATTTCACAATGAATCGGTTTTGAATTTCGTTTTCTTCTCACCTATGGATTCCCTTGGGAATCTCAGACTGGCCTTTGGACATGTAAATACCTAGAATTTTTGAGGCATCAGACTCTGCTTTGCAGATGCTGCCCAGGCTGTTCATGTTGCTTCTGTTATTCTTGTGCACATTAAGATGTGGGTTTTAATGCAGCTTGTAAGAGGCATTGGCAATATCACCAATGTAGCAATAGCCGTAGCTGATAAAATAATGGATTCAAACACTTTACAGAAAAGAAAATCTCAGATCTGATAGTTGAGGCTGTTGGTACATGAAGCTTGAAGACTGACAGAAACTAGCAGAACCCATTTCTATGAAAAGTCTGTAATGTATTGATACATTACTAGTGGCAGAAGAGGCACAAGACAGAGAATGCTGGTACCCCTATGCGAGACCAACCTAAAATAATTACACATTTCCCCAGTAAGAGTTATAGGGCAAAGCAATGCATTATAAAGCAATGCATTATAAAGCAATGCACAGCCCTGGGAAAACGTTAGCCTGGAAATAAATCTAATAAAATCTAATTACTTTTTCTAAGCCTGTAGCACATCCTGCTAAGTAGTGAAAAACATCATAAGGGCACTATGAAATTGAAAATCTTGTACTATACAATTTGTCTTCATTAACACGTTTCTATTATTTTGTAACACATATCTAATCTTTTGCCCACTATATATCGCTTTCGCATTTTCCAGTGCTTCAACAGTATCAGGGGTTTCAGTGTTACACTGGAGTATTTAATTTACTGGATTTTTTAATGTTGTGCACAACAGTAAATAGTTACATTTGTCAAATTTAAAACAATTAATTCAGCAATGACTTACTCCACCACAGTGAACTGAACTGTCTAGATCTTATTCTTGGCCTTTATTTCTTGCTGTTTATAATATAGTAATACGTGTTTTTACTGAGATTTTAACAATTACATTTTTCTTAAATTAATAATTAATTCCAGTAACTCAGCAACAGTCTGGTTTTCACTTTCTAGTGCTCCTCACAGCTGAAGGGGCTCCGAAAAAATATTTTTTTCCCCTTTATTCTCTTTTGATGAAACAAACAGACTTGAACATTTACACAGAAAGTACTATTTCTTATGCAGTGGCTGTATTTCATGGAGTTGTAGGTTAGCATGATCCCAAATATTTCATTTGTACTTCATGGGGCTAGCTGCATCTCCCTAGGAGCTATGTGCTTACCAAACATAATATGATGAAGTGTTACTATGTTTCCTCGTCTGGAAACTGACAACTTTTTCTACCACTGAAATGTACACTGTGCATTACAAATCCCTCCAAGAACCACAGGAAGGAAAGAACAAGTGTATAGGTCAAAAAGGCATGCTTTAGGAAACTTGGGAAGAATGAGTAATGTCGTAAACAAAATAGGTTTACAACTGCCTCTGAGAACTACTTCATCAAATTGTCCTCCTCAGGGAAATAACAAAATTAACTACTGCTCTGGACTCAAAAAAATCACCAAACGTCCCTTTCAGAAACTGCTTCCCCAAATGTTTGTGGGTTTTTTTCCTGTGAAAGTTCCAGAATGTCAAGAAAATACAGATTTCCATTCATCAAAAGAACAATAAAGTATTTTTGCAAGAACCTGCTCTTTCCTCCTGTTAAGTGTTAAAATCTATTTAGAGGCTTCAATTGAGATGCAAATTTTAAAAGATTTTTATATTAACCCAGGTCGAAAAATTACAAAGAGAACGTCCTGGGGAACTCCTATACAATGTAAACCAGATTCCATACAGTAAAATACACACTCTTATTCTTTTGACAGGCAATTTTCTTCAAGGCATGACTTCTGCAGACCCTTGTGAATCGCTACTTTCTTTGGGGATGAAAATATGCCTCCAGCAGGTTACAATAGCTAATCTAGTTACAAGAACAAGCTGAGGTTCATTTCGCTCTAACTTCTGTATTGTTTCGTTCTTTTAACAAAACTTGTGCTTTGGAATTTCATTGTATTGTGCAGGTGAGAGCTGAAGCATTACCTGGGTTAAAATGATAAATACAGATGTTGTAGTTCCACTGCTGTAGCATCTACCCTTGTATACATATTAAGTCATTGCTATCCCAGATACGTTTTCTAAGGTCTCACAAATTAACAGCTGACCCTGTAAGGACTTCTTGACTGATCAGTCAAGATCAGTAGATCTTTAAACCATTTAGGGGTGTATTTGACTGATATAAGTAGCAGGATTGGAGTCTGACTGGGCAAAACAAAGTAAATAAAAAAGCACTTCTTCCACATTTTGCAAATGGGAAGCCACAGATATGTAACATTAAGAGAACATTAACAAATACTAACCTTTTCTCTTTTCCTTTAGACTGTGTGCAACTGTTTAACCCCATCTCGTTCAATGACAATCCTTTTCACACTGATTATTAAAGTGGTCCGGTTAAACTTCACGAGGGGACTGTGTGTAAAATTAAGCACTGTTCACTTAGCATAAGTACAGTTTGCTCAAGGTCATACGAAATTATTAACAAAGGTGGCATTTTGAGACTTCTAGTTAAAACATAGTGCCTTAAGCATCAGTTCCTCTTTTATTTAAATAGCATTTTCACCCATAAATACTTGTGACTACTGAGAACTACTTAACCTAGACCTTCCTATCCTAGGACTTAGGCAGGAAACGTGGAATTCAAAAAGCAGGTTTGGTCTTTTAATTATAACCATGCATGTGTTAGCATACACATAAATTTACACACACACACACGTCTTGTGCATACTTACGGTCCTACAACTCTCCAGCCAAAAGTGTATTCAAGCCTCTTGCTTCAATTTTGGACCATTTTGGTACTGTGGAAAGGTGTATGGGTCTAGGCAGAACTGAAGGTGTCCATTCCCTATTTGTAAAGTCAAATTAGAATGATCTCAGTATCCACTGCTGCACAACTGTCTCTAACTAGGGTTCTGCAGGCTACCACTTGCATCCACATATCTGCATTATTTCCTAAGAACACAGTGGTTGACCATCTCCTGGGACTTCTGAGAGACTCCACTTACCTCTAGTATCATCCCAGAACATGAATGGGTCTGCAATGTACTATGGATGCCAAATTTTCATATTGTTAACATGGAGCCATCTCATGCAAAAGAGTAAGAGACTGAGAGATCACCAAGACAGTGTGTAAAGCACAGATACCTTCTTATCATGGCTATGACTGGGAGAGGAAACTACCTGTCTTGGAGTCTCATGAATCTATAGGGATTCCTTATCCTAGATGGAAATACCAAGCTTTGAAGTACAAGGACTAGGATGCAGCAGTTAGACAGCCAAATAGAAACCTCCCCCGTGCTCATCCCTATTGGATTCTCTGTAAAGAACCAATAGTGCTTCATGTAATCATTGCAGATTTTAACTCAGCTGTATTTGAAGTTTGATGATGGCTGAACTTATTCACCCTAATTATTAGGAAAAAATATTACAACTGCTGGAAGAATCCAAACTGTTTACTGGAGTGGCAGTTGTCTGAAAGTCCATTAAACACCATCAACCACCTATTCCATGTAAATGAATACTTGTTCTTCAGGACATTCTTTAAATGCTTGTATTCTTGAGGACTGTTCCTGTATTAAATTTGAACATAACACACCAGAATCAAAGTCTCAATCAGAGAGGCTTATTAACTGTGCTGAAATAATGGATGCAGTCACAACAAATGGGGTCTACAATGTGTAGTAGGCCGCTAAAAGCCTTATGAAAAAGTTCTTCCCAGTACTTTCTTAATGATAAGAGGATGAGGAATGACTCTCAGAATAACTTCTCTTCAGTGATATCCAGAATGACCTAAGATTATGATTCTAATAGAAACTGCTGAAGTCTAGCACAAAAGCTTTTCCTTGTTCTGCACCCTCCTATACTTGAACAGAACTTGCAATTTCTGCAGCTCCATTTTGGGTTAATTTTTGATATTTAAATTTAAGATTGCAGTGTGTGCAGATGTTTCACAGAACATAAGATCCCCCCAGTTAATATTCTGATCAGGTTCTGAAGATGAGATTTTCTATGGCAAGCTACTTATTTTGTCTTGCTTTGCATTCAGCATATCCATAACTGAATTAAGTACAGTCATGATACTACTATTTACTAATCCTAAGTATCACACAAACTGAAGTTTTCCTTATCGGGAAAATAGTGGCCTCAGCACTTCAAACTCCATGAGAGAAAAACTTAATATTGTTTTTTGCTATTTATGTTTCAAGTCCTCAGTTTCATGATGACTCATGTACTGGACTGAGCTGTGAATCAATGTTATCAAATTCAAAAGCACCTTCAAAAGCACACACGTGGGAGTGACAGATGGTGAATAAACCTTTATTTTCTTGGCACTCTCCTGGCATTAAACCAGATGGAGACATTTGCAAATAGCGGATGGTAAATCCTTGGAAGGGCAGGCATTCTCATCACTTCTTTGTTGCTCAGAATCTGCAGGTGTGCCAGTATTTCAAACACATCTTTTGGGTTTAAATTTCTGCTTGCAACACTGTATCTAACAGTTCCATATAAGATCTTTACCTGGTTCCTCTCCCCTCCAGTACAGCCCATTAGTGCCAAGTATGCTTTCCAGTACAATTCCTACAGGACAGTCACGGAGTGGAGCTGATTCCCTGGAGAGGCTGTGCACTCTTCATGCTGGGGATTTTGACAGCCCGACAGGATAAAGCCCTCAGGAACCTGGTCTGACCTCAGGCTGATTCTGCAGCTCACAGCAGGATGGAGCACAGACCCTCTGAGGTCCCTTCCTGCCTGAAATTGCCCTGTGGTCACACAGTGACTGTACAGGTGTGGGTGCAGGGGTTTTCTTTGCTCACAGTTTGCACAAGGCTGTACCAGTAACTCTCCAAATCCACTCTTGACTCTGATGTCCTGGATCCCTGACATAACACAGCTAAAACAAACTATCAGATGCTTTTTCTGCTTTTATCTCCAAATTTTAACAGGACTTGGTCAGCTCCAAGTCCACTTTATGAATCAGTATTGCCATAGGAAACAGTATTTTAAATTGTGCACCAGATTTTGTTAGTCCCAGACCTGACATGCTTTTCTTCTTAGTTTTCTTATAAATTCTCCTTCCTATCTCTCAGGATCTTTCCCCACAACAGTAAGAAACACACTGCCTTTCAGCATGTGAGGAGCAGATAGCTGATATCCCACTGTCATTTTACCCCAAGCTCAGTGGCATAAAATGACATTTCTTTTAAACAGCTTTATTTAGCATTTCTCGCCACACTTCTTATTTCCAGATGAGTCAGGCTTTTCTCTGTGTCCCATTTATCAAAGTTAATTGAGACACTTCCAAGAACAGAATTATGTATTCCCTGTTGTTTCATTTGGCCTAATTACTGCTGCCTTCATCAAACCTACAGATAAGAGCAGTATAAGCTGTCCATACCAATTATGGGCACCATGAAGCCTGACTTGAGCAACCTGGTCTCGTGGAAGATGTCCGTGCCCATAGCAGGGGGCCTAGAACAAGATGATCTTTAAGGTCCCTTCCAACCCAAACTGCTCTATGAGTCACTAATAAAAAAATACCTAACCGAAAGTTAAAATAAGCAATCACAACAGATGATAACCCTCAGTAGTTTTGGATTCTCCATGCAGAGCTTCTGGTATCTCTTTAAATTTCCTTTTTAGTGATTTAGACCCAATTTCTCTGCTGACAAAATTCAGCCTTTTGAATATATATGTTGAGTAGAGTTCCTATTCTTTTGACTAATATATAGAAAGGAAAGGAGATCATTCTCTCCTGTTGTTTGGAAAGAAACTATTGTATACCACTGTCTACCAGCTGAATGAATCTGGGAGAAAATGTCCGAGCTGGCAAAGCACTTACTGAATTCAACTTTCATTGATGAAATTTTTGCTGTTATTCAGCAGTAGCCTGGGAATATATGTGCTAGGTTAATTGCAAAATAGGATACTTCCAGACCTGTGTGAATTGGAACATTGTGAGACCTTCAAAGGTTTGGCTGTCATGTTGTAGTAGATGCAAAGCATATATACTTAAAGCAAAAACTGAATGTGCTTATGATTTTCAGAATAAATTTGTTCCTGGTTTTTTAACTAGGAAGGAGACTTTCTGGGGATGAATTGAGGATTTAGTTAAGGATATCTTATCCATATAATCATCAACTCATCAAAACTATTTCTTTCCAATTTAGAGAAAGGGATGTTGTGAGGGACCATGTCAAAGACTTTACAGAACTCCAGAAAAATGACATCTGAAGCTCTCCCCTTGTCCACTGACAAAGTCACCCCTCCAAGTGATCAAGTCACTGACGAAGGCCACTGCGTTGTTCAGGCAGGACTTGAGCTTGGTGAAACTGTGCTGGCTGTCTCGAATCACCTTCCTGTTCTCCATATGTCTTAGTAGAGATTCTAGGAGGGTCTGTTCCGCAATCGCCCCAGGTACAGAGGTCAGGTCATTCCCAGGGTCCTCCTCTCTACCCCTTTTAAAGATGGGTACCATCTTCCCTTTTTCCACTAACCTGTGACTTCACCTGACTGCCGTGACTTTTCAAATATCATGGAGACTGGCTTTAAAACTACATTTGCCAATTCCTTTGGGACTCTGGGATGCATGTCACCAGCTTTTATGTATATTCAGGTTCCTCACATGGTCACAAACCTGATCTTATCTTACAGTAAGCAGGACTTTACTCCCCTAGCCCCCATTCTGCTGTCCATCCACTTGAGAAGTGTGAGAAGAGAGGTTGCCAGTGAAGACTGAGGCACAAAGTTGCTGAGTACTTCAGTCTTCTTCTCATCAATTGTTAACATTTTTCTAGCATTGTTTATCAAAGGTGTATGCCTTCGTGGACCCTCCTTTTCTGGTTAACATACGTTAGCATGTATGGAATTAAAATATCTCTTTAGGTCATTATTACTGGATTAATAGTGGCTGGTTCATAAACTTCCTTCTGGATTTCAAGAAGATTGTGGTTTTTTCCCCCTGCCCCCAAAAAAGTTGTGTTTGGTGGTTTTAGCATCAGCAATACTAAATGATAACAGATTAAATAATGAGAGAATTTTTCATTAAGTTCAACACTCCTCATGTGTACAGATGTTTATCTGAAGAGTTCTTTATTGCATATGCAGATGTATATAGAGTAAGTTTAATGTTAGAGTCAAGACTTTTAGAAAATCAGTACCTAAAATCAGCTTCCTAGATTCTATTTCAGCATTGGAGTAAATGGTCTTCTTATCAGACTCCTATCTCTTGGCTTGACAGATACTACTAAAAAAAACCAATCTTTTGCACTACAGCTTTGTGTTTGCTAGTGGAATTTATGAATCTCCAGAAGATAAAATCTGAGAATGAACCATTTATCTTTGCACACTTTGGACTCAATTAGTTTTGAAAATGTTTTTGTCTGACCTATCTATATTCTGAAAGCATTCTCCAGCAGTATTAGTTTATGTTTTAAACATATCCATATGCCACACGGGAAACAAAAGCAAAACCTGACAACTTATTATTTCCGAGGAATGTTTCATTTTCTCTTTGTCTATACTAACACTCTGAAGGAAAGAATTAAAGCATGTGAGAAATTAATCACACAATGAGGAAAAAACTATTCCAAACAGAAATTAAACATTAATTTTTACAGCGAAGTTTTCAAGAAGACAATATCCTTTTTGAATAAAACATACTTCCATACCAAAAAAAATTTAATACTTCAAATTACATATCTTTTCAGTAAAAAAAAAAAAAACCCAAAACCATTTTTGCAGGATTTTACACATTATTGGCACTGCAAATACATTCCTTCATACCTTTTATGGAATAAAACTGAAAAATCCTTCAGAGAAAAATCACTTGTTTTTTTCTCACAAAAATAGGATTTTCAGTTCCTTTTTAGTCCTGACAGTGGAAGTGATAATTCTTTATGCTAAACTGACATTTCTTCACTGGGAAACTCTCAGTAGATCATGTAATGTTTCTTCATTTTGCTAAAATAATGTTTCTTCATTGTAATTTGGCATTGACATTTCAAAGTATACATTGATGACACTTCCAATTCACTAACATTTCAGATATTCTCTTAAACTGGTTTGCGGATAAAATGACTGTCTTTTTTCTTGTGTCTCAGAAAAAAACCCCCACCCTGTTTAATACTAATGAAAATGAAATTATATAAAACCTAAAACCAGTAATTTATAAATCTAGGGTTTTTTTCCCAGAAGTCGAGTCTGTTTTCATTGACATTGTCTGATATTTTTTCGTGTGCAAATTGTATGTTTAAACAGATTAAAGGCACAGCATTCTTCAGAATATAATTTTATTATTGGATAATATTGGTTATATGCAGACTGTCATTTGCACAGATTCACAAAATGTAAACATATTTTTTATTATTTATTTTGATTTCATTTTACCTCCATATTGATATTTACTTGACCATAGAAAGTTGCACTTTCCTTATCATTTGAGTGAGTATTGTAACTAGCTTTGGGGAACAGATATGGGTGTCCACCTATGCAGTGCTTTGCATTTCCTGCAAACCTTGTGGGTCAGAGAGGTCCCTAACACCCATGAGGCTGTTTGGTACATGCAGGGCAGGAGCTACACCTATGGTTGGAGCTGGATATGGCTGATCTGCGAGCTCCTGTAACAACCTCACACTGACAGCAACATGGTTTGCAAGTCAGTGAACAGCACAGTGGATTTTACGGGGTTTAGTGTAGACCAGGACAGAAAAATCTAGCTACTCACTCAAAATTCTTACAAAAACAATTTCTGAAATAAAAATCAGCTCAAAACACAGATGGCACAGTAGGACATGTGAATAATAAGCTGACAGAAGGTCGTAAAATGCCATCCTTTCAGTGCAATCTGCAAGCACTGAACAAAGTAATTCCTTAACTTTGGAAAGCCATTCATTATCAAAAAAAGGTTCAGTTTGAAGGATGAAACAAGGGAGATTAAACCACTGTAAAATCCATTAAAGATATTAATGGGAGGCAAGCAAATAGTATTAGCACTAGACATTAGTAACCACTTTTCAAAATAAAACCAAACAATGCTGCTAACTTCTAAAACGTAACTTGGACACATCAGAGTCTCAGCTAGTATTGTCACTGTAGATGAAGACTGAAAAACCCAAGGAAAATAAGAGTTACACAGACTGGCTTATTAACCACTAGAAGACTTGAATATCTTATTTCCAGTTTTAGAAGAGGCAAAAGTAGATGTCAAGTCTGTATTAAAAGATAAGAGATAGAACTGAGGTTAATGTTCAGGTTTAGAGACTGGAGCTGTGCAGCCTGAACCATTGCTAAATCCTATCAGGCTGATGAGCAAAGCTGACAGCTGACATCGGGAGATAAAAGCACTTTAGTTTTAACTTTTAGTTTAGTTCTTACTCTGCCACCTCACTGAAGGCTGGGTTCGGAATTGAAATCTGAGAAAGCAAGGGACGAAATTAGTGCTGTAGTTAGCAGAAGTTATAGAAGATAACTGAAAGCTGGTATAAGCAGCTGAGTACCCAATTTCTCATTTCTAGGCTTCAACAGATTCCTGATCTTGGATAAAGTCTACCAGCAGAATTGGAATGAGTTTGAAAAGCAATACAGCTGAAGAAAACGTAATTGATTAATTTTTCCAGGTCTGCGATGATAAACAGATTGCTACCATCAGGAGGCTCAGAAACCTTAATTTAGGAGCATAGGTCTCATTTCAAGCCTGGGCTTATGGTCGCTTTTCAAAATGAAGTTAAAGACACTTCATGAAGGCAAGGATGCCAAAACTTCAATTTTACAAGCCAGCAAAAATCAACTACTGACAGGTGTGAAGCGACTGCACAGTGCTGTGGAGCATCAGCACCTGGGGCAGCTGTATCAAAAGGCACAGATAGAGCTGCTTTCACTGTCTTTCATATTCCTGCCCACTCTCCTCATCCTATGATTGTTAAATGGCCCAAAAGGTCCATACAAACTAGTTGGGCAGCCTGGGAAGATTTACAACTGTCACTACAACTGTTCTGATTATATTTTTGGTGATCTGGGGACAATTTCAGTTCACCTTAAGTAGGACTGTTATCATCATGAAATGTCAAAATATGAAACTGCTGGAAGTTGGCTTTGGGTAGGATCCTCCGTTGTCTCTTTTTATTGCTTGTCATTCCAAACATCAGACTGGACTAAGTTTGAGGCTGGATTTTCAACAAGATTTTTCTGAGAGTGCCATTTGCCCTCTTCCCTCCTTGAACACCCATTTTTGTTTGCTTTGTCAGTAATTCTTCCCTACAACAGTGAAGGGATCAGTAAAATAAAGTGAGTGAGGAGACTGACAGGGTACACTATCTTTGCTTTGACTTTCTAGGCCACAGAGATAATTATAAATGCACTTATTTTTGTGAGTACGTGAGTCCCATTTCCCTTCAGCAGCTCTAAGATTTTATAGATCCTAAAAGCTATGACAATAGTCATAGTGGGAAAGGCTCTTGCCCACTCACTGCGGTGATAAAAAAAACCAAAGAAAACCAAAACCAAACAAAAACACGAACATAAAGAAACAAATTAAGTGTTAACCCAGAACATGCCTTGCTGAGTGAGGTTTTTATTAACAGCTTTATTAAGCATTATTATAGCTTTTTAACAATTTGAAAAAAGTAATACAGTCTTTACTGGGACCTGTTGGAATAACTTAGTGAGCACAACAAAAGCCAGATATTTAAGGTCTGTAGGAGAGACGTGATAAATCCATTAGTGGCTATTAAGCACAAAAATCTGGAATGCAGTTCCTCAGGAAATTGCTAATGCCATTGAGTGCACATGTAAGGAGAGGATCATTCTGTTCTGCTTCACTCCTTCGATATTTGTTTATAAGATGCTGTTGAAGAGGTTAAGATATTAGGAGAGATGAGCCTACAGTCTAAATATAGTGCTTCCTTTGTTCTTAAAGCTCAATATGTGATCCTGAGATGCATCATAATCATTAAATTTTCTGGTACATCTAGGATACCAATAAAAATGCAGGTGATGGTAAGGTAATGTGGAAATACAGTTGGTAAGTTTTTAATTCCTTAAGCCCTGCAAAAGAAAAGAATGATACTGAAAATCCTTAGATTCAAACAAGAACAAAAAATGAAAAAATAATTGGATATGCTGACACCTACTTGTTGTGGAACTCAAGATACAAGTTTTGTGATCTGCAGAGAATAGGTTCCAGCAACATCCACAGACAGTTCTTCTACCTAACCGAATGTTGGTTAAAACAGCCAGACCATTCAAAACAGCTGAAAAGGAGTGTGACAACCAAGCAAACGCAGCACCTTTGGGAGTATGAGCAGACCTGAAAAGGATAGTGCCTGCCACTTGAAAACACACTTACCAGGCTCAAGGAGTGGGCCCATGGGAACCTCATGAGGTGTAACAAGACCTGATGCTCCACCTGGGTTGGAGCAACTCCCAGTATCGATCCAGGCTAGATGATGAACAGATGCAGAGCAGCCCTGCAGAGGACTCGGGGGTGCTGGTGGAGGAGAGGCTGGACACGCCCTGGCCATGGGCACTCACAGCCCAGAAAGCCAAACATGTCCAGGGCTACACCCAGAGCACCGTGGGCAGCAGGGGAGGGAGGGAGGGGATTCTGCCCCTCTGCTGTGCTCTGGTGAGACCCCACCTGCAGAGCTGCATCCAGCTCTGGGGTCCCAGCACAGCAAGGACATGGACCTGTTGGAGCAAGTCCAGAGGAGGCCACCAAGTACATTGGAGAGATGGAACATCTCACCTGAGGAGAGGCTGAGAGAATTGTTCAACCTGGAAAAGAGAAGGCTTTGGGGTGACCTATTTCTGGGCTCTCAGTACCTGAAGGGAGCTTATAAAAAAGATGGAGATGGGCTATTTTCAAAAGCATGTAGTCCAGGGCAAGGGGGAATGGCTTCAAGCAGAAAGAGAGTAGGTATAAATTGGATATTAGAAATAAATTCTTCTCTGTAAGGGTTGTGAGACACTGGAACAGGTTGCTTAGAGAAGCTGTGGATGGCCCACCCCTGGAAGGATTTAAGG
Source organism: Oriolus oriolus (assembly GCA_013400235.1). NCBI lineage: Eukaryota > Metazoa > Chordata > Aves > Passeriformes > Corvidae > Oriolus > Oriolus oriolus. The sequence goes on from VXBT01010061.1 coordinate 18,143, forward strand.
CCAGGTTGGATGGAGCTCTGCATAGTCTGGTGTAGTGGAAGGTGTCCCTTGGCAGGGGGGTTGGAACAAGATGATCTTTAAGGTCCCTTCCAATCCAAGCCATTCTATGATTCTATAATGATTCTATTAGGTCTATACAGTATTACCAAACCTTAGACTAATTTGAATTTAGAACGGATTAGCAGATATATGCCCAAAGCCGCTTTCAAGCAAAAGTCATTAGTCAAATATAAATGTAACTATGATTCCTTGGAAGTTAAATTTAGGGATTATATTATACAACATATCAATCATTAAGAAATTAGAAAATTATGGGTGATGAGCTAAAATATGATAGCATGGTAAATTATATTGAGGGCTGGCATTTTAAAGAACGATCTCAAGCCATTCAGAGGGAGGTAAAAAATGTATTTCACTGCTGCTTGTAAAAATGTTCAGAGATGTCAGTCTGCTCAGTTCATCAAAGAAAATTTGAAAGGTGGCTTGACAGCAGTATACGAGCAATTCCAAAGAGAAAAAATATGGGCTTCTACAAGTCTCTTGCACGAAAAGGCTTAATACAACTCCATAGCTGGAAGCCAAAACCAGAAAAATTCAAAGTAACTATTAGGAAAAACCTACCAAGAAAAGTAATTCATTTTCTACCTCTTGATGTCTTCAAATGAAAACTAGACATCTATCTAAAAAATACACTTCAGTCAAGCACAAGCTATTCTATGCAGTGCCTGAATACACTGGTGAAAAAACTGTTCGCAGTACACATAAGATCAAAATACACACTCACTGGTCAAGCTTAGTATAATATTTTATATACCTAGTTTCAGGAACTATGTATGTGTAACACCAAACACTGTTCTTTTGTTGCATTTTTTTTGTCATTAAATGTTTTTTAATCATACCAATCCTTATTCTTGGAAACATTTACAAAAAGAGACACCCCCCATAGTGATTTTTATGTTCTTTCTAAGGTTCTGCTATACCATTTCTTACTGTTAACAGCCTGAAAACTATATATAACTGTTTTGCACTTCAACTTACTCAATTTACCTGGGATTTTTTTTCTTCTTTTAAATATGCATTCTGCAACTTTGTTATTTGTGTTCAAGAATAACACTTGAATGTTTCTTTTTAACTGTAATGTAAGAAATTCAGGTTTTTTGTTGTTCAGTTTGGTATTTCTATTACTTTCCACCCTCAGAAAGAGCTACAGCATGTTCAAATCATTGTAATTCTTTTTCCATGACTTGCAGTTCACCCTATAATTCTGTTTCCAATTATATGATGTGTAAAATACATACTCCACAAAATGTGTGAATATTCTCAGCTCTATTACAAACCAATCTAACTTCTTGGGTATTTCTTTCTCAGTACCAAATGTATTATGCTCAAAAACTCCTTGGGTTTGTTACAATACTATGAGTCTGAACAAGGCAACAATTTTCCCTTTTACCCACACTTCTTTTCTCAAATATGAATACATAAAGTTCTCATAGACTATTCTCCTGCACAGTGCTAAGTTTGGCAAACTGGTGATGTGGACCATCTGAAATTCACATTTACTATAAAAAAGCTTGATCTGTTTCTTTGAAAGCTTAACACCTTTAGATTGGTTGGAACTTCAATTACTTTATTATTATTTTTTAAAAGGATCTTAAAGAATACATTTATATTTCACGCTGACACCATGGAATATTAACAATAAAAGCTCAGTCACACTTCTGATAAGTCAACCACCTTTCTTCAACTGCTTTCCAGCAAGTGCTGCTACTGCCTGCCAGTACAGCAGCATGCACATCACATGCCTGGGAACTACTGAGTGAAAAGAGCTTCAGTCTCTGCCAAACCAATAGAAAAGTCTAATTTTGACTGAATTACATCATTGTCCAAAATAGTATTATTGAACTGTTCTTTGTTCACCATGCCTTGGACGTTAATGAAGGCATCCAGGCATGCTAGAAGCCTTAGAGAGGTAGGGGTAGACTTTTTGAGTATTAGTCTGCGTCAGCGCATTAATTAAGCAACTTAACCACAAAGTTTGACTTGCTTGCTTTTGTGCTATCCAAATGTTTCCACTTACTCAGGAAGGAGACAAATATTTGGAGAAGCACGGTGTAATGTTTATTGAAAAAATGCTGTGTAAACTTAAGTTCGTCAAATACTTGATCACAAACAACAAAAATTACCAACTGCAATCACGGATTCTTGTGCTCCTACTCTTATGAAATACAGTTCATTATGCATGGTCCCTTGAAGCCAAAAGGATTCATGGTGGAGCAAACTGACAGAAAATCACAGTAAAAGTACCAGGAATAGGAACCATAGAATGTGCTGGGTTGGAAGGAGCCCATCAGGATCATCGAGTCTAGCTCCTGGTCCTCACAGGACAGATTTGACAACTGACAAAGTAACACAGGTATTTCTTATGCTAATAGTGGAATTCTGTATGTGCTGTGTGAGCTTCAGTAGAAAGATGATGACAGCTGAGCCTGTGAGGTTTTACTCTGTATTATCAGAATGAACTATGCCTCGCTGCAGGTGACTTGGAAGAGTTTTTGTTCTTGAGTTTCTCCATCCACAAGCTACATGAAGCTTGCTTCTCAGACACATGTCTGATGCCTAAATATTTAATACTTCTGTTACTACTGGTGGTGTTGTACTATGACCTCTGTAGTGACTGAAATGTGCTGAACAAAATGAGCAAATTGTGACTTACGATTTGATGAAAATCCTACTTTTTGTTCTTCATGTTCATATTAATTGTGACACATTTTCCTTCAAGATTAACTTTGTGAAATTTATTTACTCTGTGCTTTCTGATTGGAAATAAGAAATTTAAAATTTCTTTTTGCTTCAGTAACAGAAGATAAGATTACATCATCAAGTTTAAAGGAAACAATGTATGAGGTAGTTATATTCATGTAAAATACACCATAGTATCGGAGAATCATAGAACATTCTGAGTTGGAAGGGAACTGCAAGAATCATCAATGTCCAACTCCTGGCCCCAAAAGTCACACAGTCACACCTTTTCCTGATACCCAGCCT
>VXBT01010066.1:0-15784 GCA_013400235.1 Oriolus oriolus
GAAAGAAAGAGAAAGAAAAGAAATGATCTCAGAGTTTTACACTGAATTTAACAGAGGCTGAAATGAAGGTTTGGGAGTTTAGCCGGTGTGGTATGGCTGTTCAGCATAGGTACTAAATGATGAGGCTAGATGGCTTGATTATAAGGAACATCTTCAGTAACCTAGCACACAATGATAAATCTGTTTCACTCTAAATTGCCTTTGGGAATCTTGTCCTCCTTACCAGCATGACTTACTCTCACTTGCTGGTGGGCAAAAACTTTGATCCTGTGTCCCATGGAAGTCAATGGGAACACTGCCTTTGACATGAATGAGTGCTGGATCACACCCCAGGTGAAAAACCACAGCTTTGCTTCTAGTGGGACCAAATGGATGAATAAATCAGAGCCTTGTGTGTGCGGAATCAGGACTGGTTGTTTGTGTTTCTTGCAGAGGAATGTTACAGTCCAAGTATGTGTGACCAAGGCAGTCTGATTAATTATTGGATAATGCTTGAGGCAAGCATAGAGTTACAGATACCAGCTAGATAACTGTGTTATAGAAGAATTTATAATAACTTTGAGCATCAGCCTCTTGATCTTCAGGGGTGTTCAAAGAAGAGAGAGATAAGGCAATTCTTTCTATGTGTTATTAAGAGAAAGAGACAGCAAATACTTATACATATTTCTCTCTCTAGCATTCAGTATTATGCTCTAACGCTGTGTTCTACTTCTAATTACTTTTGAAGAACTATGGAAGTTTTCAGAAAAAAGAACTGGCTGCATTTCATATTACATACTTGCCCTTCACCAAATCGCAGAGCTTGAACTGAATCACTGTGTAAGGTGTTTGCAAACTACCCTGTCACGTATAAACAAGGCAGAAGTGGCGAAGGGCAGAGCAAGCATCAACATAGGCCCTGTGTATCTACATTCTCTTCTGCTTTGTCTCCCTGCACCACTGAGGTCAGTCACAAACCTGGTACTGCAGGGTGCTGTGGAAGTGCTGGGCCACTCGAGCAAAGTGCCTGCAAGTCCAATTTGACCTCAGCTTTTTTTGTTCTATGATTTATGTTGGCCCTTCAAGCTACCCAGTCTCCTCACAGCTTTTCCTGATTTCTGCATAATGCCTTGTAACAAATTTTTGAGCACAGACTGAATATAGTTTGACATACCTTTCCTATTCAAAACACTGGGAAAATTTTTCCACTTTTTCTCTTATTTTTTTTTCCCAAGCTCAGCTGAACATGGAGAGTTAGTGATTTCAGAGAGGAGCCCTCGAGGATGTTCTGGACAACCTCCTGTGAGACAGGTTTCTTTGAACTGCGGTGATCAGATGTGGCTAGGGAGAGGAAGTCTTGAAGGTAAAGTGGCAGGTCCTGTGCCACAGCACAGTGGGGCCAAAAACATGAGGTCCTTTAAGATGCATTGGTAAATTCCACAACAGCAGCTATAGCAACTCACGGTGAATGGGTTAGGAGGTCCTTTCTGATGGATCAGCAGTAGGTCAAAAAAGGGATAGAGGAAAGAGTTTCACTCTCTTGCTCTCACACTATAAAGCAATTTTAGGGACTCAGATGGTTATAGTTATTGCAATAGGTCCTGGGATTTTTAAGAATTAATGGGTGAACATTATTTGCAGTGAATTTTAGGGGTGGAAAGTCTGTGTTGTCAGGATTTGTGCTACCCTTCAAACAAGAGAGAGGGAAGTCTGTGTGAGAGATGGGACACAGCACCGTTCTCTGGAGTCTTCCAGCATTGCTTTGCTTCCAACTAAGTATAAATAAATTCCTCTGTGTATGGTGTTTTTAGAGAGAAAGCTCCAGTTCAATCAGGCAAATAGTCTTTGACTTCCTAATCTAGTGAGAAATGGAAATGCTCTTCTCTTTCCCTTCCTCTTCATTAGTTTATGTACATCAGCTCCCATCATGTTTACCCATGAAGAAGTGGTTTGAGCAGGACTGCTATCTTTGTAGCTTTTTCTATAAACACTTCAAGCCCCATTGTATAACTTAGATGGAAGCAAACAAGCATTCAAATGAAAGAGAAAACCTCAGGAGATCTTGCTGCCAGGACATAAGTTGTGTAGTCAGGAGAAAAATAGCCAAAATAAGAAGCTATGGGCCATGCCTCATGTTAACAGAGATGCAGGTGTTTCCCCTGACTATTTTGGAAAAAGGCCTCAGCCAAGCCCTCTCCACATGGCTTCAAGTGGGAATGCGTCTCATTGCCCAAGATGCTAAACAAGTTGAGTGATTTACACTCTTCTAAACCTACTATGCACTTCCACCGTTAATCATACATAATCCACAGCAATGGCACTCTCTTTGTGCACCACGTTGGAAGTATCTCTGTATCATATATTCAAATTAAATTGTGTGCTTGAGGGAGCTGGTGATCCCCAGCACACTTCTGTGGCAGCATGGTTTTCAGGCTCCGTACGCTGCTTGCGAACAATCTATTGTGTGTGTGACGGCAAGCTTGAATCCCTGCCTGGGATTATCTGAAAACTCTGGAACTTGCCAGCAGGAAAATTTACAGCTAAACAATTATATTGTTGAAACTCTGACAAATCCACCTCAGTTTATGACTTTGAAAATAGGGCTAGGTGTATGCAGCTGAATATATTATACACTGTAACACAGCCTCCTGGGGGCTGCATTATAGAGTCTGTTTACTTTGACTGACACTTTTCATTTTTCTTTTCTTCCAGACATTATTGCTGCAAATGATATCGCTGCTCAATATGGATTTGCTCCTCAAAAAACTGGTTAGGTATTTGGATGAACATCTTCTGAACAAGTTCTTTTATTATTATGTTGATGATTTTTGGAAGCAATCCAGCAATAATGCAATAGCCACCCAATGCAATGTAAAAAGCAGCAACCAGACCTGCATTATGTTGGTTTATCAGACTACGCAGAGGTGGGATTTCCAGAAGTTCTCTCTGATGGAAAGCAGTTCTAAAAATTCCAAAGCTGGACAGAAAGGAGAGCAGATATTCCTTTTTCTACCCATCACTTTTTCATAAACAGAACCTTACATGCCCCAAAATAAACTGGTGACTTCTTGCCAAGGGTGAAATAAATTTCATTCAAGCACAGAATGGCATTCATTTTACTTAAGCATGCAGACACGTTATTGCAAAGACAGACTACCCAGAAAAAGGAAAATTTGTTCAAAAATCCATCACAGTTTTTCCAGATAAAATCAGCACTGGGTCATGCAGAGTGGCAGAACTTTTTTCTTCATGCTGTATCGGTACCAGAAATTGGAAATTCACTACAATTTTCCAGTTTCTTCAGAAATTCCAATATCTCTGATGCTGAATGCCAGAACAGATGGCAATGACTGGTGACCGTGTTATGCACATTAGTCTGAAAAGTGCTGGGGTTTTTTTTGTTGTTTTACCAGAGAAAAAGTAGAAGAGCAAAATTTCTTTTTGAAATCATTCTGTGACTCAAAAATAAACCATCCTTCATCTCACTCAGGAAGGACCGAAGAGCACCTTGTAGATAAAGAGATGGCTGAGAGATGTCAGTTTTATCCGTGTGGGCTTGAGTTGTAAAACACAAAGTATACATTTTAGGTATAATTTTATGAACAGAAAAAGTATATTTTGGTCTGATGCATGAATCTTTTATCTACCTTACTCCTGCCATTTGTATTTCCTGCCATTTGGGAATATCCCAAATGGTCTCTGCTTCTCTTTGTTGTTTTATAATTCCTTTTGTACGGCAGCCAATGCTAACATTTCTTTCTGAGTGCGAAAATTGCTTATGGTTTTGATGTACATGTACTGTACAGTCCTTGCCAAGTGCTTGGGGTGGACAATGTGCTTTCCGAGTTCATTAAGAAGAAAATTTGACCTTGTTCACCTTGAGGAGAGATAATTTCTGTGTTGAGTTCTTGCAGGACGTGAGAAATGCAGAAAAGCCACTGAAGCAGAGGGCCAATGAACTCCAACAATAAACTTCAAGTTGTCTGGTGCCTTTGCAACTACCAGTAATGGCCCTTGCTGTGCAGCACATGGGGAAAAAAGAATGCTGCACAGTGGCCTGGGCTCCACTTGGACACTGAAAAACGTGCTGTGATTTTTTCAGAAGATACTCAGACGGCACTCAGAGAAGCCTCAGTGCCACCTGCTCCCTATGCTCTGGTGTAGCTCTTGCTCTGCTATGGAAAGCAGGGATGACATGGGCTCATTTATTTTTCCCTTGTCTTATCACTTTAGTTCACTGTGTGCAGGGTGTCTCTGGCTGAATACCAGCAGCATGCTCTGATCTGAGACAATGTAGCTATAGGGCAGAGGACACTGCTCTCTGGACTAAGGGATGTTCCCAGTCCTGCATTGTTACACTCCCATGGAATTTTTCCCATCATCGGGGAATCCCAAGAAAGTAACTTAGGGCAACACTAGTACAAATGCAGCACATGCAAAAGCTCGCATTTCTTTATTTGCCTGAATTTATGTTATTTGTTTATGTCTTGTAGTGTAAATGGGACTAGAGGCTTAGGCAATAGCTAGCATCTTGTAAATAAAAATGTATAAGCATGTTATGCAGTCACCCCGTATTCATCTTTACTAGAAATCATCAAAACATGGAAGGAGAGAACAAGGGGCAAGTCACTCAATGACCTTTTCTTGCAGTGTCTTCAACTTATTTATTGCAGCATGATAATTTTCAAGGCTTGCCATGCATTCAGAGCTGTCGCTACCCTTCACCAGTTTGTGCTAAATCTGGCTGACCCTTTGCTGAGGACTGAAAAGAACAAGACACTAAGCACTTCCTGTGGCAGAAGTGGCCACCATTTTTGGCTTAAAGATTGAGCAAATTAAAGCACAGGCTTTGCAGTAAAGAACTGTTTCACCTAAGAATATTTTACTGTCTCAGCAAGTGTTCTACACTCCAACATTGCAAGCAGCACAGATAATTTACTCCATTCTGGAAAGAAGGGTTAAGTTGTAGGGGAATTGAGTACACTTGTCTGCTTGAGAGAAGTATCCAGTTTGCTGACCGACCCTGATAGTATTTTTTTCAGGGTCTTCCTTGAAATTTTCATATTGGTAAAAGTGAGGGTACACAGCTGCAAAAGGAGACAAGTACTTACAGTTATTCTCAATTTGCAGCCATCTCAGATTCTCTACCCTGTTTCCTTTTTGCAACCTCAGTCAGTAGAAGGATGGAAGATGGAAGCAGGGACTGTATTCAGTTATAATTTTTTGTGCCTCCACCTCCTAGAACCCATAGAAGCTCAAGCTTCATGACTGAGTGGAAACAAAAGGGGCCCAGTCGTCCCTGCCTGGTGGTTCTGTATTTTGTATATGCAATTTATGGAAACAGCTAGCAGCAGAAACAGATAGTGTGGTGATCTACTGAGAGTGTGTGTGAATAGTGTCTTACTTTCAATGTAGTCCTGAGCAAGAGGTTGTGGAGAATCTACTAAGACCTAGAAAGTATTTAAAACCTGCCACTCACCCCAGAAAGCTACTGCTCACTCTGAGATCACACATCAGCTCCTTAAATCAAACCCTTCAGACTCAGGAATGAAGTGAATAAATTATAAGCTCTATTGATTGTGTCTGCTGTGTGAATGTTCTTTAGCATTGACTAAACCGTCCAAACCATTGTACCAACATGGATCAGGCTCCCCGTAAAACCCGAAATGGCTGCTCAAGGGGGAGCAAAAATGTTTTCTTTCGTTGATCCAAAATTCTGTCAGGGAGGGGTTTGATCTCTACAACTTTACAACATCCATATGGTCAGGAATGAATTAGTTGGCTCCTTTGACTGGGGTATGGGATCAGAGTCTTAGATTGGACAGAAGCCACTGTGATACAGCCTTTTATTTTTTCTTTTTAAAATAAGTATTACTGAATTTCTCAAGAGTTTTGGAGCCGTGGCCCCAGTTTGTCCCTTACTTGGTCTCTTGATCTGTTATCCTATCTGAATAACTCTGTTGACTTCAACTAAATCACTGATATAAATGCATCTTAGATTTTTCTTCCAGCTAATGGAGATAGTGCTGGTGATTGCTGGTTAGGGGTTATTTTGGGGGAAGGGATTGTTTTTGCTTCTGCTTTAAAACAAGGAGGTGTGTTAAATCACAAGCATCTTTCTTGGGATGGAGATAATAAATCACTCTTCCCAGGTGAAATCTTTTATTTATGCCTTGGGATTCCATTTCATTGAGGAAAGGTACGTTCTTTCGACTTCAGCCAGGCTGCACTTTAGCAAGTGATTCAAATCAAGCTGACACTTATTAGTGAGCATGCTGAACACTTTGCTCCCAGGCACTTCACTGCGCTGCCACCATTCTCCATTCTTCACAGATGTTTGTTCTCCTTGGGTTTCATCTGGAAGCGAAATCACTGCTTGCTCTTCATGTCAGTGGGAAGTCAGCTGCAAAGAGCAGCTTGATTTTTAATGGATCACTCCCACCAGTTGAAAAAAAAAAATTAAAAGAAGGGGAGATGAAATAATACACTCACAGATCAGCTATAATACACTCCCAAATCAGATTGAGCTCATTCTTCTGGTCTGAGAGTGACCAAGCAAACTTTCTATTATCATTTGTTATGTGTTAAGCTCTGTCACCACACTCAGTGTTACACAGAACACATTCAGTAGCAGTAGCTCCAAAGACAGTACCAGTAACATCATACAAATGGAAATTTATTTAATTTCAAAGCAACAACTTTTACTGTGAGCTTGCGCTTATTGGGAAAAAAACCCCAACCAAATCTTGAGCAGTAAAAAAATGACACAGATAAGTAGTTCTAGATGCTTTTCTTTCTCCAGTAATACACTTAAATTAATCCCTACGCACACCATGTTCGTGTCTCCTTTGCAGTGCATGCACTTAGGTATCCCTGAGGAAGCATGGTTCAGAGGCAAGAGCCTACGACAAAGTCCTACTGCAAGGGAAGAAGGAAGAAGTGGCAGCTCACTTACATAGCCTCTTGGTTAAATGTAGGTTTATTTGTGTCTAGAAAGAGGTGTAACATCTCAACTCACCAGATCACAGATAAGTGTGATGTACTTGTGACAGAATTAAAAAGAGGCAGCAGTAAACTTCAGAAGATATCTGGATCACCCGCCCAGGTTGACATTTCTGGTGGTGTAAGGCACCTCTGCATGCAGGCTACCTGTCACAAGAGAGGGGCGGCTGCTGTCAGGTCTAATAACCTGCATGTGCCCAAGTGACCCTGTGAGATGTGTGGGAACTCCAAGCCCTTCTGTTGAAGGCAGGAGTGTGTGCTCATCCAAGCTGATATGGCAGGGACACTTTGCTCTGGCCATTCCTTGCTGCTTGCTTTGTAACCCAGCGTAATTGGCAGAGAAATGAAGGCTACCTATGACAAAGACCTGACTATTTTCTGAATTCACTTGACTTCATGGCCATCACTGGGCCCTTTCTACACTAAGCAGAGGAGGCTTCTTGCTGTTTCTTTAATGAGATCTTTGGCATTGCAGTTGAAAATGGAATGCCTGTAGTAAGGAAACAATCAGTAACAGCATGAGTCAGTGTGTGCTGGAGTTTGAACACTCAAGTCATATTTATACACAAAGAGTTACTGTGCAAAAATACATGATCTGAAAAGGTGACCCTGCCATTTAAGCAGCTGCTCATGGCCAATAAACAAAGATGGAAAAAAAATCCCCTTTCAGAGAAGACGATCTTTCAATTTCTTTTAATTTAGCATTATAATAATCATGAAGAGGAAATCAAACTTTCAAAGGCAAGAATAGTGTTTCTTCCTTTCCTTAAACATTTTACAGTATTGCAACACATCAAATGTCTGCCTAATATGCCAAGTGTTTTAAGACAGTAACATATCTACAACATTTGCATAAAACTGTAGCTACTAAACCTTTCAAAATAAACTCCCTATCTTCTAGCAAGGCACAAAACAGCAAGGCTATGTTGCAGCAGGGAAAGAGCAGGTTCCTGTGGGAAGGTGCCTATCACAAGCTCTTTCCCCGGAAAAGTCACAGATGAGCTAGCTGGCTGCACGTGCAGAGATGTGAACCGTGGGTTCATGGGAATCTTGTTAATTAATAGGAAGCTGAACAATAGGGAATGCATTGTGGAGATAGTTGCAAAATGATGTGAAGATCTGCTAGGCAAGGAGGAAAGTGACTGACAGGTTTTCATGGACTTCTGTAATGTACTTCTTCAAATAGCCTTAGCAATCAAGAACATTTAGGAATGACAGGTGATTCCCTACACAGGCTAATATCAGTAAGAATGGCTGCAACTGAAAAAAGTGAAAGGATCCAGGTTTTGCACTAAATTGCCCCACTGTTTACGTGGAAGAAGTTGCTTTTTTTATATAATATCATGGTGATCATGAGAGGTCCTCTACCGCTTTCCCAATTCTGTAACGACACACAGACTTATTTACCAGTGGCTCTTTGTTCAAATCCTCTTTGCTATCTTCAGACTGATAATACTCAGTTGAAAGCAGTGAAGATACAGCACCACAACAGGTTGTATCCAAAGCAGTGGAAAATACTGTGAGTAGGAATCTAACAGCTAGAAAAGAAAGTGCACGTTGCTATGATTACACTACTAAAAGGTCTGTTCCTTTGAATCTTGACATTTGTGGTTTTGTTCATACATTACCATTAATAGCAATGGCTGTCTATATGATTGTGTTGATAGCAGTATTATTTGAGCAGGGATTTTTACTACCAAATATAAATATAGCACACATCCATTTTTTTAATTACGTGTAATATTCAGTAAAGTGATGCATTATTAAGAAAGGTCATTGATTGTTCCCAGGATATGGCAGCGAAATATATAGTATGTACTAAAATTGCAACTAGTTTTAGAGCAGAGTAGTGTGGAATAATGCAAAACAAAAAAAAGGTGCCGAAATTAACAATAAATCTATGAATAGAAAAAGGAGTGAAGATGATGCCTTTTTATCTGACAATAGCTTGACTAGAATCAGAATTAGAAATGCAAGCAGATTTTAGGAGTTTGTACTTGGCTTTGGTAAGACAAGAACATGTCAGTAGCCTGCAAGACATTCTTAATATTTTCCTGACTTGATGAGAAAAAGGATCACTAAGACTGTGTGTTGCCTTGCTTTTCACAGTTCTTCAATGTTTTTAATTCTGTAAATAAAGTTATCATACTTTGTTCTGTAAACATAAGCCATGTTATGTCTAACTGCTAAGATGTTTTGATTCCTTCTCTCAAGGCGGAGACATTTGTCAGATCTCTCCTTGGGCCTATGTATTTGAAGGGTGGTAATTTCACTATCCAATCAGTGAGGTTTTCTAAAGGTCTATATAATAAACGAGACCCCCCAGCCGAGAGGCTTTTCCGGCTTCCGGTGGGGCTTCCTCTCTCTCTCTGAGCAAGTGTCTGTGTGTCCTTTCGTGTCCGCGCGCGACAGCTGTGGACATAAAAAAATTATCAAGTGCCAGCTCCAAAGAAAAGTCATTGCTTCTAAACTGATCCCACTGTCTTGGAGGTACCATATTAAGTATTTGAGATGTTGCCAAAATAATAGAAATTATCTGTCTGCTCCAAAAAGACAACTCTTATTATCTCCCTGTCCTTCCTGTCATGTTAAGGTCCTGATTCTGTAACCCAGATTTCAACAGGAGGTTGCACCCATGCAGCAGCATGTGTGACCGCTATGTTGAATTTGATGGCGTGAAGAATTTTTTATGGCGAGGCAGCAAGTAAGGCATGCACAATCTCAAAATATTTCATAAGTCTTCCTAAACAGCTTTGATGACTCCAAAATGCTTTTAAACTACCCCAATAACTTCCTAGCGAATAAACACTGAAAACCCTCAAAAAGCCCTATCTAGATTAATAAACAACTAATGAAAACAAAAAGAGTCATTGTCTTATTTTTCCTTTTCCACTTGCACTGTTATTCCATATAACAGATTGAATGACTTTCTTTTGGTAAAAACATGGCAGACTGTGGTTTAAATAGCATATTTCATTGTTTAGATTTTTTCTGTTCTTGAGCTGACAGGATCTTTGCCACAGCTTACAGCATTTCCTTACATGGGCAGTGAGTATTCGGAAGTGTAACTTTTGCTCTTTAACATGACCAAGCAGCTGGAAGCAAGGTATTAAAGCAGTTCCATGTGATCAGCAGGTTGTCTGCAGAGCGTGTGGATAACACCTGCTGACATGCACTGAAAAAAATGCACTGCAAAAAGCAGCAGAAGGCCATGACACAGGTTACAAAGTAGCCCACAATGCAAGAGCACAAGCCAAATCTTTGACAATTGTAAGGAATGGAGAAAGTAAATCGTCTGTTCCACCTTTCCCTTCAAAAAACCCCTTCTTTTCAATGGCGATGAAGAATGAGACAGTGATGAAACAGAATTTTACATGGGGGAAGTTCTGATGGCAGTGCTTCATTGGTAACTTCCTTTTTAGTCATTGGTGTTTTTCATTCTTGTTGGTTTTGTTTCTTTTTCTCAGATATGAAGGCCTAAAGCAATCCTTTCCAAGCAATTCACAGACTATGCTGTGATCCTGGGAGTCTCCGAGAGCCTTTCTGGAGAGGGGAGCCAGCTGGCCCTGCCTCATCTATCTGCATTCCTGGTGCCAGCCGTGGTGTTGTCCATGGTGCTGTGGGGCACTGCCAGTCTGCGAGATACCTCGAAGTCCCATAGGAAAAATGGGGAACCTCTGGGCCTATGCCAGGGGATGGGGGCACCTGGGCCCTGGGAAGGAGAAGAGGGAAGAAGTGAGGCTAAGGGGAGGTTTCAGGGCTATGCACGGGGTTGGAGAAAATGGGCTATTGTAGGCTTTGTTCCTTTAGGATAATATTTTTGTGTGGGTTTGCAGAAAAGGAATTCTAATTGCCACTCTGTAAAACATCAGAGCATGCATCCTTACATGGAACACTGTCCAGTGTCTGGGCCAATGCAGTGTATCACTGAGATTAAGAGCATAATGAGCTCTATCAAAGCATCAGACGGCACAGGGATAATTACAAGATCCATCATTATTAGGCAAGAAAAACAAATGTGTCTTATAAACCCTAAAGCTCTAGAGCAAAAACCATTCACTAATTGAGCAGGGGGCTAGGTGCAAGCTTCTCTTGGGGTCAGTTTATTCTAGGTTAGTCCATTACACCGTTATTACACCTTGCTCTGAAGCACAAATATTCAGTGAGATTAGTGCAGGATGATGGCAGACATCTCTCCACCATAATCCATGTTCTCACTTCATGCACCCACACTGAGCCACTCTGTGGGCTCCTACAGTTGCTTTAATGAATTCCGGTCTCATACTGAAAAAATCTCTTTCCTCTCTCTAATGCTAATTGGTTTATTCCTCCCTACTCTCTCATCTTCTTCATAAGAAATGCCTTATCCCTGGAAATCATTCATGTATTTGTGTGAAGCAAATATTTTGCCATCATAATTGATTGGGTTGCGTGAAATAGTAGTTGCTTTGTGACAAATTAGCAGAGGGACAGTATTTCTCTGTTTCTCTTGAAGCCTACTGTGCTGTGCACTCATAATGGCATAACTCAATGTACTCATTCCTTGAGTACATTGGAAGTCTCTTTTCTTATGTGAAGGAATGAGCATATATGGTCTGTAAATTTATCACTCTCTCACACTTTGTGAGGCTTGAACTGAAGGGGATCATCTTAATTTAGAGGTGAATCGTAATTTAAAAGACTGTCGGTGGCGTTTAAGGGGTGATGAAGGAACCTTTTTAAAAATGGTGACATACACCTGACTTGGTCTTTCAGTTCAGCCTCCCTCTCATCTTGGAGAGGCTAGCCAAAGAGGAATTGGAGACTTTTCTATTAGTTTTAGAACAGTGACTGATAGATGAATACAATAGGTTACAGGAGTAGGACATCCGACTTGTCTCCCAGATTTGGAATCATAGGTTACAGTCAGGTGGCTACATGACTGTGAATAGCAATGCTGTGCACAGGTCAGGTCAGCAAACACACAAGGGTCCAAACTGCAGTTCCTGAGAGCCCTGACTTTTCCTGCAATGCACACTGAGAGGAAATCCTTCCAGTATCCTTGGCAAGTCCTCCTGTTTGTGCTCTACCTAGAGTGCCTTGCCACTCCAGAGGGCTGATACTACTTTTGCTCTACCTCCACATATAAGAAACTATGCTTTGTGTGAGTAGGGTGCAGTGAAAGGAGCAAGAGATCCCAGACAAGGAGAGAGGTGTTCCTCTCACGCTAAAGAGAGGTGTTGCTGCACTCTGTGGTCTGGATCCCAGGAAGGGGGACTTTCATGGGCCTGCCTGGTGTACTGTGGCACTCTGCTAAGCAAACAGCAGAAATACTGGATGTCTGGAAGCCCTGGCTGCCCTCAGTGCCAAGTTCTCTGACTCTCCACACCTTGCTGGTTTCACTGACAGGTCCTTTCTTTCCCTGGCTGTGCAGTGACCAGTGCAAACTGTAGAAGACTATGCTACCTTCTCAGCTCTGTGTCGGCAGGTCACACCAGTCTTGCAAAGGATACCATACTCACTTTTGAAAAGGCCATTATCTCCATCAAGAAGCTCTTGATCAGCATAAAGGGTTCAGAGATGATCTTAAGTTCAACTTGCTTCCTTTTCCACTGAAAACCCTCCTTACAACCAGCCTGGATGCTCTAATTCCTTCCCTTCTTAAACTGACATCTTCATCCAAGAACATGTCCCACCATTTTTCATTTCTCCAGAGTCTGGCTCAGAGACACTTTCCTCCTTGGATGTTCTTCCCTGTACTGCCCCAAATCTGCAACTATTCCCACCCCACTGTGTATGTAACAAAACACAACAAAGTGCTGTTTGCCTCTGTGGGCCATATAAAGTAAGAAGGCAAGAGGCAGCATTGGACATCATGGCCTTTCCAGAGACCATTGGGTAGACAGAATAGATATATGTAAAACCAAGCTGGAAACTCACCTTATCAGTGTCCAGCACACACATCCTTTCTGCGTTCAAGTGCATGCCTATGGCAATGCTGTCACAGAAAGAGTCTCTTGGCAAGGTTAATCCCCAAAAAGTGGGTCAAGGTTCATGGCACCCCAGGACTGTCTGATCAGAAAAAAAGACAAGAGAGAACATCCACATACAGTTTGGGCCTTAAGGTCATCCGAAATTAGGTGTGATTCTCTTACATGCAGATTAATTGCAGATAAACTATGGCCTGGAGCATACTATGAGGAACTTAAACTTTTGCCAAGTCTTGACCACTGCAAGCACTTGAGAATCAAAGGGTGCCCCTGCACCGCTGGACTGTGTTCACAAAAACTGAGCAAATAAAAAGAACAGGGAAATGCCAAGCGACAAATACAGGCTCTGGGCTGTCTCGTAGTGATTTTTTTTTTTTTTAATAAAGAGCCTGCTATGACCACTTCTTTAAGGATGTAAAAAAAGAATTTCACCCTGTGGGCAGCAAAAGAGGAGGGAAAGATACCACCTTCCAGCAAGGGGGTAAGGTTCTGTGGGACTTTGATGTCCACCAGCCCTGCCTACTTATCGCCACATCTGTTGTCCATGTGACTTCAGTCTGTCAGGTGCTTGAAACACTGGGCATCATGAGCTGAGATGGCCACAGTCTTCTGAAGAGCAGACTGTCGCACCCCTCCTGTCTGATTTTCCCTGCCAGGAGCTAGGTGCAGCTTAATGTCTCATCTCAAATACTTTACTCTTCCTGGAGACATCTTCAAAGTTGACTTCAGTATTATTTTTCTCCTTTGTGAAATCTGTCAACATTGCCAAGACACTCATGGGTTGTGATGCCAGGAGCACGAACTCCTAAAGCGGGATTGCATTCCCACCCAGAACAGTTGTTATCATCTTTGCCAGGGATAAATGCATGAATAAGCTTTCTTATATTAGCCCCTCACTGATCTCCAACTCAGTAGTGCCAATGAGCTTGCAATAAAACTAGCTTGGACAACTTTTCCAAAACATGTGAAACTGCTGCCACTAACTGCATGAAAAAGAGAGTGCAGGAGTTTCCCCTGATCCTGTTGCCCCTTCACAAACCTCCCTTAGACGACAGACTGCTTGAGCAAGCTGTGATGATAATGTGGTTTTAGGCAAAACGTTTCTTCCAGAATTAGTTGTTATGAATGTTCATGGAATTCGTTTCTAGAGCCCTGATAGCTAGGTCTTTATGCAGAGAATAAGTATGCTGCGAAATGAAAGCTGAGGAAAAAATGGCAGTTCACAAGCTGTTCCCTTGCAGCAACTGTAAACTCTACAGAAGGCTGAATAAAGGGAGAAAGGCTGGTGTTTAACACAGGATAGATAGGAGACTTGGCTTTCATCAGTGTCTTTAACTTGCTGCCTCCACATATGCATTTGAAGAGAGCATGTCTTACTGTTGAAATGGGCAAGGAACACTGGCTACAGCCTGAAAGATTAGACATCAGCCCAGTATTTCCAGTGCTGCAGGATAAAAAAGATAAAAGAATGTAACGTACAATTGTCTTCTCACAATTTCATGTGGTTCTGTATGGAGGAAAATTTATCTTTTTACATTTTTACAGGCAGGACTATAGGATATTGCAATGTTACATTTATTTCCAATGTTTACATGCACTGTGAGCTGAGAACAGCCTCCAGTACTTTGAGGGATTTTATTGTTTGATGACATCTTCATTGTTGTTATTACTCATTACAAACAGAATTCTGGGAGTGAGGTCATTCAATGGCAAACGCATCACGAGTACTTCCCAAAAAAAGCATGCCTGGATAAATCTTTTGGATGCAACCAGTTTTTATGAACAACTTACAAATAAAAGACGGTGATGCTGTCTGTGATTAGCAAAACCTAAACCATTATCCTTTCCCTGTTTTCTTTTGCATGTTTCACCCCTAAAACAGTAAAATACAAACATCCCGAAACTCTATGAATTTAATTAAAAAACGGCAAACTATTTATTCAGAAGTAGACTTCATCCTGAAAAAAACAAACTCTGGTTTGAAAATAACTCCTGATTTATCTTTCTCTAGGACTTAGGAAATTAAAGAGAATTTAGGAGTTTTTTACATCGGACTGGAATGAAATTATGGCCACTGAACACAAATGCTAGCATTTGCAGCTCTGTTCTGGACCCAGAATCTGTGGCTTCCAAACTAGCCCTTAGCTTGCACTGGTGAGCCATACAGGCAAAAGGAACCTTGTGTAAAACTTGCCCCCTGATGACGTGGGGTTATTTTTCTGGAGTTCTGTTGGCTAAGCATGTTTCCAAATTGAGTCTTCTTGTGATACTGGCAGTCTAACTGGTTAAATGTTTGGCCTTTAGCCTTCTAGGCCTTTGGCCTTTCTAAGTTTGGCCTAGACTTGCCCAAACATAAAGAATATTTAACAATCCATTTCTGTTAAATGAGATTCAAAGTTGATATATCTTTGAATATCTGTGCTGTTTTCAGCAAAGTGTAATGGCTTCTCCTTTCTGTTAATAAGACAGCTCAGATAATTTTTCCTTGCTTGCCCATGAATGTGTAAATAAGAGAGGCTTTTGTATCAATCTTTGCAATGTCCCTTTATACATTTACTCATGATACGGACTCCTGTCCTACATCAGCTATGTTACACAAAGTTCAGCTTTTCTGATTAAAATAATACTTTAATTTTGCACAACTATATGACTACTTTTGATTACAAAAAAATGCAGCAATGTCATTAAATCACTTTATAATTGGAATGGGGGACAGAAATCCTTATCTGCTTTGACACTTTAGTTTGGATTATTTGTCTGGGTTTTTTGTTTTGCTTTATTTTGCTGCATACTATGCTTGGCCTTGTTAAGGCATTTTCTTTTTCCTCCTTTTT
>VXBT01010066.1:15800-27909 GCA_013400235.1 Oriolus oriolus
CTGTATGAGTGGGAGTACCACAGGAAAACCCCTGACTGCAGTGACTCTTTTCCACAACCCAGCCAAAAATTAAAGCAAAGTGAGATAACGGATCAGGATACAATTTGAAACACACAGGTTGTCTTTATTCTTTCTCACCTACTTTTTTCATTGGTGAAACAGTAAATAATAAAGACTTACACAGAATCATCTGAAAAAATTGGTCTTCAAACTCAGGGAAGAAAATCTCCTGTTTTAAGCATCGTGTCTTCCCAGGGGTGTTGTTTGGGGCTGTGTGCTGGCTTGAGAATAGAAAAAAGCATTGTTTTACAACTGAGTCACAAGCTGAAAGTTAACTCTGATCTTCTAGGAACTCAAGAGCTAGGTCAGTCTTTACTAATATAAATATTTAACTCCAGGCTACTGTAGTTAGTTTCTATCAATTTCTCAACATCTGCATTTTAGTTTTTAGATATAGTGAGCAGCACAATCCATGATTACTTTGCACAGGACTGTATGCATATTTCAGGATCTGTTTTGTAATTAACAGGTCACAGATTTTGGCCCTTATTTGAAGGCAGGAGCACAAAACCCCAATAACTTCTCATGGCGATGGTGAAACCCTCTGCAATTTTAATAAGGAAAATAGTCTTTTTAGAAAGAAACTATTTAATGTGTTTTCCAACTGAAAGACCAGTTTACATCTTGTAAAATAAAGAGAAAATAAAATTTCAGCCTCAGAATGCTCATTTTGGGGAATTTTATGGGGTTACTTTGCTTGGCTGTATTTTGCCTTTAGCTTCATTCTGCAGATAAATTTTCTGCACTGTCAGTTTTAACTTGTCTCTTTGGTCTTGTTTTTGTCACCTCCCTACAAACCAAACCCTGCATTGCTGCCAGGCTCCACTCACTATTCTTTCTTAAGAAAGATCTTTTTTTGTTCCAGAAAACCTCCATTTCCATTACTCTATCCCTCAAATCTGCATCCAACATTTTTACAGACTCTCTTAGTCTTATTGTATGTTTTCTTCCAGAAAACTTTTGGAAAGATGTTGGGGACAGAAATCTTTATTCTTTGACATCTCCCTCATTCTTCCTTCCGTGAGTGCAGACAATACTGTCATCGTTTAAGTGCTCTGGATGAAACTATGTCTGAATATATTTCCCTGTCCGCTTTGACTGCTTTTTACTTGTAGCACAACACAATAGTAGTAATATACTAAAGGTATATTTTAATGATCTGTTCATTATGTTGGGAAATGGATTGCTTTACAGTCATTGGTGATATTACCTCTGTTTTTCACATGAATGTTGAAAATCTGACTTCTGAGTTTCTGGAAGCCAGACCAGGTTCTGAAATGGTAACATACATTTTGCCTTTTGTTCACCCTACCCAGTTTAAGACATTTGTATAGAAGCATCTAATTAAGGGCTTCCTCACTATGGGTTGACTCTGCTGTAGACAGTGAAAACATAGCTGAGCCCCTGTCGCGTCTGAGCTGCCCTTTGAAAACATCCAATTCAGTTCAGCAATTTAAGATCATCTCCTGACTTTTCTGGATTCTCTCAAAGTTAAATTGTTGACACTAGGGTCCAGATCCCTTGCTTTGACCATCAGTACTGTTCAGTGACCAAGACCTGTATAAGAAGGAACTAGAAAAGAAAGAAAGTAGAGGACAATATTTGGCATTGACCTGCCATTCTTTTCCAGCCAACATTAAATGTGATTTTTGAAAGAAAGGTAGCTTGTGAGTAAGTGTGGCTGTCATGTTAGCCATAAAAAAGAATTGTCACATGATCAAAAATGTTTGTATTTTTTACATTTAAATAAGTTTGGCATTCCACAGAACCTGCAGTTAACACCAAATACTGTGTCAGCAAGGTAAAACTCACTTGCATTGCTTTGCGTCTGTGACAGTATCACTGGAATTCTGCTTGGGCAGATACATGGCAATGAACTCATCCAATGGCAAATATAATACTCATTTGCGCTGGTGAATGCATTAGAAAACTAGCACTGCAATGCAAATAAATAGGACATACCACTTCTATGAAAAAACCCAAGATGCTTGTCTACCTGTTGGTAACCTTTCCAAAAACAAGCCTGAGTCTTTTGCTTAAGTAACACAGTATTCATCCAGAGCCCTATTTACTCTGTTCTCTAGCATGCGTCTTGTGGGTGTTAAGCTCCAGAAATATCTTATGCCCTGAAAATTAGAAACACAAATCCTGGAGACTGAATGTATGTAGACAGTTCTCAGTGATTCCCCACGTTTTAGTATTAATTAAATCTGCAAAGCCACGGTGTCTCACCCATCATGGTATTGACTTTACTCCTTTTAAAATGGATGTTTTTAGTACAAGCAGGAAAGTATCTTAGCCGTTTGCTGCTAAAGAAGGGTTTCCTTCTTATGGCCTTCTGTCGCACGCGGACACGAAAGGAACACACACAGACACTCGCTCTGAGAGAGAGAGAAAGATCACCCGGAAGCCGGAAAAGCCTCCAGCCCTGGGAGTTTCGTTTATTATATAGACTTTTAGAAAACCTCACTGATTGGATAGTGAAATTACCACCCTTCAAATACATAGGTCCAAGGAGAGATCTGTCAAATGTCTCCGCCTTAGGAGAAGAAATGAAAGCATTTTGGTAGTTAGACATAACATGGCTTATGTTTATAGAACAGAGTATGAATACTTTGTCTACAAAATTAAAAACATGGAAGAATTGTAAAAAACAAGGCAACAGCCTTCACTTTCCGTTTTGAACCACTTGTACAGCTTTGCTGTGTGCTATTAAATAGTTGCCAAGTTACACCATGAGACAGGCTGCATTTCGGTGTTGGATAAAACGATCCCTTTACACCAATATCTTAAGGAACAGCTCAAGGGAGCAGGAGATACATCAGGTGCTTGGGCAAGGTAGTCTTCAGGACAGATTGAACTCCTGGAGATGCTGTAAAGTGATACTTATGAGATAGTAGAAGGTTACCCACTGAAAGGCCTCAGTCTTTCAAGGTACTGAATGCTGTCTTTGTTGAATAAGAAATGAGAATTTTTTGCAAATGTCTCTTAAATACTTGATATGTTTCGGACTGCTTGGAATGAAAGTTTCACTGTAGTTTGTTAATCCTTCGCTAGTATTTAGATACAGGCTTCGGCTGTGCTAGCACTTACGGGATGTTAGTCTATGCTCATGTGTAGAGTTTCCTGAGTTCAGTTCAGTTCAGCAAAATGTTCCATCATTGAAAACTCTCTCTGGGCAGGGTGACTGCATAAATGAGAAATGTTTTCAACCTCTGCACTGGTAAGCTTCTGTGAGGATTCAGCAGAAATCTGAAATTTGACAATACTCACAAGTGTGAAATTCCTGAGAGTATATATATATATCATTCTCTTTCTTGACATTCAAATCAAGTAGGAAAGTATTCACTTTACCTTGGTGGACCTGCATGGGACAGATCCCAGCTGCGCTGAAGAAGGTTCGTGGTGCTTTTCAACCACTTTTCTGCTCATCTGACTCCTGGAGCTGCATAGTGTAGAATGTCTTATGTCACCTGAAACTGCCCTTCTTCGAAACCACTGTTAATCCAGAGCTGCTGGAGTCTGGCATTCTGTGACTGCTGCTGTTTTCAAATTTATTCAAAATCTCTAAGCAAATTGTAACTGAAGGATGTGAAGGTCTGTTCTTGTACCTCATATTAGACAGAAGCTGGTTTAAGTTTGCTTAGAAATAAGTTAGAATTCAAACTTTACAGATGAACATCACTTCAGTGTTCACCCTGTAACAAACCAGACTGTTTTTCAAATGTTATTGCCAATAGATTTTTGTTCATCTTTCTAAAGACTGTGATATTATTTCTTTATATCAGGCGCAAGACTTTTTGCGCAAAGTAGAGAACTCAATTCTTTCACCAGCCTAAATCGTTGCTGCAAGTTGCCTTTCAGCCGATGTGGCATTTGACAAACAACTTGTGACCTAGGGAAATCTTTATGGTAATGCTGATGTATTATCCACTTATTACGTAGAACTCGCTGGCTGAGGTACTTTTGCCTGAGAAGTTTCAAGAGTAGAGTTCAGCTCTTTAGTGTTTACTAAAACTCCCCAAAGGAAGCAAGTCTGGTAAAAAACCAGTGATGCTTCACCTGCATTGCAGTTTCACTGTTGCCTCTGTGAATAATAAACTTATTAATGCCCGTTATTTACAGTTCAAGGTAGAATGAGGGTTGATGAGAGTCCTCAGTAAATATAATTTACAGTATTATATTATGTGAAAATTTTTCTTCTGTATGGTAATTATCCCTTTTCCACGTCTGTTTTGTCTGTTTCTTCCTTAGTAGAAGTTTTGTTTATGCTTCTGGGTTACATATATTTTACCACATCTTACAATTCATATTCTCAGTTAGGACTGAAGTTTCTGCTTCACAGAAAGTTAGAAACCACCCCTTTTAAAGAGAGAAAGAGAAAAGGAGGCTTTCTTTCTGTATACAGACTATACTAGAAATACTCGGAGTGGTAAATTTGATGATTATTTTCAGCAGGTACGTTCTTGGAAAATTAGGTTGTGGTTTTTTTGGTGTGGGGTTTTTTATGTGTTCCCCTCCCCCTGCCCCCTTCTTTTGAAGCAGGAATGGCTTCTAACTCTCTGCACTAGAAGGCAGTCCATATTTACTGCCATTCCTGCAGCACTGAATTCTCCACTGGATCATTCCATTGTGAGTTTGGGTAGCCATACTGCATAAAGAACGAACTGATACCTCCTGTATTAGCAGCATTAGACAGAGAATACCTTTTTCTCCTAGTAGTGGCAGGCCAGGGCTGTAATAAAACGGGACTAAACGACACTCCTAGCATATGCACTCCATATTCCTTATGTTTCGTAGTGAAAGAAATTACCCCAAAATGTCTGAAGTATAAGAAAAAATTCTGTGTTTTATAAAACTTCATAGACTAGTCAATGTTTTATTTTTTAAAATTTCCCCCACCCCCTAGTTGATACTATTGCCTGCATCTAAGCAATCCAAGCAAACCCCTGTGGAGCCGAGACATCTCCTTCTCTGTACACTCTTTCTTGCTATGCCAACCCGTAAAGAAAGTATTGTTTTCTGCAAGACTACATCTCAAGTGACAAAAGAGAGAACAGACAGAAGGAACTACTGTTATAATAACCACAAGTAAAAGAAACTGAACAACAATTATTAAGCCACTTGCCTGTGGTAACTTTGTCCAAGAAGCCAGAGTTGCACCTGCTACCATACATGTAGCACAGAACATTGTACTAATATTTTTGCTTTTTCTTAGACCAAGTCACTCATGCCAGTTTTGTAGTAATGCCAATGTGTCATTGCTGCACTTAGAAGAACCAATTGGAAGCTGTGTCCTGATGGCTTCGAGTACAAATGCAGAACAGAAAAGGTCCCTGTCGAAGTGATTTTGCATCCAAGAACCTGCTGAACCTGAGGAATAATAGGATTTTCTGGTGCTATCTGGAGTTCATTCTTGTGCCACTCAGAGATCGCTGAAAGCTTCAATTTTCATTCCAGTCAAAAATGCCTGAAAAGACAGCTTTATTTACAAAATTCACAGGTCTGTGCAGCAAGATTTGCGTACAGGTAAGTACCTAAATCCTGGTTTGCAGTATATCTTCCTTCTCTTGCACTGCAAAGTTTTAAAGAGTCTTGTGTTAAGAAGAAGCAACAGTATGACAGCACTTGAAAATGTGCTCCCTTTGCTTTTCTGAAGAACAGGCAGAGAACAAGAAGAAGCAGTATCAGCTTTCTTTGACCACATCCACCCATCTGGATGCAAGAATTTTTGGATAAGAGGACAACTCACCCTGTATGTTGAGGCTGTCTTCCTGGGAGTTGATTGTGCAGCTCTTATCCTGCTGTTCTCTCACTCTTTATTAAAAATAGAAAAGGAAATATGCTTACAGTAATTTTCAGGGTTCCATGTTTTTGGAAAATGCATGGAATTTCTGCAGCAGTGAAAATGAAAACTTTTTTTTACATACAGAAATTTAAAATGCTTGCAACATTTAAAGAAATAAGGTTTTAAGAATAGCAACAAAGTCACAACACAAATCTGTGAAGACTGTAACATTTTTGCTGACACTTCTGATTCAGCTCTTTTTCTCCTGAACTTGACCTGAGAAAAAAATTTATTTTGCATAGGTCATTAGAGAAAAAACAAAAGAAAAAGAAAAAGGAAGAACTTTTGTTCTTCACATCTAGGGTTGAATTTGAGCTGAGAGCCACAGGGTCAGCCCTGCACTATCCCACTGACACCTCCACTAATCCCAGGGTTATGGGGTCAATCCCCATATGGGTCATTCACTTAAGAGTTGGACTTGATGGTCCTTGAGGATCCGTTCCAGCTCAGAATATTCTGTGATTCTGTGATTTGCTGCTGCTTCATCTATCTCTGAAGGTATATAAGGCATATTGTCATAAAGGACTTACAGTCCCTTTATTTTGTTTTCCCTAATCTCGTATTCTGTTGTGGCTCACAAAGCCATTACTTTGTGAAGTAATTCTGAAGGCCAGCAAAATCAGTTGTCTTGGTCAAAAATGTACACAGTTGTCTCTCAGTGTAGCCTGGTCTGAAAAGGAGTCTGGCTAATTAACATTGATTACAATCCACCATCTGCAAGTAAAAATTGATTGCCAGGGTTCCTAATATGAATGCCTCTCGGTCTTGATTTCAATATTTCTGTGACTTTCCAATGACAGAAACAGGGACACAAACTAAATCCACTTCTTAAAGTTCCCAGTTATTTGCAAGCTGCCCTGAGAAGACACTGGTGATTCTTCTGGTCCTACTTTATCACCCCATGGGAAGGTCATTTGTTAGCACAGCATCTAATTGCTGCAAATTATCAGTGAGCACATTTGGACCCTGTTCAATGCTCCATTTTTTATTGAGAGAGGAGCAATGGTATTGATTTTGGATAGTCAGGGAGAATGCCAGGGATATTAGTAAGGAGCTCAGAGAACACAACACATAAACTTTTATGACATGATGTCAAACTGGATTGTGCAGGCATAAATGAAAAGGACAACATCTTCTGTAATTACCGCAAACGTATACCATACCTCTATTAGAAAAAGGGTACATTTCAATGAAAAAGAGACCTGGCAAAGAGTGACATCTCAGAAAATTTGTCTGACCAAGAGGGAAAAGAGGTAAGATTTTTATGTGTACCCTTTGAAATGACCGTGCACAGTGCAGGAGCTATATTTCTTTTGCTGTTGCAGTGTGACTGAAACCTACTGTGTTGGACCGGTGACCCATTTCCAGCATGCTTTAACTCTGGATATGTAAAATTCCATGCAATCCCAGTTCTAGTTAAATGGATGATAGGGTGAGATACAGCATAGTCACTGCCCAACTGTGCTGAGTGAGTTTTTTCCTGGTTCTCCACATCAAAAGCAACTTCATCTACATAAGGATGATACTGCACCACCAAAAAAGAACCAGTAACCACTTACACTAATGTAGTGTACAGAGTTGCCATTGTGGTGAAGTTTAAACTAAATAGCAATTCAGCCAGCTAAGCCAAGACCTTTAGTGATCTTCAAGCACTTAATTCATAATCACAGGTGAGCTGGTGTATGTTAGCTCATGACTTAACTCACTTCTCTCTGAGTCACGACTTTTCTGTAAAGCGGTTGCATAACAGTTGTAAATAATTTGTGAAAATCAGTGTTAGAGACATTAATTCAGAAGTTTTGTCACCTTGTGTCTGCTGCCATCCCTGACTTCTCACTCTCTCTTCATGGTGCATTATGAAAGTCAGCATGAATACTTGTGTTTCAGGAATACCACCCATGGAATGCTGATAGCCCAAATTTAAGAAAACCTAGTATTCAGTGAGCACAAACTCAAACACAGGTGGGTCTGTGTGAACATCACAAGACATTTTTTCACTTTTAGTGTGACTGAACACTGGCTGATGTTGCCCAGGGATGTTGTGGAGTCTGCATCCTTGGTGATATGGCCTGGGCAACCAGCTCTTGATGTCCTTGCTAGAGCAAGTTGGTTGGACCAGATGACCTCCAGAGGCCCCTTCCAACCACAGTCACTTTGTCAGTTGCAATTCCATGAGGCAATACAAAGAGCATAAATATCTTTGAAGCTATTGTGCAATTCTTTTTCTACTTAGGAGTTTATTTATTTATTTGAATTCTCAGTGCCCTGAATCTACTGAGTGAAAATTTTAAAGGTATCCATGACTACTGGATTTAATTTTTGTAATCTTCAGGCAATAGGAAAGGTACAGGAGTTCCCAGAGCAACTGCCCCCCAGATTGACGAGGCCTTCTCCCATCTTTGAAATACAGCTTTAAACTCTGAACAACGGTAGACGAATGGCAACGAATAAATGATGTCAACAATTTGTGTGGAGGCCAAAGAAAGTATGAGGGGGCCCCCAATAACTTCATCTCTGAATATGCTGCAATGCAGCTGTGAGTAATAAGTTCACTTTCTTTTCAGGCATTGTACACTACATCTGAAACAGTTTCTGAACTTAGCACACAGTTTTCTGACCGTCTATTATTTTCCTTGGGGACTGGGAATCTTTCAAGCATTGCAATGGAGAGTTTGACATGAGCAGATTGTGCATCAGGGACATGGGTGGTGGTCTGCTGGCCTGATCTCACAAGTTGCAGAACTTGGGGAAGTCACTATTCAGACATATTAATATAATTTTATTGCTGGCCCTATCATATATTTTGACTCATCTGAACAGTGGCCAATTTTGTACTATTTTAAGCATGTGTGCAGAGAAGTCATGAAAATATGTAAGTTCTCTCTGTGTTTAGAAGTATCTCATTGGGAACTAGATAAAATCTCTCTTCTTTTTCTCCTAGAACCTGTAGAAGGTCTGCATTCATACCAGTGACTGCCACTTTTAGAGGTGAACACAGACAGCGGAAAGGTGTCCCTTCATACATATGCAAAGGGCTGTTTTTTTAAAAAAAAAGCATTTAAAGTATATTTTATTTCATGATCGTGAAGTCAGATTGATTTTCTAAGCAGTAGCATTTATTTAACTGTATATTTGAAGTTTTCATTAAATTCTTAACTCACCTTGAAAATTACTAAGTAACTGAAATAACTTAAGAAGAAGATACCTGAGTGTGGTTTGTATGAAGTAATTCTATGAAATAAAATCAAAAATAATCAACACTACGAAGCTGAGACAAAGAAAAGGTATATTTCTTCTTTTGATTTTGAGTTGTGCTGCTGCTTTTAGTGGCATCAGCCTCTCCCAGCAAAGTGCACTGCTGGACTCATCAGGCTCATCAATTAACAGTTTTAGAACAGGAGATTTTTATTTCCTGACTCTTTTTTCTTTCCTAAATTGAGAGGCACTTCTTCCCCCATCTGCCACTCATTTCTGGAGAAGGCAAGTGTAGCCTACAACCTAAAAACAACTGGATGTTTTCTTAGGGTGAATGCTCACTACTGACAAGACTGTGGTGCTTGTGATCCCTTCCATTTTTTTTTCCTGTGGCAAAATCTGCCTTTTTGTCTGTTTGGTAGCTTCAAAGTCTACTGTGATGTATTGCAGTATTTTGTTGCTCATATGTGGAATGGATGTTTCAAGGGCCTTCCACAGCAAACCTTCTCTTTTTTGGATGCAGTGGGTCAATCTTGGTGCGTTAGGAGCTTTCTTCAAGACCTGCAAGCCTGTATTTCCTTCACCCTTTCTTCCAAAGAGAGAGCCCTTATTTCCAGGAAAGCCCCTTGACTATGCACTATTTGGAGGAAATTAAGGGCCTTTGCATGCATTTAGTCCTAAATGACTGTGGTGTAGGGACTGCAGGTTGCAAAATCTTTGGGGCAAAAATTTTTATGTTTCACTTGTGACATGACTAGCCTACAGCCTGCCTGTGAATCAGGTGAATAATACTGGCAAGAGGGATGCAGACAGATATGACTTACATTGTGCTGGGGATTGGAGAAAAAAGCCCACACTAATTAAAGTGAAAAAGTGCAAGCGAAGCATGGATACAAATAGGTGATCCAAATGTAGCCCAGAGTGTGTTTCTTTTTTGTTGTCCATCACTGTGGCCTCCATCACTATATTTGCTGATGGCCTCTCCCTGTATGTTTATTTCCCCCATTTCTCTGGTGGTTCCCCCAACAGAAGTAAAGAGAGAAGAAAGAGGAATGGTGCCAGCAATGGGCTGTTTGATGCTCACGTCAGTGCTGAACAAACATTAAGGATTTTTGCTGGAGGCGGGAGAAGGTGAAACAAGTTGCCCATCAGCTGCCAGACTTCCACTGATATCTTCACCGAGCAAGTGGCCACAGCCACTGCACAGTTTTTGCTGAGGACCAGTAAGGGAAACATGACTTGGAATAAACAAGGTGTTAATTATCATGGCTTTTAATTAGCACAGTTACATGGATGCACATTTGCTACAAGAATGTGAAAAATATATTCCGAGTCCTAGTCAGTTACTTGTAAGCCAAAAATACTGGTGTCTTGTTTTTTCTTTAGGTTTAAAGTAGAATTACTGATTTTTTTATACTTTTTTTTTGTGTTGTTGCAATAATAGCCAGGTGGCAGAAGAAGGAGTTTTCCTGCTTTGTGCTGGCTGTTAGTACAACTGGTACATCAACCTAGTGGCTGGAATTATTTACTACTGATGAAGGATTGAAAGACTTTGATGATAAACAGGCACTTTGGGACAAAAATAAAAGGCTCATTTGGAATTTTGATTAGTGACAGAAACAAGGACTAAAATCGCAGAAGCCAAGAGACAACATCTCCAAAACTAGAAGACAAGACATATTGCCCCCTTCTGCCACAATGAACTTGAAAAGGAGAGAAGCAAGCGTACCTAGGGTTCACACACTTGGTGTACACTGAACTTGCTACACAATCTTCTCAGAGGGAGATAATAAAGGAACTGCATACATTTAATTGCAAGCAATATTTAATACAAATATTAGTAATAAACTTTGGTGCCTCCCCACACAACACACTGGATAACACAAGTTGATCAGCCTATTTGAGAAATGACTTTTAGCGAGGACAAGTCACAGAAATCACTGCCTTATGAAAACCGTGCCATTCTGTACATAATATGTCTTCCAACAACTGTGATTTTTAATTTTACAGGACTGTATTTCTCAATCATTCTTTAAATTTTTTTTATTCATTGTGCACACATAGATGATGAAAGTAATGCTGCTGTATATGCTAAGAATTTCCTTTAGGAAGGTGCAGTTTGGATACATGAGTGATTTTGGAGTGTAGAAAACTGGAAAATATAAGAGTATTTCTTATATAGAAAAAAAACCCCAAGAGAATCATGTCAGTGTCCTAGAAAGGGGCAAGTCTTTTCCTAAAGCAACAGGAAAGAAGAAAATAAAAGTTTTCTGCAGTCATAACTGCAGCCTGGAGTTTGTCAGCTGAAAGGACAATAGACTCTCAAACATCTTGACAGATCAGGACGTAAGGATTTTACACATTCACTTGCAGCATTTCGCCAACACATAGTTTTAAAACTGTTTTGTTAATGAATATAAAATATTTTTTATGTTATTCTGTCCCCTGAATGGCAAAAGTTCTGGTCATTGGTACCTGAATAGTTAGATAGCTGTTTCTGTTTCCAAAAGATGAGTAGTTGAAATGAAATGGAACATACATTTTGGTATAACTTGAAGCAATATTTCGTTTGCAATTTATGACAGACAAGTGTGAGGGAGCTGACTGCTAGGTGCACTGCATGTTCCTCTCCCAAGACTCTCCAGCAGGAAACAGCTTCAGCTGGTGCAGGAGTGGATGAAAGACAAGGAAAAATGATACAGCTTTCAGGTGACTCTCCTGCCCGGAAGATTTACCAGATCATACCAAAAATTTGATTCTTGACAACAGTCAGTGCCAGATTACTTTGAGAAAGGACTCACCTGCCTCAGGGCTGCTGTTTTGGATCTGGCTCTGTTATGCCATCATTCATTACTTTGCAAAGACCATAGATGTTGCTCCCAAAGATGGGTGAGAAACACACTTTTTGACCCAATAAGCCAAATGACTCCTTTGTCCTGCTTGTAAAAGTCCATGATCTGGCTGTCTAGAGTGGGGGAAGGGAGGGTGTTGTAGGTTGACCCTGGC
>VXBT01010073.1:0-18443 GCA_013400235.1 Oriolus oriolus
TGTCCCTGCCCATGGCAGAGAATTGGATTTTTAACGTCACTTACAACTCAGACCATTCTGTAATTCTATGATTCCCTGAGCAGTGTTTGACCTTAGAAGAACTATTTATTACCTTGTCATCTGGCATCAGTCCATCCCTACAATTTTTATGCACCTGCCATCACCTTATACCTGTACTTCACTGCACTTCATTATTTTCAGAGGCACATTGTGCTGCACCACACGACTGTAGACCAGTAAAGAAAAGCTAAAACAACTTAAAATAACAGAGGATAAACGCTGTTACTAACTAGAACAACTCTCTAGGCAGCTGAGATCTGTCCAGCCAAAGCCTAATACACCTGGAGGTGTATGTTAATGCCAACCTATGGCTTCTTAAAAGAAATATCAAGGCCATCTTTGCTGGACCATGAGACTTTGCGTGGCCACGTAATCAATATAAACATCTACACATTTTTCTCATGTATTTTTTTGCCTTGCATTATTATTTGTAGGAAGATACATTTGAACAAATATTTATGCAGGGGAGGTCACTGGGTCTTGAGGATAAACAGAGGGGCAGCTCTGATCCCTGGGCTCTGATGACCACAGACAGGACCTGAAGGAATGGCCTCAAGTTGTGCCAGGGGAGGTTTAGGTTGGAGATCAGGGAAAGGTTCTTCCCCCAGAGGGTGCTGGGCACTGCCCAGGCTCCCCAGGGAATGGGCACGGCCCCGAGGCTGCCAGAGCTCCAGGAGCCAGGGATGCCCAGGGTGGGGTTGCTGGGGGGTCTGTGCAGGGCCAGGAGCTGGAGTGGGTGATCCCTGTGTGTCCCATCCAGCTCAGGATACTCCACGATTCAGTGTTCTTTGTGCCTTTTCAAATGAATTTTCTCCTCTGGGAGACAACTCCACTGTGTTACGAGAGGAACCGTGCAAACCTGTCTCTTTACAAAGGCAGTAAATTAATGAAACAACAAATGCTTCTCAAAGACAGGGTGTTGAACAGTGTGTTCAGGCAGTTTCCAAATATTTTTCCAAAGTGAAACTGTGCTAATCTGAACAAAATATGCATGTAGGTTTATAAGATCATCAAACCAAAAACGCATTTTAAGAAATTTAAGATTTTAAGAAATAATAGAAGTTTTATGCTCAAATAGTGCCTTAACCTCCAGATTACAAAGACATGAGGATATTTGCAAGTTTCATATCTATAGTTTCCATACAAAAATGATAACAAATAGGAAATTCATGTAGATCTCTCAAAGAAATTAATCTTGGTAGTAACACACAGCATCTGGGCAGGTGTCACGGCCAGTACTGTTTTACTCAGCAATAACCTGAAGGTTGTCAGAATCCAAAGTATTCATGAGGTGAGGATCATCTACTGCAAAGCCAAGTTGGGTGCATAATATTTCTTGCTTTGATTTTTGACTACAAGACTAATAGATCAATTTATGTGACAGTAAGTAAAACTCTGTGTTCCTGATAAGAGATGCCAGAGAATTTGTTTAAATCTTGATTCTCTCAGTAATTCTGCAGCTGCTTTACCCTGAAATGCCATGTGTAATCAACAAAGCATATATTTATCTATGAACTCAAGTTTCATTTAATTATACACCAGCCCTTCTTGAATAATAAAAAGGACACTGTTTCAATGCTTGAAAAGAATTGATTTATGCTTTCAATTAAAAATAATTATTTCAAACCAGCTATGATTCTGCAGGCTCTGTGTGTGTCTGTGTGTGTGTGTGCCCACTACAAATGAACAGATCTTTAAATGTTGCATCTTGGCTGTTTGAAATATTATGTTTTTCTCCCAACTACAAGAACAATCTATTTTATAACTAAAATAACACTGAAGTTTACAGTGTGCAGAGTTTTTCTCACATAAATCTTAATGGCATGTAAAAACGCAAGTTCAGAAAGAATTTATTAAAGTAGAGGAGAATTTTAAGTAAAATTAAATAAATTGTCACTCAAAATGCTTGTGGCTCCGGTGTTTTATTAGATGAAACATCTGTTAAATTATTGAAAATGTTAACAATTTAGCACACGTTACAAACAATTACCTCTCATTTCTTTAAATCTCCTCCAATCCTTGAATTCTGGTTTGCTTGTTTTTATCATTTTTTACAATTTTTTTGTCTGTTTTCTGTTCTACAGAAAGCCATTCATAACACAAATGCAGATTTCCTTATCGTAAGAACCTGTCAAAAGAAAGTGTCATTCCCTGCTTTGCTATGTATAATATAAAAGTTACTGATTCACACACTATAGACTTTATTTCTGACCTTGCATAAGATTTCCAACGTTTTCTTGGAATCCAGCATCACTGATGAAGGGGATGGTCCTGATTGCAATGTTGGGGGGTGGGGTTTTAAGGAAGAGGGGGGCTGGCTGTGGTTGGCTAATTTTTTAATCCTACTTTTTTTTTTTTTTTAATTTGTCTGAGGTTTTATTTGTTTTTAAAAAGATTAGGGTTGTCAGGAAAAAAACTTGTTTGCAGCATGTAAAGACACTCAGCTAAAAAAATGAAGCTTCTTTGGTATTTTTCAAGAGAGATCAGATGAAAGAGGCAAAAAATATCATATTTCCCATTTCTCATTATAGTAAATGTATGTACAGGACTGCAGTTACTTCTCGAGGAGATTTATTTTAAAAGACACTAACGACTTTGTACTTGTAACTCATATATTTAGAACAACTTCTGTTATTCTCTGTGAAGAGCTTTTCTTTTTTTCTGTCCTCAACTTGCCCCACATCTCTTTACCTGATTTTGATTCCTCTGTGGATGAAGTTCTCTGTGTCACCTGTTCTTCTATGCCACAGCTACCAAAGAAAGGAGAACTTGAGTGTCCTTTTTTTTGTGTTTGGCCTGTCAGAATTTAAATAGAAGTAAGCAGTTAACAGTAGTCGACTTCGTCATGAAGTCTATTATAGCACCCCATGCAAAGCCGTGTGCTTGGCTATTAACTGGCATCCATATTCATAAAATTACAGAATCCTGAAATGCTTTGGGTTGGAAGGGACCTCAAAGCCCATCCACTGCCAGCCCTGCCATGGGCAGGGACACCTCCCACTGTCCCAGGCTGCTCCCAGCCCCAGTGTCCAGCCTGGCCTGGGACACTGCCAGGGATCCAGGGGCAGCCACAGCTGCTCTGGGCACCCTGTGCCAGGGCCTGCCCACCCTCCCGGGGAACAATTCCCTCCCAGTATCCCATCTATCCCAGACCACTTCACTGTGAAGCCATTCCCCCTTGTCCTGTCACTCCACGCTCTTGTAGAAAACACAGTGTATGTTCATGCTTGAACAGCATCAGGCAGCGAAAGCAGCGGGAGTTTAATAACAATTTGACCTGGATGATGGCAAACAACTCCAGTCCATGAAACCCTTCAGGTTTAAATTTTAATAAATGGCACCATCCAGTAAAAGAATTTGTAGGGAACTCTACAACAATAAAACTGTTCCTGTGACACCCAAAGAGCAGTATAGAGTGTCCCTATAGAATAACCACTGAAACATCTCAATGTGCTGTTGTGGTGCCGATGCTCTTCCCTCATCATCACACCAATTAAGGCCCTAGAAATTCACAATTGTTTTAAAAACTTGGTTTGTACATTATTTTTCTGCCAAAAAATGTTTAAAAACATATATTGTAATCACAGAATCCCAGAATAGGTCAGGTTGGAAGGGCCCCCAGTGGATTATCTGATCCCACCTCCCTGCTCCAGCAGGGCCATCCCAGAGCAGAGATGAGGTCCCCTCTCAGCTGTGTCTCCTCTCAAGGCTGAACAGCCCCAAGTCTCTGACTGACTGTCTGTCTTCATCCTAATAAGACTTGAATAAAGTGTTGATTAGATGAGTATTTTTCCTTCAGTGAATATTAAAACTTCTGGTGCCTTGACAAGGCAATGTAATACTATTTTTTGAACATACTGCTTGTTGGCAAGGGTTTGAAGCCAAGGTCTAGATTTTGTAGTGCTAGCATGCCAGGCAGTTTTTTGCCCTGACACATATCAATGAGGCTTAAGACTTATAGAATTATATAGAAACACAAATTTGTGTTCTTACACAGACACATTTCTACAAGAGGAATAGTAAATTTAATACACTTTTGTAAAAACTGTGGGCCAGTGTTCCTTCTTCCACGCAGAAATAGTTTCCAGAGTAGAAAAATTAGGAACATCCAGATTCTGTGCTGATTAATTTCAAGGTTTTTTATAAAATTATTTACCAGTGGTTAAACAGAAACCCATTTTTCTCTAGCCTTCTTATAATGAATCAGAAATGTCTGATTTTTTTCTATGCATATTGAATTCTGCAGAGGAATTAGCTCAATTTTGCCCAATGTTTCTCTTCACGGCACCAAAAGCAGGTTGGATTGAAAAATTTAGTCTGAATTCAGTTTTGTTTCTTTATCAACATCTTTGGATTTATTGAGTAGAAGAGTATTTATAAATATTTATAGTATTTATAGTGGAAGGTGTCCCTGTCCACAACAGGGGATGGAACAAGATGATGTTTAAGGTCCCTTCCAATCCAAACCATTCTGTGACTGATTTTGGGTGGTGCCAAAATGAACTGGAATATTTTAGGTTTTTTCCTGTCTGCCTGCAATATATTTGTGAATTACTCTCATTGGCCATTTATGAACAGTGGACATTTTTGAGTGACAACACTGAGACTGTAACATTTGATATGTATGTTTCTAATCTGAATTTGCTTTTTTTTTTCCCCTCCACCTCAAATGAAAGGAAGAGAGCTATCTACTCATCGCCAGAAAACCTGACAACGAGATTGCACGGAAGATGGGAATATGAACAAAACCAGCCCGTGAAAGACAGAGAGAGAAACATCCTTCACCTGCAAAAAAAAATGAAATACATGATGCACGCCTACTCCTGGTTTACAAAAGGGGTTTTATATTTCTGTGGGAAATACTGAGGTGTGTAACATATCTCTATCAGTGATCTGGCAGCGTCACAGAGAGAAATGGAGCAGGATGTGCTCGTGTATCTGGGCTGATAGGGCCGCTTAGCAGGCAGAGTACCTAATTCAATCCCTGGGGGAAATGGCTTAAGCGGTGTTAAACCTCTTTCCCTGCTGCACTCTCTGAAAAGATATTGCTGCTTCTGTGAGGTCTCTTGCTCTGAAGAGGAGGATCAGAAGGTGAACGAGAGAATCCTGCATCTGACACTTTGATCCCTGTCTTCCTTCCTGTGTTATTAGAATGAAATGAACAGAAAGAAACTGTTCTGCAGCCCGGGGTTTTTTTTTTAAGACTTGCTGGGCTGAGATAGTTAACCTTCTTTTTTTTTTTTTTTTGCTAGTCATAACGTTTTATCTGTATCAGCTTAAGATATTTTTCTTCAATCAACACAAGAACGGTCAATTATGGTAGAAAATGGAAAAACATCAATAAAGTGCAATGGCTTGCAGAAACCAGTCCAAACTATCCTAGAAATGAAGACTGAACTTCCTCTATTAAGTTTTAGAGTTTTGATTGGACTTGGAAGACGAAACCAAAAATTGTGATACCAGTCAAAATCAAGAAAATTTTCTTTATAAATACTGTTTTAACCTTTGCTTAAACAAAGTGACAGAAGGTCTACATGCTCTTGATAAGATCTGGCACTGTTAAAAGCTCACGGTTTTCTTCTACTTAAACTAGGAGAGCCTATTTACAAACAAAAACTGAAAAATAGATTAAAAAAGAAAATATGTCAGTGCCGTTTCTAGCTTGTGACTATCAGAACTCCAGCAGGTGGAATCTCTAAAATGGAAGAAGGTTCAGAGCAGACAAGGACAATGTACCCGTGGAGCTCAGGGAATGATGTAGGATGTGGCTGAGCAGAGCTTTCCCAGCAAACCTGACTTTATCTCAACACCAAGAGGAACAGACCAGCACGGGAGGAGTGAACACAGGGCTCATTCTGACACAGAGCGTGAAAGCAAGGCAAGGTACCTCACACAGCATCAGCTACCTTCAGATAAACATTTCTGATATTAAATGTTGCACCTTCCAAGCATGGAACATCTAAAAGAAGCTGGTAAGAGCACTGGACTTGGACAGGGTTGTTTTTTTTTTTTTTAAGTTTTCCATTTCCCCTATAGATATCTGACAATTAAATATTATATTCTTTTTGCCATATTGTGTCAAATGTGTCGTGGCCAAGTGCAAGGAGTGGAGCACCCTGAGTATATTCCTCACTGCATAATTGTGGCACTGAGATAATTTGTTCTTCACACTCACTCACTGGATTACTTAGTGCTTCTTAATGGGGTGAAGGAATATGTTTGTTTTACTATCATGTCAGCAGGTGAGTAGCAGGTTATAATCAAGACATCCCTTTATCCACTTAAATATTGTAATTCCTTCTTGATGATAATCTTGAAAATAATCTTAAGTGAAAGAAAATAAATTTCTGACAAAACAAGCATCTGATTAGGTAAAAAGTGCTATTTATGAGATTTAACTTCTTTCACTAGAAGCTTTTCAACAGATTTTTACAACATATTCTGCTTGGGTGATATCTCAAAGGGCTTCCTTCCTTTGTGACATTAAACAGCAATGTCACTGATAAGCATTATCTCCTGTTTTTTTTAAATTTTTTATATATATACACATACCCTGCATGCTTTCTACCAGTTTTTAAATTAAATTTCTCCTGCTGTTGTCATTTTTACAGCATATTCATGCATCTAGTCTGATTTTTTTTTTTGGGCATAAGCAATACTGTTTAGGAAATGATAGCTTCTTCACTCTGAAAAAATGAACAGTTTGAATTTATTCTGGTTTCTAGACTAATCAGAAACCACTAGTACTTTCCACAAGTTAGATTATCCAGATCTATTTATCCTTCTAAGAGACCAGGAGACATGAACATAATCCACTTCAAAATACTGGCTAAAAGTGCAATGTTAATTGATTGTGTGAGGCAATCAAAATATTTACTACCTCAGTGCAATCACATTTCCATAATTTTTCATTTTAATGACTCTCTCTCTGCAAATAGTAGTTCTTTCTATCATTTAATTACTTTAAGTAATGGGAATGCATTGAAAGGAGAACAATTTACCAAACATTGAACACCCCTTTCCTTAGGCAAATGTTTGCCTCTCTTTCCAGCTCAGAGTTTATAGGAAAGAGAGCTGTGAGACTTCCATTTTATGAATGAATGAAAGACTGGGGGAATCCCCCGCAAAAACAGACTGCCATCAGTTTTGAGCTGAAAAGCTGTTTCCCTGTGGTATAAATGTAAATGTGCACTATTGATTCCCACACGGAAAAAAGTTATTCTGACTTATCAAAAATTATCTTATTCCACTTACAAATTTTCTTCTCTTTCCTGGGCAATTTCCAGCATCTTTGGAATCTTGAAGTGATGGGGTTTTTCTTAAAATCTGTTGCTGTGCTTGAAGATATCTTTGTGTTCTCCTCTCCTCACACCATTTCAGTGCTTGCGGGTGCAGTGTTAAAGGCTCATTACAGTTATAAGCTGGCAATTAATTGTGACCCTCTGAGACAGAATTAATGCAGCTGACAGGTGTATTGTCTGAAAAGATGGAGATAAAGAACATCTCTGCCACCCCTAGGAAGAGAAAGAGACAATCAGGGAACAGAAGAGCTCCATTCTGAGCCTGAAATGGGAGATTTGGGGATTCTTTTGCTTTTCTTAGCAAAACTGAAGAAAGAACTGTTGGTGGGGGAGGAAGGGTTGCAGGACATTCATTTTAAGGGTACTTTTGGGAGCTGGCAACAAGAGCCAAAAAGAAGAGTTCTAGAACCCTGACCCAAAGGAACAGCCCAAAGAGCTTTAAAATAAATAGCCTTGTGATGCTTTTCTATGAGCTGAAACAGCTAGAAGATACATAAATCTGATATTTCTATGAATTTTAATAGCCTTTTGAAAACGCTACCGCAGGGTGTTTGTGGGCACACAAGTAATCTCACATTCAAGATTACTTTCACACAATATAAATACCTGCCCGAGAAAATGTGTGTTGTTCCTGACAAGGACTAATTTTTTTTTTTTTTTTTTTCCATTTTGGATGGGAGACTCTTAAAACTGTCTCAAAATTCAGATGTTGATTTAGTTTTGAGTCATTATTTGTGTGAAAGATTAACACTGCGCTGAAGAGCTCTGCAGGCTCTTGTTTTTGTAGAAAGCCTTGGCTCAGCAGAAAACAAATTGGAACCTCAGTGCTCTGAATTCTCCAGTCAATGTGATAAATGTTTGAAATTTATTGACTGTGAATGCATAAGCGCTAAGGATTGAATTTGGGGGAAATACTAAAAGGACTCCAAAATGAGGGCAGACATGGGTTCCAGGAATTGTATTTTCGGCAGGCGTGCACTCATTGTTCACGTGAACTTCCCCCCAGTAATACTTCTGATAACCTGAACAAACCTCAATGATCTTGAAAGATTATCTGTAGAAACTGAGGGTTCAATAGCAATGTAATCTGCCAACATTGATTTCTCTTGTAAATATAATGTTTTTTTCTTCTCTTTGTAGAAGGCACCTAACTAGAAAAGCTTAGGGGAAAACACGAGGAAGGAAAGCAAGAGCAAAATACAGGGGTGGCAACGGATTAAACTGTATTTTCAAAGTGAAAATGTAACTTCATTAAATATGGCTTACGCATACAAGTTGCTGATATTTTTTTTCTAAAAATATCATGGAAAATGCTATAAATATCTTCACAGAGAGTCACAGAATCACAGAATATTCTGAGCTGGAAGGCACTCATATGAATCGTCCAGCCTAGCTCCTGGCCCTGCCAGGTCTCCAAAGATTAAACAAACCAGAAAGGAATTTCAATGGCACCAATTTATTTTTTTCCTCTAAAATTCTTGAAGAATTTCAAGAATTCAAATTTTTTTTGAAGAAAATTCAAAGCCCTCACCCCATCCAAGGGATGTCTAACTTATATCTGACTTGAATTTTCTCTTCTCTTTTAATAAGTGTGAACTATAAACTCAAATTCTTTTTGAAGATACACCGTTGAGTGTAACAATAGAATTCTTTTTACATAAATCTCTGGTTTGGTTACACTCATTCAGTGGGTCAGTCATTAGGACATTGCACGACCCTTGTATTGTCATTTTCTGTTAGGTTATTTGTGTATCTTTTTTTTTAAATCTTTTATGACATGGACGAGAAGGTACAGCTAATTCATTTTTATCTGCATTGGTTTTACACTGACTCTAGGAGAGGAAATCTTTTTCAAAAACACAATATATAGAACTAAATGTGGAGCTACAGCATTTCTAAGAAGAAAGGAAATTTTTCTCCTATTTCTGCAAAATGTCACTTTCCACAAATGCTGCCTCTTGCAATTATTGACTGTCTGTGCACAGAAATAAAGAGTAGCAAGAGGTTTTATGAAAGGATTGCACTGAAAGATATAATCTGTGTATTCCCTGTGGGTTACAAATGGCAGCTTTGAGGTGCCCCTTTTAAAAATACATTTGAAAATGTATTTTAAAACCACATTTTTATCTGTATTTGAGACCAACCAATACAACATATCTGTCAACAATCTGATTTACACTAGTTGTAAATAAATCACTCTCTGCAGAGGACATTGCTAAATAAGCAAATTGAGCTGTGTGCTTTGCAAATGAAATTGCTACGGAGAGATGATCAGTCAGAAAAACAGGAATTTTATACCTGGGGTGTTTTACACTCTAAAAGATCTGCCTCATCAGTGTTTTTAATGTGAATTGTACTCTGTAATCTCTGACACTGCCCATCTCTGGGCATGCTGGGTGTTCCTGAGTTTCCTTGGACCATCCCAGGATTCTGGAACCAGCCCTGTTTCTTGGTCTGAAACGGATAACCAAATTTCTTCAGCAGGCTGAGGGGACTTTCTGGAGTGAGTCTGGCGGAGTGTTTACTCTGTGTTTCCTCTAGAATCACAGAGAGAAGTTCTCTGGGAATTCTACACTGGCTTTTACTGGTTTTGAAAACTTCGGAGATCCAGTACAATTTTTTTTCTCCTGATAACTGTACAAGAAAATCAATATTGTTAATATTGTCTAATGGATGCTTTCGGGTATGTTTGAACTGGAGTGAGGGTGTGAAAAATCTGATCTTTTAACCACCTCCCTCTGCTTAAGGAACACTCCAAATTAGTGCATTGCTTCCCCTGGTGGGCACTCTGTCATGATTTCAAAGCACGTGGGATTATGCAGAAATCTTCACGTTCAAATCTCTGTTTTGGTGTAGGCTGGACTGAAAATCTGAGGTACTTCTTTGTAAGTCTAACAGTTTCTTAAGTACTTGTTCAAATATCGCATTATTATATTTGTTTAATTTTTTTAGTATTGAGAATGGCTGTTAAGAGAGCAGTGAATAAACATCAAAATTTAAATATTAGGAAGTCACTCAACAGGAAAACAGTCGAGTCGTCTGTAGAGGAACTTTAAATCTGTGAGCACTAATAGTTGTCTAATGTGACAATAATATATCTGGCTGCAGAGGTAAAATAAACCTTGCTTTCATTATATACTGTACTGGAAGATGAGCTACAATCTACTCCATGAAGTGAAATAAATGCAATTGCATAACTTAGTGGGTGCCCAACATTTTAAGAAATATAAAGGCTGCAAGGGGACATTCACTTTAGAAAAGTTCTAGGAGCATTTGAAGTCCTAGAGAAAACTGAACTTGATGAGGGTTTGTAGTCTCAAGTGTAAAAATGCATTTTACCATGGTGATGTGGTGTTTTTTGTGTATCCTTTCAATAATAATAATAATAATAATAATTAGTCTGGTGAATAAAGGTGTCAACCAAATCTGCAAAAGGAAATCATAGATGTATATCCTTACTGCTTTTGGTCACACAGACTCTTTAAAAAAAACGCAAAGACAAGTAATTAAAAAGTAATATATAAAAATAAAAATAATCTTACAAATAAAATAAATAATAATTTTTTTAAAGTATTAAAAAGTAATTTAAAAGATCAGAATCATGCCTGCAAGATCTGGTCAGAAACTAAGACTCTTCCATTCACCTCAGTACATCATTAATTAGGGGATTATTGCTAATTGTTGATGGTGAGGGGTGCAGGGGTGCATGCTGGCACGTGTCCCATATTTCAGGCAGTGCAAGTTTTCCTTTAACTTGGATCTCTTGGAGTTTTCACTCAGACAATCCTGTATTTGATGACTCCAAGGCTTTGAAGAAGCTCTGCCAAGGAACCTCAGAAGTCATTTGGGGAAACTGAGGCAGGTCTGAGCAGGGACATGGGATGGACACAAGGGCACAGGGTACAGAGGTGGTGGAGGGATGGTTTCTGGAGAGAAAAGAGTGCAGCCAGCCACAAGCACACAAGGTAAACAGTGCTGTTAATCCTCTTGGTTTTGATAGTGAGAAGAGGAAATTAATTTCTTTGGTTAGGAAATGGATTAGGATCTGACTAAGTAAACAGTGAGATTCCTTTGCTCCCTACTTCTTCCTTCCCGAAATAACAATTGTCTCACTGGGACACACAAGGGAATGTGACAATTATCCACACAAGTATCAAAGGCTTTCCTAAAATATGAGCTTTTCCTGTAATTCAATAGGGAAATCTTCTAAGACCCTATAATAAAATTAGACAGACAAGAGAGATACACATGACAATTGCTTGTTTAAAAGGAATTTTTGGTCGATGTTTGTTGAACCTGTCCTAGAATGGAAATAGGATGATTCATTTTGCTTCTCACAGGTTCTCAAGGGCGACAACCTGGCAACTGGAGTACAACTGGGGAGGTTTTTCACCTCAGGAAAGATGGAGATGATATATTAATTTCAGGCACAGCTCTAAAAACAGAGGACTTTCACTTTTTACCACTCCTGAGACATAACTCAAGCCTCAAATCTGTGGGGATATCTCAACTGCAGAGTCCAGAAGCTGCATAAAAAATGAGGGACCAACATCTTCTGTGCAGGTCAAGTTCTCATCATGTCCAGCTCTACATCTGAGTAATATTAGAGGGATCAGCTGCTTCTCTTCCCCTGGTCACAGCCAGGGCCAGGAAAGAAGAGCATCTGTGAGAATTTGGGGGAATGGGACCATGCACTTAGGGAAGAGAAAGATCAGGAGAAGGACAGTGCTACTGGCATGGTTAGACATGAACACCAAGGATGTTTCCCTTCTCCAAGCAACCAGATGGGTCCACAATGGTCGATAATAGCATCACTTAAAAGGAAAAAGCATAATTTGCAAGCTGACCCAAAAGCTGGATTTTTTTATCTTGTCAGTCAAAACATACCTTTGCATCCACAGATTTTTTCTAGTGCTACACAAGATTTTTTTCTTTTTTTATTGTATAACCAAAGTCTTCACCACTGGTGAATTCATGAAGACTGATGGCTATTTTTCTTCAGGGAATTCTTCCATGTGTACCAACCTGTCAGAAGTCCAAGGTGGATCGCTTCTGTAGCTGCCTTGTTTTGCAGCAAAAGGAGGTCTCTTAACCATCCACTCTTAGTTAACATCCAGAATATTTCAGTGTGTGAGCTAATTCCCCCTTTAGAAATATGGATGTATATTTCAGAAAACTTTCTGGATACCCTCAGACAAGAAGCTAAGCATGAGCTAACCTCAGCTGCTTTTGGTTGCAGATGGTTTTCAGTGTGAATACAGAGAGAAAACTCACCTAAAGTAAAAAGACATGCTGCACTCACAGCTTCTATTAATCTTTGCTTGTGCTTATAAAGAAATCAGGGCAAATGCAACC
Source organism: Oriolus oriolus (assembly GCA_013400235.1). Lineage (NCBI taxonomy): Eukaryota > Metazoa > Chordata > Aves > Passeriformes > Corvidae > Oriolus > Oriolus oriolus. The sequence continues at coordinate 12,717 of VXBT01010073.1, forward strand.
TGTGGATGGTGGTGCAGGAAATACTGATGATATATTCTTGTGGGAAGGCGTGGGATTCCCATTGCTTGAACTGTTTCAATTTTTAGCCTGGAGACACTCATTTGATTCCTTGATCTACAGATTGTTTTCTCTACCTGCTCACCTGAGACATTTTGCTGGTACCACTTTGACTGCATAAAACACTCAGGGTGTACAAGCTTTTAAAAGCATGGATTTTTCTAAATTTCCCCCTGAGCTTAAAAAGTTTTCGTGACAGTGCATCAGAAAACATTTGGTGAAACTAAAAGGTATTTCAAAGCTTGTTCGGTCAGTTCTGCTTCTGGCCTATGTGCCCAACACCTTGGGTGACCTTTCCAAAAAACCTCTCAGCCAAAAGTCTTGCCTGTTCAAACAATGGGCTGGTGCTGTGGTTTGACATCTCCTGCTGCAGCTGGAACACACAATACAAGCTCTGTCAGCACAGCACTCGGGAGCACGCTGCAATGTGACTACATGTGAATATGAATACCAATTGCACCCATATTGTGAACCCAATTTTGCCATCTGGTGCAGCTACACCACTTTACTGAGCTGAATAGAGGAGAGAGTGTGTTTGTCAGACAAAAAAAGGAGCACTAATTAATATTCATTAACACTCATTTCTTCTTCTCCTGCATGTTGTTTGCAAATGGATTGTGAAATTCACCACTAAGAGTTATTCACAAATATTCATTAATTTCTATGTGAAATTTTCTCTTTCATGTCTAGTGCACAAAGACGTTGCTATAAATATTCATAATTCAGAATGTGTTGACTGGTTGGGCAAGTCATATGATGTTACTTCTTCTTTCTTCTGGTTAATTTATGTAAATAGCAAGTACATGAAGAACGGCAAATTTCAAATGTTAAATCTGAACTTGGAGCTCAGGATTAGCTTGTGGGAAATAGGCTTTTTTCTTGCAAACATGTATTGAAAAGGAACAGAACAGATTTTTCAAGAGTCTACATGTAATTTGGAGTATACTTCTAGGAATATCAGTAGGCTGTGTCCTAAATTTCCTATGGGATTTTGAAAACTAATTTGAATATTTATGGGAGGGGATATGTAATACCTGAATTTGAAAGCAAGCTTCTGGGTTTTTTCTTTTTTTTCTGAAAAGTACCTCTAGAAAAAAGGCTGGGTTTGAAACTGAAATAAACTGGAAAGTTGCAGACACGGTTAAAACAGTAGGGAAATTACTGTGGTAAAAGTGGGTACTCTCTAGATGGAATAGGATGGGTTTTGTTAGATGACAAGCCACACACAAGCTGTTAACGAAGGGAGGTAAAAGGAGCCAGCAACCCTGGCAAAATCACTCTCTTCAGAGGTAACACTGACATGGACACCCTTCCCAAAGTCACTTCAGATGTAATAGTGGCCTGGATCCCCATCCCAAAACCACCTCAGATGTAATCTGACATGGACTTCCACTCCAAAGCTACCTGACTCCAAGGTACGACCACCCCTCACTGATCATGATGTACGACTAGAGCCACTCAAGCTCCACCTAAATGTGAAGAGGAGTATAAAAGCAGCTTGAGAATGGAGAGAAGTCCCAGCACAGCTTCTGTGATCAATGGACAGGCTGAACCTCTCTCCCCATCCCCACACTTGTTGTGTGAGAACCACAGTGTAATCCCATTAAAGGCTGTCTCACAGTAGCTTTTGTTGGGGTTTAGAGCTTGTCTTTGTGTTGCTCTGAATACATTTTTGCAGTCAGATTCTATCACCAGCAATCCTGGAGCCCTAACCTGTCATGATTTTATTAACAAAGAGTGTTATTCCATGAGCTGTCAGGGTCAGTCGTTCCCAGGCACTGGCAGCTGCTGGCAGTGGGGGACACATTCCAAAGAAAGGTGTGGAGACCTCGAAGAGGTCTCTCTGTACTCTGCTGAAATAAATATAAAACAATCTGTTCAATAAATCCTGAAGATACGTGCAAAGGCATTCAGATTCTTCACATGTTTTCTTTAAATATTAGGGCTGACAGCATTTTTCAGGAGAATAAAAGATGTGGATGTGGGTGAAGAAGCACAGGCCAGGTCTTTCCCATCCTAGGTAAGAACACCAACCTGTAGGGGGCTACCAGGTAAAAGGAAGGTGAATAATTCACCTCTTTACATTCTCTTCCATGTCCTAGAAGAAACTTTTAGTTACAGGCACTTCCAATCAGATTTCGTTCTAATAATTTTGAAAGTCAAACTGCATAAAACTTGGTTTGTTGTGGGGATGTTGGATTTTTGGTTTGGTTTAGGTTTTGGGTTTTGGTTTTTTTCACTTGTTTTTATTTTTTTAAAGTTTTTTTGTCTCCAGCTTAGGTGTTGAGTTTAAAAAATTGCCTGTATAACCCTTCTTAAATCTTTGGTTTTGTTCTTCCAGATATTGACTTGTCCATTTACCGTATTGTGAAATATCTGGCAAAAATTTTAGCTCACAGTAATTTCTCTTACAGAGTTGTTATCACTTTTTAAAGCAAACAAAAAAAAAAAAAACCCCAAAACATTTTCACATCACATACTATTACAGGTTTGGAAGTTATGATTCCTTTAGTTCTTCTACATAGCTGCCAGGGTTCTTTTATTTTTCTGCTCATCTTATTAGTCTTAGAATATTTTTATTATTGTTGTTACTGTTATTATTTAGGAATACCTTCCTGTTTTGAGCTGACAGGTGTCTGTAATCTGTGTATTTTTTCTGCCTTGAGGGGCTGTGTAGAGCCCAATCCAAAACTTCTAGAAAACTTATGCAGAAGTAAGAAGAGTGAGGGCAGACATTCATTGTTGCAGTGGACAGGCATATTTATATTTTTATATGCTCTGTATTCTTTATATAATAATTTCACAGTGAAAATAAAGGCTTTGGCTTGTAAAACTGTATCTAAAAGGAAAGGTGTGGCAACAGAAGGAAAACAACCAACCCAAAGTGTTATGTGGTGTGATCACCAAATTAGCTGAGGATATTTATAAAGACAATATCATAGAGTGCATAAGGCAATATTTGGACAAGCAGTTTTTTAATTGCATTTGCAATTCTTGTATGTTTTCCCAACATTTAATGAAGCTATTCACCCTGTGTCGTCGGTCCACTAACATATTTCCACATAAATGTAAACATTTTAACTAAGCAAATGCACTATTTCGCTGTTAGAAGAGTGTAGGGATCTCTAAGTCACTTTGAACAGTGACTTAAATTACTCAGTATTACTTGAAGCTCCACAAGTTTGTTGTTCCGTGCCCCAATAAAAATTATTGAGACTCTCAGAAAAGGACGTGAGGGTTGATATAATTATTTTTTTGCAAAATTTTGAGGTGGGAAGAAGTATATATTCTTGGCAGCTCTGTGTACCATAATGATGACAGAATGATATTTGTTAAAAAAAGGAAAAAAGAAAACCAACAAGGATATGGAGTAGAATATACAGAACATTTTTGGAATGTGGGAAGTGGGAGCGGGAATATCCAGGTTTAAGTAGATACAGTTTGAAGAAAAAATAATGCTGGACTAAATATGAGGGGTAATCAATGTTTGTGAAATGTCATTGATAACCAGATACAAAGCTTGTCATAGCTAAGACAGATAAACAGGCAAATCTAATATTTGTTCTACTTTTGCTTATTTGGCCTTGTGTGTTCATATTTTGTTCACTGGGACTCTGAGAAACTCCCGCCTGACCTAAGAAATATCAAAGCCCTCTCATCCCACCTTGCAAAGACAAGAACATTATTTCCCAGTCTCTAGTTTTCAGGAGGTCCAAATGCTTTTTTTAAATTTGGTTTGGTTTGGTTCTGTTCAGGCTTTTTAAGTTTTATGCTGACAATACTTTTCTACTAATTGCAGTTTTCGATCAAAATGACTATGTTTTCAATTTGATGGGGTTTTTTTTAATATATTTCCATGCATGAATACATATTAATGATCATATTACTGGGCTGGTTACACTTTTACAAATAGCCCCAAATTATAGCACAATGCTTGAGCAGTACTATGCTAAGATTAATTGCAGAGTAAGCACAAGAAATGCTTGTTTGTATTTCTCAGTATTTTTTTCCTTTTAATTTTGCATCCTTTTTTTCCTTTCTTCTTTTCCCAGTGCAGATTAAAAGTTGAGCTGCGTGTAATGTTTGAATGCATGTTGAAGGAAAAAGGCATTGCCATTCCAGTGGAGAAGTCCACCTTTGCCAACAAATCTGAGAGATGAAGCAATGACTCTAAATTCTCAAACACTGTCTTAAAAAATTGTAAAAGGCTTAACTTATAGAAAGAACTAATTTTGATACAAAATCAGCATCCCAGAAAACTTATGTGCACGAAGACAAATAGAATAATAAAAATTGTAATTTTATCACAGAAATAAAAAATAGTTTTCATGCAGACTTCAGGAGGTCATTGTGTTTATCCCCTTGCTCCAAGACAGAACTGCATGCCCTGGTGTCTTTCTTAGTACATATACACCTAGACAGGAGATTATTTTTGTTTCTTCTAAGGATGGAAAGCATAAAATTCATAGTTTTAATTATGGGGAGTAATAGAAGAAAGGTGGACATGTTTTATTAAACTTATTTGTTTGAAGAAAAATAGCAAATTAGGATGAGGAAACTCTTTCTTTTCCAGGAGAAACCTTTCCCTCCGGGACATTGAAGGAGAGCAAGCACAAGAAAGGTGTTTTGTTTGCAGTACTGAGTGAGGCTGTGCTCTGAAAGGGAAAGACGAAAGAAGAACAGTTTGGTTTATAAATTGCTGAAGGGCCAATCACCTTTATTCCATCTTGATGCCTTGCTCCATAGAGGGAGCACAACTTGAGGACAAGCAAGATAATTAAGAGCCAGATGCTCCTATAGTTCACTAAATTAACTTGTTCAATAAGGATTTAAAGACCTGCAAATGAACACTAAGGTTATAAGGACAGCAAAACAAATCTTTTACCCATATAGCCAAACCATAAATATGATTTAGATTTTTGTAGCGATCTACTTATTCAGTTGTTCTCTTGGAGCAAGAAACCCCTTTGTCTGTGTGAGTTTTATTTCTGAAATCAGAAATATGCTGGTGAGATAAATGGTTTCACATGAGCCAGACTGTAGGTTCTGATGTTGAACTTGCAAAACTACTAGCAACTGTAAGTGAGAATTTTAATTTCTGTTGCAGAGACCAGTTAGGGTATTTGTGTGTATGCTGTGTTTGTTTCTTTGCTTTGTTGGATCTTTTTTGTTTGTTGTTTTTTTTTTTTTTTTTCCAAATGTCCCCAAATATGAAAATCCATGGTGTACTGGTAATTGTCAGAGATTTCAGATTTTAATTAGTTTATCTTAACTGTTAAAATTTCCCTTGTTTTACATATTCAGTGTTAGAATTATGAATTTGTGGCATGTGTTTTGTTTGCCTTAGGTACTTCACCCTCTTTTTCAATACTTTTATCAATGCAAGAGTTGGAGTAGGTATTATATATGCAATTGGTAACTTAGTTTACATCTAGCTCCTGAGAGTTTTAGGTAACCTGATGTTGCTGCACAATTTACAATATCTTTTTACCTGATGAGAAAGAGACAAGAAGACAGTAAGAGGCGAATCATGGTGAATTTAAGGAAAATACTTGAGTAAAATTGTCTTCAGGGAGGCTCTGCAGAGGGATCTGGACAGGATCCATGGGGTGAGACCAACAGTGCGAGGTTCAACAAGGTTCAGTCTTGGGCCCTGCCCTTGGGCCACCC
>VXBT01010084.1:0-32522 GCA_013400235.1 Oriolus oriolus
TGGCAGAAACAATGTGTTATGAAATGACCACAGCCCCTATTCCCATCCCAGTGCAGCACCAAAGGAGGAATTTGGGAGTGGAGTTGAGCCCTCTCAGACTCAACAGAGAGTTGAGCAGGGGCAGGGGAAAGGTGTTTTAAGATTTGCTTTTACTTCTCATTAACGTACTCTGATTTAATTGTCAATAAATTCAACTAATTTTAGACCCTAGTTGAATGTCTNGACCCTAGTTGAATGTCTTTTGCCTGTCACAGTAATTGATGAGTGATGTTGACCCTTGAGCCTTTTGTTATATTTTCTCTCCTCTGTGCAGCTGTGGTGGGCAGTGATGGAGTAGCTTTGGTGGGCACCTTGTATCCATCCAAGGTAAAACCATCAAATACATTTCACATGTCTTTCACAACACACAGACAGGGCAGCTTTCAAAAGCTGGCCAATATAAAATCACGGAATCATTTAGGTCACCTTTAAGATCATCATATCTAACCATTAACCCCGCATGGCCAAGTCCACCACTAAACCATGTACCTAGGTGCCATATCTGCATGTCTTTTAAATACTTCCAGGGATGGGGACTTCATCACTGCCCTGGGCAACCTGTTACAGTGTTTGAGAACCCTTTTCTTGAAGACATTTTTCTAATATCCAATGTAAACCTCCTCTGGTGCAAGTTGGAGCCATTTCCAAATGTGCACAAGAAGAAAACAATAGGCAAAACACCAACATTTGATTGACCCCTTTTTTGGAAGTCCTGATAAATTTAAATATCTAGGAATACAGGATAAGGACACAATTTTTGTGTGTTAGAAACAAATTAACCACATGACTACACTGAATGCAGCTCAATGAAGTTTCAACCTCAGAATTCTATGACTGATGAAAGTCAAAAGGAACAGATAAAATTACAGATCTTAACTGTAGACAGCACTTCTGAATAATCAATGATAAATATCAGGCAGAGAAAAGGAATTTGTGTGTATAACCATTAGTTACTGGAAAAGGTCTCTACAGAGACTTGAGATAATCACAAAAGCTGTTGTCTTCATTCAAGGGCTGTATGATTCATCCAAAAGCAGAAAAATTATCAGGAATCCCTTCTCACAGTCTCTCTTCACATCTTAAAAGCATGAAACTTCTTGGGTCTTCCAAAACCCTTGGGTAATTTTACCAGTAAAGATATATTGGTGTCTTAGTCCACAGTTCCTTTTTTTCTAAATACTAGTGATGTGGAAATCACCGTAACTGAAATAACCATGTCATAGCACCAAGAATAACACATACCAAACTGAAAGACAAATGAACAAGCTCCAAATAAAGAGATAAATACACATTATGTGCACAAATAATTTATATACACACTCAGATACAACTGTGTGATAACATGGCACAGTAATCTGTCCTACACACATTTTTAAATTCCATTTATACACCTTTTACACAGGTCCTTTGGGCCACATATATTATTCAACAGTGGGATGAGGCTTCATTCCTCAGTGCCTCAATTGATTATTTACATCTTCGCACAGTTAAGAAATGAGACAAAGTATCAGATCTGTCTACTCTTTGTACTTGTTTTGCCTAGGTAAAAATAATACGTAACATTTACTCACTAAAAATAAACCAACTTTACATTTTACAGACAGGAATCCTTTTGCTTTATTAGGGTATCCTTTCTTTCCTACATCATTTTGGAATGCATAAAACCACATTAAGAAGTCACGGGAGTTTTGTTTTGATGCTGCATCTACAGTTAACTAACTAGTGCTTAAATTTGGAAACTCATGAAAACTTCATGAGACAGTGTGTCATGAGCCTCACCTCACCTTCAGATCACAAAAGACGTGGCTACGCGTCAGTGCATCTGAAAGCACTGCTTCTAATACTAGGCCATTGTAAGTAACCTCATTTGCTTCCACACTACCACACGTCTTTATCATCAAACCTCTAAATACATGCTGTCTAATGTGGATTTGTATCTGGGAAGCACTCATTATCTAAAGTGACTACAAATTACAGTATGAGGACTAGTGCTGTAGCAAATTATCATAGAGCATTATAAAAGATAATGTCCCATTTCAGAGTAAGCACGGGGGGGATTCCTAAGATTCCAAGGGTGAAATTCGATGTAAATGAGGTCGATATTACACCTGTGGGCAGTTTATTGATTTGGAGAAGGAAATCTGCCTTATTAGTGGAGATAGAAAAGGCAAAAGCAAATGAAGGAACCAACTTGACGAGTAGCATGACTCTCGGTGAATGATGCGCTGTTTGGGCAGGACAGCAGGTGGTGAGGTGGCAGCAGCAGGAAAAGTGGCAGGGCTGCAGTGGTGGGCAGAACAGTGGGCCACGGGCAGGATGGTGACAGGCCAAACAGTGGCAGGAAAAGTGGCAGGGCAGCAGTGGCGGGCAGAACAGTAGGCAGAGGCAGCATGGTGGCAGGCCGAACAGTGGCAGGTGGCAGGACAGCAGGGCAGTGTGCAAAGATGATGACACAGGCTAGAGAGGGATGAGCAGGGGCAAGAGGCAAGGGCCAAAGGCAAGGGCAGTGTCACGACAGCAAAGACTGGGCAAGGAGGGCTGGCGAGGAGTGGGCAAGGGAGGCCAAGGCCCAGGGCCTGGGTGATGCACTCCGTCATTTCTTATACACCGCACAGCCCGTGCCACGGTCCGACCGTCCAAGGAATCACTGGGTCATCTGCGGAAGCTCTCCCTAGCAGCAGGAAGGAGTTCTCTCCGCCCTCAGGGGAAAAAGCCCAGAAAAGTCCTCCCAGTGACAAATGTTTCAGGGGCTTTCTCCACCCCAGGAGGCTGCCTGGAGAAATCCTCCTAGGGATAGAGCTCCTCTGCACCCCTCAAGGGGGTAGCCTGCCTAGAAACAGAGCCTCTCTTCGCCCTCCTCCCTGCCGCACCAGTCACGGGTGCTTGCTGTGCACATGTGCATATGCTGTTGCTGCCAAGGCATGTGCAGATTTTCTAGTACTTTTCCATTTAATGTTAACAGATTTTTGAACAACAGTTCAGAATAAAATCCAATGTTGAGACATTTTCACTCTAACATTAATCAGTGCCTCACAAGCAAGTAACAGAAGAAATAAAATCTGAAACAAAGGAGGGCATCTCATGAAATAAAAAAGAGAAGTAACGCGAATAAATATAAAAACATGCTGAAGCAACAGATGTTTTGAAAAGCCGTATGTACTCCTTATGTTCTAAAACTGATCAACGCATGAAGTTACAAAAATAATGGCAGTGTCAAAACTTCACCAGATAATTATATCACTTCCTTCATTCCTGTCACTTTATCACATACTGTTCAATACTATTACATAGTATTCATTATTTGTGAAACAACATTTCATTTGCTGAGGTTTAACAGCTTATATTGAATATACCTCAATTATGGCATACTCTCTTTAATTTTCTTTAATATAATTCCAGAGCAGGTAGTGTCAGAAGGTAAAGAAAAAGAAATTCTTTACTATATACGTATTTTTTTTTGTATCTACACATAGGTTTAGTTATATTTCTCCATACAAACAGCAATTCTGGTTCTAAGAATAAAAAGACAATTGTTTGAATTACTTCTACAGCGTACTTTTATAATTGAATATATCACTTTTAGTGTTACAGAACTTGAACTGTGATGTCAGTCTTTGAATACTTAAGTAGGTGGGTGTCTTCTGTTGTTTTTCTTCCGCACACCACTAACATGAAATTGTTAATTCTCATCTCAAGCAGAAAAAAAAGGAGCAGAATGAGTTTTCTAGTAGGACACTAAAATAAAAAATAGTTCACTTATAATGATGGCTTTTTAAGCCCCCCAAATGCACTGTGAATGACTACTAGTAGATAAGAAGAAAAGATTTATTGAAACACAACTTCAGCATACTGGTAGACCATGATATCCAAAGAAAGAGAATTCTTGTCAAAAAAATACATAGTAAAATAGTATTTACTGTCTGTATGAATTCCCTGTATTAAAATATCTTTAAAACCTTTATCTGCATTTCTGTTTCAAAGTTCTTCTGAAGAGTGACTTTACAAAAGTCACAACCTGACTTTAAACATATAAACCAGCATAACTGAAAGCTGATTTTGCAGACTGGGGAAAAGGTACATCTCCCATGTCCCATTTGGGACAATCTCCTCCTTAGGTAATTACTTTCAGAAAGAAGCATATCTGCACACAAAAAGCACATGCAGGGCAAGAAGGGAGGGAATGCTGTTATGCTCTGCTGCACCCCTGCCAGCCGAGGCAATTTTTATTTCAGTGCTTACATACAGATGTTGGTGTCCAAGTACCCACACTATGGTTACTGCCCTTAAAAAGCAGAAAAAAGCTAACAGCTCTTCAGCTACTCCCAGCTCTTCCAAAACTTGTGGCAGCACAGAGAATTCGTTTCAGTCATGAAAATTGTGACATATCTGGAGAAAGCTCTACATGCAGTTGCTGGAATATCATTTACTCTGACTGTATTTGCTTCAAACATCAGAAACCAAAAGCTTATTTCCTATGCACTTGCTTTTCGCATGAAACCCCAAATGCTGTAGAATTATTTTCAGTGTCAATTTCTTGTTTATCACATTTTCCAACCTATACGTTTTTTAGTATCTGATAAGTCTCTCTGGGATCTAGCTACATCTCTGATAAAGAGCTGTTTGACAACTGCATTCTTGGTACAAGACTTCTCACTCGTTTCAACTACATACAAATACACAGAAAGGGCTAACACATATTTATTTACAAGTATAGGTGTTGCCAGTATCTTATTCAAACATAGAGAGTAAATGAACATATGTGCTCATATACATCCAATAAAACAATGGGATTTCCATGGGGAAATGCAAAAGTTACTGTTAAAATGTCTGTCATCCGTGTAAGAGAAACAGACATGAGCTGGGCATTAAATTTGCATACAGCCCCAAGCACAGAGGTTCCTGCATGTGTAGTGTTCTCCTGCTCTTGAAGATGGGCATATCTGGCAGGGAGAGTCTGTCAGGATTAGCTCAGGAAAAAACACCCACAAGGAGATAATTTGAAGACATACTGAGAATTTGCCTCAGTATGTGAAAATAAACAAAACTATGCACGCTGAAAGTTACCACAAACACTATGCCACACATCAGGGAATAATCTATTTCAGCTAATTAACACACAGCCATACACCACACTGTGAGAAATGGTTGCCACTTAGGATTGATCTAGGTCTTGCATTGCTTAGATTTGGAAAGGAAAGGTCTTTTTAAACATTCAGACAGAGAAGAAACGGAAAAAAAAGATAAAATTAAAGTAGTTGTGATATAAACAGGCTCAGATTCACCTGATGGCTTAGCTTTCTAGTGAATAACAAGGCAGCATAAAGATGTTAATGCTTCTTTTATGAAAAATAACCAAATGGTACAGTTCCTTTATTGATTTTGAAACTGCTTTTGGCGAAGTCTATACTAAGAGCCTCTGCTTCAAGTTACAATCAAGATTTTTTTTTTACCTAATAGGTAAACTTGTGTAAATAGAGTGTCTTTTACCAGCAACACTGGCTGCTGAGGTAGATGTTATTGTCACTTAAAATTCTGGTAGGAAGCAGACAGGCATTACTACATGTGATTCGTGTTTTAAAAAATTATATAATCTATGTGTGAAAACAACTTGTCCTGAAACCATCTAGCATAAGGCAAGAAAGTCGTTCTTTTTCCTTTCCTGTTCTTCTCTTTTCCCCCAAACTACCCTTCTTTTTCTTTCAATCTTTTTTGTTATAAGAGAAAGCATGATGCCATTTCATAACTTGTACTTACTTAACACACACAGACAGACACACACAAGGAAAATAACTCATCATGTCAAAAGCAGGACATGAAAGCATATTTCCAAATGTTCACAGCTACATGTCTTATGAAGCAACTTTACTACTCTTAAACAGTAGTTGAAATCATTCCAGAGATTTCACCCATTTCTGGCCTGCTAATGTGAGTCTAGTTATTTCATGAACAGTTCACAGGTACTACTGAAGAGTAATAAAATAGGTATGATTGGAAAAAAAAACAGCTGAAGATGGCTCACACACCCACAAAAGGTTTAAGCAAGACTGCAAATCAAGAATATTGAGAAGGGGTCACAGAAGTATCCAAAGAAAACGGAGGTAGTATCTGTTGCACTTTCAGAATGTCCTCAGCTGGTGTTGACTTCCGCACTTCGCCTTGCTCAAAAAAGAATGGCTACAGAGGCACGGCTACAGTTTGAGCCAGTGACAGCCAGTCTCCAGGCACGTCTGTCTGGTTCAGCAACACTGCACCCAGGATCTGACACTGCATCTGCTGTCTTTCCAACAGCACAGACAAGGAGCCTGGCATTGACTTCAGGCTTGAGACCCCGGCAAATGTGAGTGTACCATGCGCATTTTTGGTAAAGGCAGAGGAGAAGAAGACTACTTACTGAATAAGAACGTGAAACAAATCCAAATACTACCAACCCTCCTTAAATAAAAAGGGTGTCCTTCAACATATACGTGTGTTGGGGGCAGCTCATAAGGATAAGGTATCCCAGATCACCCAGGCCCGAAAATTGTTACTGAATGTTTAAGACTCGCAGCGGGCAACTTTGTGTGTGGAGGCAGCGTTAGGGAGGAGGTGTCCCTCTGACCCCTCTGCCCGAGACTTCGCTGGGGTTGGGTCCTTGTTTCCTCCCTGCCTTGCTCCCTTCCGCTAGGGGATGGGGCAGATCGGAGTGTGTGTCCTTGGCCAGGGATATTGCTACGCTGCAACTCGGCACTACGATCGCATCTGCCTGCCTTCCCCAGCTTAGGCCTGCTGCCGGCGGCGCTGCAGAGAACGAACGCTGCCTGTGAGTTTGCCAAAAGAGCAATTTCCCCTCCTCCTTCTGGTCTGAGCCGCCATTGCCGTGGGGAGGCTGAGGGCGAGCGCCGGAGCGCCCCCTGCCGGCCATGGCCATCACTACATCAAAGGAGGAAAGTAGTTAAAAGGTTGGAAACTTCCCTTGCTGCTTTGTTGTTTGTTCCGTTCTGTTATACACACACACACATAGATATTCTAGTAAAGATTTCTTATTCCTGTTTTCTACATTTTAGCTTGAAAGGCCCATAATTTCTGAAGTTAGAATAATTCGGAGGGAAGGGTCTTCTTTCCATTTCAGGAAGGTTCCTTGGTAGGCACTTGTCTTTCAGACCCAGACATTAATTGGTGCTCAATGTGTTGCTCAAGAGGAAAGGGTGAAAAGAGGGTAACAGGTCTTGGGTAACCCAATTATGTATTGGATATAGAAACCTCAAGAGGCATCACCATGTGGTCCCGCTTATCCCAGTTCAGTTGGCAGATGATCATGTTCATGTTTTTTCCATTTGCAGATCATTATCTAAACATGGGCCTAAAACTAAGGCCATTGTGACTGTTACCAAGTTTGTAGAATGGGTCAGTTGGGTGAGTAATTCAAAGCTTGTAAATCTCTTTTGGACTCTGTGTGTGTGGCTATCTAACTACCACAGCCTAAGATCCTGTTCGTGGGGGTTACTAATAATAGTACCTATTTTGCAGAAGGAATGCAGGGGACTGTTTTCTTCTAATCTTTCACCCACTTTTTCAGGCCTGCCACAACAGCTTTTGAAAGGTTTAAAATCCCCCTAGATGCTAAAGATACCATATTCTTGCCGATGTTTTTGCTAAGTTTATTCAATACGGTCCACTTAGCATTTGTAGAGAGAGCAAAGTTGCTTTGGGTAGCTACCACAAAATCTGCCCCAGAGACTAGGGATGCTGCCCAGAAACCTGTTGCGGGGGCCGGGGACACACCCGCCAAGGTAACCCTCTGGCATTTCAATGGAGTTGTTTTGGTGTTTTGGGCTGGGGGGTAGGCTCTCCCACTGGGGCTTTTTTGGGAATTGCGGTGTAAAGTCGCAAGAAGTGTTGGGGCTGACCCAAGACTTGGCTGGGAGGTCGGTGCTCCCTTCCTTCCTGCTGTTTGGGGATCGAGCAGAGTGGTCACGTGGTGCTACAGGAGTTTGTGTATTCAGCTCTGGGACCCTTTCTTAGTGGGGACAATAAACATAAATGACAGAAATGCATGTGGTGGTGGAAACCCAGCCACAGCCTTCCCGATGACAGGAATACACAAAGTGGTGACTTCAAGATTCTGTTAGAACCCACCTAACTGAATGAAAGCGTCATTGCTAAAACAAACCATTCTTTCTCCCCTACTGTCAGTCTGCCCCAGCAAACTAGCCTCAGCAACAAAATACCTCAAATTTGATGAAAAAGGGTGTAAGAGTGGAGAATCAAACACAGGCAAAATCCTGACGGAAAAATAGCCTTATGAGAACAGAACTGGGCTGTGGGTTTTTCACATCATACAACAAAGTAATACCAGTAATCCCCTAAAACAGTCCTTCAATAATGTTTATCCATGTCAGAACTCAAAAAGAAAAATACATTAAAGAAGGACTACAATACCTCACGAAAACTCATGATTGCATTGCTATTTTTTCCTTTGAAAATTTGATGTTGTGTCTTGACAGTGACAAATTGCATGTTCTTTGCTCAGTGGACTTTCCTGATAATAGAAGATACTCTTCCCCAAGAGAAGGAATATTTCAGGTAAACACATTCACATGTACTGAATCTGCCCTTTACTGAAAAAGAGTTTGATCTAATTGGTAGAATGTCATCATGGAAAAGAACATCTTAAAATAGGTTACCAAGTAAACTTTAAATTACTTCAAACATTGAAAATGCCTGTTTTTCTTAAGATACTCTTCCTAAGATATTGGTATCTGTGAAATGCAAGTTTTCCACTGCCATACAACATGCTCAATGACAGCTACATAGTATTTATCTTCTGAATAATTCTTAAAAGACCAATTGGTTCACTTGAAAAAAAGCAGAAAGAGAAAACAGAATAGAAAAGACCAAAATTGCACTATAGCAGTTTTAGCATAAGTTTATCATAAGGTAATTGTTCATACCCTCACTTGAGATTTTCTTTAAAGTTTAGGGGAATAAACTGTAGAGGAATATATGTGTATTTCTCTGTAATATTTCTTCCACAGAACCCAACAGATTTCTATCGACTGTTATCTAACTATGAAAAAGTTAAAAAAGATATCTTACAGCTCATCCTCCAGACAAGCAATTAAACAGTTTCCTGTCGTGCTTAGGTAGGAAATAAGTGTAGCCTTATTTTTTCACACAGCGAGAACAGAAAAAGAGAAAGTAATATACAGGGAAAAAAACCTACCAGCCATGCCTGTGTACATCTTTAGTTTTTCCTTGCTACACAAATTTATACCCGTGTATGATCTGCATATAAAATACCTGATGTAGAGATGTGCACTGCTGTGAGGATGTAACAGGAGAGTAAAAAAAATAAACTATTACTAAACCAAGATTTTTTTAAATGTGTATTAGATGGAGTAGCTTCCTTTCCTCATGCCAATATTTTCTCTTCTCCTGTCTGTACAAGTGTGCTTTGCTTTGACAATAGTCAGTCATGACGGGGTGCTCATCCTGGGTGTCCTGCTTTCCTTGGGTGCCCCAAGCTGGGAAAATACTCCCTTGCCTTATGAGTTACAATATGAGCATTTGCTGTGGACAGCAAGTGCCTTCTAACCTGGCCACTGACACGATGGATTGAAGCAAGGACCTTTAGAAACAAGTCAGCTTTCCTTGTTAACCATGCAGCATTTGTCCAGGCAAAACAACAACAAAAAGAACTTTCCTCTCAGTTGTGTTTTTTTTAATGCTTGCTTGGCTTTCTGTAACAATTTGAAAGATGAAAAGGTTTGCATTTTACAAAACAAAACAAAACCCAACCTAGACAAAGAGTGGCTCAGTGCATGTGGGAATTCAATCCGTGCTTCTCTCATCCACAACAAAAATGCCTTCTATTCTAGTGAGAAAGGGAAAAGCTGGAAACTCCCATGCTGATAGTCCTGATGTTTTTCTGCTGCTACAGTGTGTCAAAGGTTAGTTCCCTCCCACCTGCATCACACTTTGCTGCTTCTAATACACAACCAAGCATTCAGACAATACGATTAAAAATCATCTTGCTCATGGGAGGCTCTCTCAGACATTCAGTGTCCCCTTCTCAAATATCCCAGTCCAGCACACAGACAAAATCATTAACTTGTACCTTAATAAGAGCTTTGTACGATTTTTTTTTTTCTTTTTTAAACCCTATTTGCTGACTCTCACTAAAATTAAGCACAATCTTAGTGGAATCAAATAAATGTCAGCAGTTTTATTTAGCACACTGTGATCATGGGTAAGGGTGATAGATAACCAGACCTTCTTTGTTATGATCTCTTAGGAGAAAAATAATAAACCTAGAGACATTCTGCATTATGTGACATAAGAGCAACTCCAAAGGAAAACAAGCTGTCATTTTAAGAGATGATACCCTATCACTGGGTTCTAGAAATGGAAGCAGTGATATTTGAAGCATATACTTGAGGGCAAAAAAAATAGAAAAATGTTAAACTCCTAAGATTTTTTGCAGAACAGCCTCGGATTTAAAAATAATGCCTATGTTGCATTTTTTTGATACTGCATATTGAAGAAGCAAGTAATCGCAGCATTGGTGAGGAGTCACCCCTCCAGCACTGACAGCAAGGTCAGTATTCTTGTGGGGTAGCCTGATCCTGCATTACAGTGGTTTTGGTCAAACTCCCTGACCATCAAGTCTGTAGGCAGCACCTCTAAGGTTAGTTGCTGACTGTTGTAAGTGATGGATCAAGCCCAAAGAGAGAAGGATGAACAGAGTTTGGTTAAATTCATAGAGTTTACCTTACTCAGCAGATAAAGGAGACCACTAGTGTCATGTAATTTGTAGAACAGAGAAGAAAATGTGAAATAGAAATGCAGAATTATGCTCATTTATTAATACCTGATGGACAGTACATTAAAACAAATAATTATGAGACAACATTGTACCTCTGAGGTACCTCATGAGAGTGATCTGCTGTTTTAAGATCATATATTGTCATGAAAGTCTGGAAATTATGCAAATAGTACTAGCTACATTTAGAGGACTGCACAAGTAAAGACTTGCCCACCTAAATAGTAACTGTCTCTCAGGAAAGGCAATGATTTTTGTGTGATGCAAAGGTGCTACCTACAGGCTTGAGCAGAGAATGACATGCTGGGAAGCTTAGGAAAAAGGATCCCATTTTTATGAGGAAATAGAACTGAACTAGCATTACCACTAAACTAAATACCTCTTAATTTCAGGCTAAAGAACACATGTTTTACCAAACTTTTAAAAAACCCATAATATCAAAGATTTTTAGTTAACCCAATTTAATTCTAAATCTTACAATGGTGTCCATATTTTTCTGGGTTTCTTTAGTTAAATCAGTTACAGTACCACAAAAAAAAGGCTGACTTCCTTTTTTAAGCAAGAAACAGTAAATAAGCTGTATGCTCTTCTGATACACATATTTCAGGCATATTTTTATTGACAAATAAACTTGGCTACAACTATCAAAAGATCACATTTCAAGATAACATTAATGTTTGATCTTACAAATACAGTAAGTGCCAGACAAGAAGTATTTGTACCCTATTAAATATGTATCTATCCTATACCTCTTGTATACACAATGCTTCTTTCAATACATTGCAGCTGTACGGAGAATTACTTGCCTAAAAACAACAGCATATCCAATATTTTTGAGATAATGAAAAATGCCTGCAAAAGTGCTGTAATCTAAAAGCATGCTTTTTCTTCCCTGCATCTTTTTGTCTCTTCCCCAGTCAGGTCAGATATGGCAAATACTTATGCATGTGTGTAATTTACTCTTGGGGATATTACTACTGATTTGAATGAACTTAATGACATGAATTTAAAAGCACAGGCTCTGTTTGTTAACTTTTAGGAACAAAGGTGTGACCTCCACCCTGTACACCACTGCAGTATACATGCAACACATAATGATAACAGCAGTAGCAGCAGTGTTCTCTTGCATTTACCTTCAGCTAAGACTCAGGCAAGCAGTGCAATTGAAAACGAATACATTCTGCCTTTAAAAAAAATTCTGACGTCCTTTTTTCTTTTCCATTTTTGAGGGAGGAACAGTTTCAAAAGTAGTATAAAAATACAAAATAAGATAAATATTATTAAATGCATTTTGTATTATATAATAGAGTAATAATTGAGAATATTTTTCCTTTCAGATATATAATTCAGCAGTTCTGTATTTAAAGGCTGTATTTTTCATACGTGTAATGACAAAAAGACAGCACCCTGTCACAAGTACAATTACATAAATTTTAGAATCCCTGCCATGCTATGAAAGCATGAATTTTAATATGAGACTTTCTTTTCTGTCCATTTGTCCAAATTCTGAATTCCTTTTAGGGAGTAAATATCCACATACATTTTTATTTGTATCAAATAATTACGACATTCAAAGGCAATTATCTGATGAGCTGGAAAAGTGCCTTAGTTTACTGTCTATGATGAACATATAATCTACGTTAAACCACTTTTCTGAAATAATTACGATTCGTTAGTAGCTAATTCCAGCTTGCCTAAAAAAACTATTCCAAAGAAATAAACCACCATATAAGCTTAAAAATAAATAAAAAATAACCTCAAAGAATAAATGACACTTATGCATGCCATAGAACGAAATAAAGACTGTTCAGCAACAATGCATATCTTTTGCTTTATTCTTAAGCAACTAAAATATCTCTTAAGGACAAGATACTATTGATACTGTTACTGATTTCAGATTCAAATTATTATGCAAAATATCCAATTACTCATTATTTTAAGATGAAATTTCAAGAATAGTCTGACCAAAACCTATCATCTATTCCTATTATTTTTAGAAATTGGGGAAAAAAGAGTTTACATTATTGTAATTCTACATATACATTATTCTACATATAATATAATTACATCACAATTAAATAACCTCAATTCTATTTTATTTATGAAGATAATCCTGAATAATTTTTAAATAGAAAATTTTTCATTATAATTAAACTCTTCAGAGTACATTTAAATGACTGTTGAAGAGAGAACCACACAAGCTGTGGCAGGATATTCATAACAACTTTACTGTGAAATTAATATTTAACTCATTTTAAAATACTTAATGTCTCCTATATAGTTGTCTGTAAATTAGTTCAAGTTGCCTCTGCCGCTAATTGCATTTATTCGTATTTTATTCTGTTCTCCCAATTTTTAATCAGAAAGTCTGTGCGCAGTTAGTGGTAATGTTCATGGGTAGCTGGAGAAATTGTAGTAAAGGGAAAAGTTCCTACTAGATTTCTCATTATGATAACTAAATTTTAAATGATATGCCCAAATCCTTTTATCAATAACTTGCCTGTGACAAACTAATGCATCAACATGTAACGCCATTTTGGTGCCTTCTATTATTTTAGATGCAAAGATATTTTTTCTCCCTTGTTAGATTTTCTTAGCCTGTAGCCAATATTAAATTCTTCCAAAGAGTGGAGATGGCAGATGTCTATAAACTCTCATAGTTTCACGATGAAAGCAAAACAATGGCTTGTGGATTACTGCAAAAATAGTTCTGATAGGGAAAAATTCAAAATAATTCAGTCACATGAAAATATTGTTAATTTTGCTGCATGTATATGCAATACAAGCATTTCCAACTTTTAAAAGCTAACCATTATTAGATAAATCATAACTAACTTAACTAAGCATTATTACCCTGCTATAATACGTCATGTATGTCCTAAAATTAATTTCTTCTTTGAATTGCTGTAACAGTATTTGCATGAAGTTCCTTCCAGAAAAACAGCTATTATTTTTGTTTGTACTTTTCCCTGAAATGTTCACAAAGTACTTCAGAACACTGATCAAAACTGAAAAAGTAAAATAAAAATAATTTCCTTTATGAATGCTTGATGACCTTTGACATCATTCACTATTTAGAGGCCCATAAAAGAAGATCATAACATATATGACTCAAAAATTACCAATTATGAAAAATTATCTGGGGTAGGATGCTACACTAATGCAAAAAGATGGATTGCTTGTCATAAACCAATAAACCTGTTGTTTGTGAATCCAGTATCTCACTTCTTTTTTTCATGCTGGGAAACTTAAAATGATTTCTAAATTGCATTAACTTAAAAAAATGCAGCCTATCATACAGGTCAACACTGAAAGTGACTCAAAAATAATCTGTTATTTTTTAACCAATATATATTTTATATTTGACTATCAGTTCTAAAAATCAAAAGTCAGCAGAAATGAGATAAATCACAGAGCAAGCAAATAGTCCTGTACTTCAGACGTATCGGGGGTGCTGGTTCTACCAGCCAGATCTTAAAGTGATCTCAAAGAAGTGCCGTATTTTTCACTGCCAGGTAGGCAACAGAATTTAATTAGTAAATAATCACATTTAAGAACACAGGCATCCCTGTTTTAAAACACTCCTCCTGCATAAGAAATTTGTCAGGGTTTTGGGTTTACTTTCTTCTCTGCATCTTGGGGGAGATGAATTTTTGGATTCTTAATAGAAAGAATGTGACAAAGAATGGACGTCTTCAGAAAACCAAGTAAGTACAAGCCTCAGAGTACCACAGTGCAGTGTCATCAGCTGTCGAGGAGTTATCAGTGAAAAACTCTGTCTGGTGATGCAGCCAAGCATTCATTACACTCTCTGACTGGCAAATGACAGGACTGCTCAAATCAGAGATAAACCAAGACGAACTTTATTTTCATCCAGAAACCACAAACTCCCTTCTCAGTCTTTTGCCTTCCCTGCAAACAGTGAACCCATCACTTGTGGCACAATGCTGAGAGGAAAATACCAGCAGGAATACTTCTGATGCTTATAAAAGTAACTGCTGTATTTCTGAGTTCCAGTTTAAGTGCTGACACTCTTTTCACGTACATTTTTTGCTCTGTCTGTGCCAGAATCCACAGTCATCTTTGGCTCACTAACTTTGGTCCAATCAATGGGGGACATCTGATTTATAACAATACCAGTTACAGCGCTGAACTGTCTTGCACTGTGAGAAACAGTGGAATGATTTAATTAAAATAATTTAATTCAAATTAGGCATATTAGACATTGTAAGCAGAGGAGCAGAAGGGTGAGCGCAGTGATCCGGAGACAATGAAGCATACTAACCAGAGTTTCCCAGGTTCAGATCCCAGGTCAGATACATACTCCCTGCTCCCAGCTTCAGCCGAGAGTGTGCCCGGAGGTGGCTGCCGCTGCTTTTGGGAGAATGGAGAAGTAGGCTTGTGTGTCAGGGTGGGGAGGAAAGGGGGATTAGCTGCATTGTCACTCACTAATGACAGCTGCCAGATGATTAGAAACCACATTAAGTTCTTAACTTTAACTTTGCTAATCAGCAAGATCAAACTCCTACAACCAAACTGGGGTTTTTTCCTATTTAAAAAAAAAAAAAAAAAGAGAGAGAGTTTGCACATTTGCTGCCTAATCAGGATATAAGGCAGTGAACAAGCACACAGTTTAAAAAATGTACTACAATGGAATAAAATACTTGACTGATTTGTACCGGCCTCAACAGCATCATTTGCAAGGGCTATGCATACAAGACTGAGGTTTTAAGCAGTATTATTTCTTCCTAAATAAATCCTCCTAAATTTCTTCCCAAACCAAACCAAAAACATGCAGAAAAAGAGCTCAGTAGCCTTTATCAAGACTATTCTCTGTGTAGGCTGTTGGTCAAGGCAAATGTACATTAACTTCTGGGAAATCTGCAATTTTTCTATATTCTCCATGTAGACAGAAAGCTTACTTCTTTAACACTATGTTTGAAGCGAGTTCAAAATAGATGGTTAATGGTAAAACTATAATGAATGTATTTCCTCGAGGTTTTTTTTTTTGTTGTTGTTTATTGTGTGAGGTTTGGGTTAGAGGGGGTTTTTTTCTTCCTTTCTTTTTTTACTTAGCCTATGACTTTGATAAGGCTGCTTTTGGAAATACAATGGTTACCCAGCTGTTTTATGGCTTTAACAAACCCTTACTTCTGCCTTGTATTCTAAACAATGTAGCCTCTATTTGCACCCAAGTTGTACTAAATTACAGATAAAGTTACAGCAAATTTGTTTTCTCAAAAAAGCAGTGAGGCCTAACATCCCTTAAGTAATAACAGCCTTGCTTTTAATTCAGAAGTAGAGCTGGAATAATTTTCCCTCAGAAAATGCAACAATAGAGCTGTTCTTGCAGGGCTGAATGGGGCATGGCTCATTTTGCAGGTGTGCAGGTGCTCCAGTGGAGAAGCAGAAGGGTGCCTGACCTGGGTGGGCAGCCCAGGCTGTGGTAGGTAACTCCAGACTGGCCCACCATCCATTGGAGGGGGCTGACGGACCTCTCAACTCTGATGCGAAGAAATATGTTCCAGTGAATCAGAAATTTATAGAGTTGTATCTTGCTCATACTGATGAAATCAAAGTAGCTAATAAAAACCTGAAGCACCCTTGGAGCAAAGCAGAAATGTCTTAAAAGGTTAAAACTCCATAAATCACAGCCAAAGCGATTCTTCAGTGTGAAAATACTACATTATAAAGGCCTACCAGTGCACTGAAGTTATTTTCCAAATGTTCCAGCTAATAGACTGTGATGAAAAAATAACTTTTTAAAAATATGTTTCACTGGAATTGTGTTAAAGAAGCTTAATATTCAGGATTAAAACCCCTATTCAGGCTGATGTGAAGCTGCAGTGCTATGAAGAGAGTGATGTAATACAGAAACAAAGCTCAAACAAGGCATTAGTTACCTCTACTAATAAATAAATCACTCCAATACATTTCCATGTTTACTTGCTACAATATTATGATACTATTTCCAACAGATGAAAATCAAGCGCATTTAAGGAATAAGCACTAAGTGCTGTTAATGTGGTCTTATGCTGGTAATCACTGTCTTGGGAAAAGTATATTGTGTTTTATATACTAATGCTATGATGTGTTTATTAACTCAGAATCCCTCTGCTAACACTGGTGCTTTAAGCAAGTAATAATTAATATGGTGGCAAATATTAAAAAGACCTACTTTTAAATTTAACTCATATTAAAGGACTACTTTATCTGCTGGTATTATTTCTTCTTCAAGAGAAAAGAGCAAAAAGAATACTGTATATCAAGCAAAAATTACTCAGTCTTTCTTTTTTAAGGAAAACATGCTTAAATAAACATTATTGGTCTCCCTTACAGTATTGATCACTCATCTTCAGAGGAATTAGCTGGTTTTAATTTTAAAAACGCATTTTTCCTGGAAAATTAAGAATTTGTCATTGGCAAATAAAGATTCAAATGCATGGGCCTGTGCCTTCTGGTCTGAGATAAGGAAGAGATTTTTTCCTCTGCCTTGTAAGTGAGCACCAGAAAGAAACAGAGCAAGAAAAGCTAAACAGACACCATGCAGTTAAGAACTGAGGAGAAATGTAAGGAAATAGCAAAAGTTCCAATTACAAATTATCATTTTTAACAGACAACTTTGCAGTGCTAATAACAGCTGTGAGAGTAGTGGTCAATCCCAAAAAAGTAAGACTAAATTATGTCAATTTTTCATTTTTGAAAATCAGTGGGTTCTCCATAGAATACTCGTATCCCTGGAAAGCAGTTGGTTTCTTGTAACTCCAGAGCTACAGTAATAGTGTAGATGTTATTCATGGAAATGTATAAACTCACAGATCTGCCATACAGTTATAAGTCTATTCAATATCAGCTGCAGCCTTTTGGCTTACAGTTATTAATTTTTTTTCTTTTCAGTAACAATTGGGGTCACAACATTAGTTATTCCTACTGGTGTTAATACTTACCCTATAATAAATACAATCTACCACTGAACCCAAAATAAACAATACTTTTAAATTATGTTACCTTGTTTATTGCAAAGTATTAAACAGATTCCGAGTATAAACACCTATGTTTTTCTTTTAAAAAGTAAATAAGCTAAAAAAAAAAAGCTTTTATCGAACAAGTGGTTATGATATTTACAGGCGTTTTACTTCAAGGTCAACTGAAATTCTCCTTTCTTGCACAAGTTAAATCACTTAAGCATGACACTTGGTAAAAATGTAACATTCTGCCCACACTCTTGAGTGTTCCAGGTATTAAAAACCTTATCTAGACAACTTTTTTCTTGCTTTGACTCTTAACTGAAATGATCTTTGAGGCAGTTTTTGCTCCTCTTTATACTGCCATGACCAGTACAAGATGTTACTGTGCAAGATAGGCCATTGCTAACATACAGGCTTTACCAGTAACATGGCTAAAGCTACAAGGTAATTTTCTTCACAAAACCGCGACCACAAATTTGGCCTTTAATTGAGCAGTTTAAGAAAACATTCTGTCTGGATAGTAATCTGCATGACTGATCCTTGTCACCGAGATCTGCACGTCCTGCCTTGGGAGGGATGGGGGAAAAGCACTCAGAAAAGTATTTCAGGAAAGCAACATTTTTTGGAAAAAATTGATTTAACTCTAATTTTTCAGGGATGGAAAACAACCTGCATGGAAACTTCATTAACCTTAACTGAAACTATACAACAAAAATTATGCTAATAAACTGCTTTATAACTCATACATAATTTAGAAGAAAAGTAAAAGTATCTGCCATTTGTAAACTTCTTAAGCGTTTTTCTGTAACATTGCACTTCAGAGATTTGTCCCCTTGACATTAAGACTGTCTGCTCAATACACAGACTCGTTATCCCCAGCAAGGGACAGCCTCTAATGCTACAGCTTTTTCACACTCTGTCACAAGGAAATTTCCCTAACTCTGGCGAAAAACAATTGTAAAAGACCAGTGCTTTCACAGGACTTTCCTACATAAATCTCAGTGGAGTTCCACTGGAAACAAAGCTTCTTGCACTGGAAGTCCTTGGGGTATCAGCATCACCACAAACAGCATCACCACCCACCAGAGACTGCCAAGAATGAAACAAGCTTTCAAACCCTTTCCAGGTCCAAACCAGATATTTTTGAAATGGGAAGCATGCAGTATCCTCTTTTGCCAAAAACACAGGATAAAGCTATGTGTGGCAGACACTCCCTTTTTAGGAGAAAGGGATGAAACTTCACATGTATGTTTTGCAATGATTACTTGGGGTTGCTTTTCTTTAGAGGTTTTACTTACATTACCAATAAAAGCAGGTACTATTAGTCATATAGTGTATGTGGCACTAGTGGACACAAAATACGCTCTAAGGATATTTTATTTTAACAGCCTGGATTTCCCATTCAGCTACCAAAACTGAAATGATAAAATTGTGAGTTAAACAATATAAGCAAGAGAAATATATTTCTTATACATATTTGAAATGTTATAAAATTGTCTAAAGTGTTTTTACTCCAGTAAAATCCAGCACATTGAAAAGAACTGGTTTTTTTCTTAATTCTTCCACCCAGACACTTATGTCACCACCTACTAGCTACATACCTGCTAAACAAACAACTACTTTACAGGGGTAAGTACACTGAAGATTCCTTAAGGAGCAGTAAGAAGAAACTGGTAATTTAATTTCTGAATATGCTGTCCTTTCTAAGCGTTTTGCATGCTGTATTTTCAAAAGATTTGAAACATTGCTTCTCTGTCTGATTTACCTTACTTGGGCTTTTCTTACCAAAACACAACATATCTGCTTCTTTTGTTACTACACTGCAACTTTTGGCAAAACCATTATATTACATTATTTTAACTACTGAATAGCTCAGTGAAATCAGGGTGTCCTACAGTTCTTTCACTTCAAAACAGACCTTTATAATACCTATTGCTACTAAAATAAAAAGGAAGTAAAACTCTCTTTATAACATGATTTTATAATGTGTTGGTTCTCATATGACTCATCATTAAAAGATGATGAAAAAGTAAGATATCATATAACTAAGTCATGTGTAGTATCTAAGTCATGGAAGTTAAATGGCCAAGATGACCTGCAATGACTGTGAAATAGCACCTCAGGGAACCCGAGGATGATAGAGTACACAACTACCTTAGAACACCCAAACTACTTAGTAATCACCCAAATGTAGTATCAATAATGTCTGAATTCCTTCAAGTGCAAAGTTTTTCACTCAGAATAGTTTTATGCACTCAAGAGGAGAGTGCAAGTAAAAATTGCTGAAGCAATGCAAGCCCTCTCTGGGGGCCCAATGGTCCACTCTGCAACTCTTCCAGGAACCCCAGGCAGTGGGGGGCTGCCTCGTACATACCTTGGGTTATGAGAAACATACTGCAGAGCAAGACTGCAACTCACACAAACTGGCTGCCCAGATTTCTAGTCACATCACTGCCTTAGCAGGAAATCTAACCTTGCTTTTAGCACTTTTTAGGTAATCCTAAGTACAGTAAAGTAAGTAATAGTTTTTGTCAACTTCTACAATTTTTCATCCACCACACATTCGTACATCAGACTTTTGGTGCACCAAGTT
Organism: Oriolus oriolus; assembly: GCA_013400235.1. Taxonomy (NCBI): domain Eukaryota; kingdom Metazoa; phylum Chordata; class Aves; order Passeriformes; family Corvidae; genus Oriolus; species Oriolus oriolus. The sequence continues at coordinate 20,402 of VXBT01010084.1, forward strand.
ATAATAGCATGCGAAAAGATTTGATAACTAAATACTTTCAGAATACTGTCAGCTTTCTAAGGAAAATATGTGGGAAAAATGGTCTGGTATTGAAGGCAAAGTCTAAGACTTGGGACACTATTGCTTTATGCTGCTGTCTATTCCTGTTTGATAAACCACAAAATAAGGAAAGTAATTCCCCACACAACATAGGTGTTTTTGAGATTTAACACCTTAAGATGATGAAGAAACTCAGAACAGCATTTAGTTAGGTACCTAAAATATATATGCAGGTAAAATAAACACCTAAGGGAGCAATTAAAGTGCTTGAGGGTAGAGCTAGTGCCATTTTAGACACCCTCGGGTGGGCACCCCGGTCACCTGGATGGTGATGACAGAAATGACAAGAGAACCTAAGACAGACACATACTCTTCTGGGACAGCAGCTGGGCAGCACACAGGATGCTCTACATTACTGAAAACAGCACAGGTCTGTGCTTGGGCAATAAATCTCACTTGCTAAACTGGTTTAGCAAGTATGCATTCACTCCGTGAAGGAAGTCAAATTAAAGTGACATTTATAAACAAAATAAAATACTAAAAGAGGCTTTTACATATGTAATATTCCCCATTCTTTCTTTGTCTCAGATTTGCAAACACACAATTTGTGAAACAAAACATGTGGACTGATGACACCCGTTTTTCCACACCAGTGTCATTCCTCATTTGTTATAGTTAAGAGGTGTTTTTTTAATCATAGCTGGTGCTGGTATGTTCTTTCAGTGTTAAAAGCTAATGGATCTCTGTGGTCATATACACCACGTTTTGCTATTTTTTTCTTTCCTATTCCACCTTCTAAAAGCTGGCACAAAGTATAGCTAAGTGTTGCAAAAAATTTAAAATTTTACTGTAGTTTTGCAGAGGTCCAACATTAGTTCTGCTGATATACAGAAAACTAGGAAAGAGGAAACAGAACTTAGAACACTTTCTGTCTGCTTTAACTTGGAATAAAAACCCCACCAAATCCCACAGCAGTCTGGTCAAATTCTTTTTCTAAACTGCTGATGAGGATACAGACGACAAAAAGCTGAAAGACTCTTACACATATGTGTAACCTGCATCAGAAATTAATCTTTTTCCTGGCCTTGCCATTGCCATGTCACTTTACCTCTGCAAATCTCTCATTTGAGAACAGGCAGTTTTGACAGCAACAGTAATTTTTGGAAAGGCTTTTTTTGGGAGATAAAAAAGCTTTTGCAACTACCTTACCAGCACTTATTTAAATTTCAAATTCTAGACAAGAGGTGGCAAAGATAATTTGATGATATTTTTCACCCAGGTGTAGTAAAAAACAATTTGAAGGTTGTATCCTCAATAATGGTATCCACTATGGGAACACCTACAAGTTTTTTAATATATCTGAAAATTTTGATTCTCTTACTATTACAGTGTGGAAAAAAAAGTAAAATACGTAATAATTATGACAAACACATTCCAACTCCTGATGGTGTCATATCAAGTCTCTCTGGAAACATAATCTTTGTCTTTCATCTTTGAGTGAACACTGCTTCCAAAATACACAGTAGCGATTGCTTCCCTTTTTATTAGGGAAAAGCTAAGCAAATAGACAAAATTGCTTTACTGTCTCATTTCCTTCTAGGAACCAGGTCTTTTCAATCCTGTTTCCTTTTCAATTAATTAATGTGACACCTCCACAACTAAATGGCGCATGTGCAAGAGAACTAACACTTAATCGAAAGCTAGGGACACTACTATGTCATTCTCACACATGAATTATGTAATGTTAGAAGACAAAGTAAAGGCGAGTTAGACCTGACAAATGACTTGGATGCAGGGAGAGTAATTTTATCAATATTTGGGAGCCTGAGAAAGAAAGAAAAGTATTTTCTCTACGTATGCATGTACACATATAGATGGAATGAGTGGAATAAGAACAGGAATAGGAGACTGTGTTCGTAAGAAGCTTTAATTTGAGGCTAACATGTGTGTTCATCAGGTGAGGGCACTGTGCTTCCAAGTGAGAAAGGAAATAAGTTTATTTTACGAGTAATGGTTAAATGTTCAAGTAGGCAATTAAGTACTTTACCAAGGCCATTTTGGGATACCAAACACTTTGAAGATTATATATTCCCTCATATTTCATGTTTGGTGTTCTTCCAAGTAAAATACATGGTTTTCTTTAGTTACTCAGTTATGAAAAGTACTTTAAAGGCAAGGGGATATTTTTGATAATGCGCATCTTAAACTTTTCATTAAACTTCCAAATTTAAATTTTACCTTTTTGTGCACTCTGACATTTTTGTCTGGCATTTTCATTAATTTTGCAACATACATAGCTGAAATGTTAACTGATCAATACTTTGTCTCTCTCATGTAGCACTAGAGTAAAGCTCCCTAAGGACCACAGAGCAGTACAGAAATTAAATGTGTATCAAATGTTAAACACAGCAGTACTTACTGTATAATGACTGAAATGGCTAAAAGAATTCCAAATGGACAGATGGTAGCACAAATTATCTATGATCATATTTCAAGATTAAAGTTTGTCCCATAAAATAATTCACTGACTCACACTGAAGTGTGTTCTTTTACTGATAGCTCCGTTGTCCAGTTATTTTTCTGCTCATTACAGTGAGAAATGCTAGTATTGGAAAAAAAGAATACACACCTTTTTCCCCTCATGTTGCACCCACTGACATCTATAAGACCACAATGTCTGATCAAGAAGTTGATGGAAATTAGGCCCAGTTTAGCAGACATTTCAGTACTCACAGTGGATTAATTTGAAGAAAAAAGATCCACTTTTGCATACTTTACAAAAATTCTTCTGCCTGAAATACACCATACTAATTACCAAATTAAAAAAAATTAACTGCTAAATACTGCAAAGGTCTATTCTAAACAGAGAAAAATGGGATATTATGGCAAAGGCTCTCTACATATTCTGTTTTTTCCCACTGTATTTAGGTTCTTAAGAAGCATGAACATAAGTACATAACACATTCTTGATCAGCCTCTAGACGTGATATAATAAAGCTGTTCTGGAACTGAAATATTGACTTAATATTGTTGCTATGCACTTCCTTTATTTACCAGGAAATAAATACAAAAAAGCAGGAAAGAATATAGAATTTTCTAATTGCTCTAAGACAAAGTCATATGCTAGCCAGATCAACCTATGGTTCATGAGTTATTTACTAATATCTTTGAATATCGGAAAAATAACAGCTATTAATACATCACAGTTATATCAGTGTGAAAATATATTAAAAAAAAATGTATCAGTAGGAATTCTTCTGCTGTGAATTACCAATGCATAGAAAAAAGAAATGGAGTGAAAACCCTAAGTCATTCTGACAAAATCCCCAGTGAAGGTGATGAGCTTATGAAGTTTAACAGAAACATGTAAAATATTGTTTAGTTGAGGAAATGCATAATCTAGAACACTGAAAACTTAACTTCAACACAGGCAAAACTTAACAGCATAGGCAACACTGGTCATTGAGCTGATGCCCCTCGGACAGATTTTAGAAAGAATTATCCAAAAACTTTAATACAGCATTTCCGTACCTAAAATGTCCCACATAATGTAAAAGTTTGAGACAGCTAAGCTCCGGAGTGTAAATAATCAGCAAGCCCTTTCAATGAGCACTGTTAGCCTTGGTGACTAACAGTGTGACTCTCCAAGAAGAATGACTTTAAAAAGAACTGCAGTGAAGAGTGCACAAGGCATATAAAGCAGGTAACTGTAGCTTATTATAGTTACCATATGAATCAAGGTTTTCTGTAGGTTTCCAAGGGTAGTTCTCCTTTCCAGATCTATCTTACTAATTACATTTTTGAAAACTGAGCTATTCGTCCAGAATTTCTTCACCTGTGGTCCTGCATATCCCCATCAGAAAGAAAAGCCACACGGTAAGGTACTAGAAAAAAATATCCATAATTGTAATGCCAAGGACATGGGGCATTGGGAGATAGGAAATATCAACCCCTGCATATGCAACTTATGTGAAATGACTTTAACTCTGTATCAGGATGTACCCATCATGGTGTATTTTCAAATCCAACAGGAGAGAAGAAATGGTTAGTTTAAAACTTTACTTCTCGTGCGTTTTTTATTAGTCTGCCTAAAGAGGTGAAAAGCTCTAGAATAGCCTGTTTCTCATCTCCTTTCTGGCACTGACATTTCACTGTGACATTTTCTAACCTCTAGGAGACAACTTCAAGAGGAGATATAATTTGTATAACAGTGAAGAGATGAACATGAAACATACAGGTACATTTATTTTATACACTCTATTAAATTCAAATGTAACCTTAGTGCAAGTATAATTCATCATAACACAAGCAAGTGGATTACTCTCAAGATTTCAAGAGCCTATGAAAATCCAAAAACCACCTAAACTCAAAGCTTATAATCGTAATAAAAATTCACATATATTTGACTTGGACAGCAAAAACTTATTTTCCCTGACAGAGGAATTATTTGATCCTTGGAGAGAATAACATCAGGTCAAAAAGCACAGGATGCATTTTGGATGCAGAACAGGAATATATCTGTACTATCACAGCACTAATGTAAACATAAAAATCTACTGCAACACCTACATAGCAAAACAAATACTGTAAGAAAACCAAGAAAATCAGATTTTTGATATATATCTCTCTATATATAGATAGGTATGAAAAATATGAATGTATCTATAAAAATATAATCAGGAACATGTTTCTACTGCAATACACTATAAGATAAACATATACTGATTATTGACCTCCCTACTCGAATGTACTACCACTTATTATGACACTGATTTTTTCTGTGACCAGAAACAATTACAGTTTAACAGCAACACAACTTCTTCCTTGGCCACAGCAGTGCACCATGGGAAAAAAAATTAATTTGCCCAAAGAATAGGATGTCTGTCCATTTTCCTTTCTTCTGCTGGCAACAGCTGAGTGTTCCGTATCCATATTAAAATCCAACTTAGAGTGATGAATACTTACTAACTGGAGCAGTTAGAGCAATATAAACATTTGAGTTTTATGTTGAAACTTGCATTTTCCTATTAAGTGTTGATAACTTTTAACCAAAATGATAGACTGCCTCTCTACAGTAAACAATGGCAAGCATATTTAATCTTCGCGCATAGTGCCATTACTACAGACATCATCAACCTGATTCTCTGAATAGCACATGTATCTCCTGTACTCCCAACAAACAAGGTAACCAAGGACCAACAGCATCCTGCCATCCTTATTAAACCACGTGCACAAGGTGGTTTAATAAGCAACACAGTACAAATGGAGCCCTGCAAGAAGAAACTTTCTGCAAAACAGCATGACTTAGTGACACATCGAACTACGCCATTTCACTGCACAGCCAGCTCCAATGCCTGGTTTGATTTCTCCAAAATTGAGGCACCTGACCTTCAGGCACCAAGGTAAAAAGTACTGTCACCAGATGATGTCTGTAATTATTCAAAGTTATACCTAAACTATCTCCTGTTCATAATCATGGTGGAGAGGCTCCTAATCTCAGTATTTCAGCCAATTTAGTAAATTTAGATATTCCAGAAAGTATGTCTGTGCATACATTTTTACTCCTAGTGGGACTCTCTAATGAAAAAATAAATGGGGAATCTGGTCTTGTTTGTAGATCTTATGATTTTAAAAATAAAGAGATATTTATGTGGGTAACCCAATACAATCTACAGTTATGCTTGGAATTTTCAAAATTTAACAGAAAAATAAAGGTTAATACTAATGAAGATAATGTACATTAAGAAACAGCAGTTTTGTCTAAATAGCTAAAAACGAATTCACTAAAAAAACCATTCACTAAAAACTATGACCAGAGCTTGCTGCCTAAAATGTATTAGTTTGTTTGCATTAATGGTTTTGAAGTAGGGTTTATTTTATTTTGCTGGACTTTTTTATCTAGGAACACCATCTCTGAATAATTAATAATCAAAAATACTTTAAGAGTCATTATTCAATATAGAAGGGGACCAAACAAAATTTAACGGAAGTAATTTGTGAGAAGCTTAAAATATATTATCCATAGTTCACTGACTATATTGATTTGGATCACCTGCTTGTAACTTACCTAAGCAATTACATTTATACTATATATATACAATTATAAATTTAAAAAAAACACTCCATCTTGTTTGTGTGACATTTTAAACTTAATTACTTTTTAAAAAAACTGAATAAACATGACTTATGGTATCATCATAATGCAAAGTTTTATACAAATTAAAAAGAAACCACCACATCTACACAGTATTGTCTCTCAGTCTAGAACACAAACACACTGTGATGATTAAAAATAGTATAAAGAATATCATACCAAAAAAGCAGCTAGACTTCTTGGTGGAGAATCCCAATCAAAACAACTGCTAATATAGCAGACAGCAGTAACGAGCGCCATGATACAATGCTTCATCCGGATAAAGTTCCTTAACAGTAGCTGTTAAAAAGAAGAAAGAATGAAAATATTTCAAACCCCAAAAAAGTTTCAGGAGAGGCTCATGCTAACAATACTGTCATTCTCAATTTGGATGAAGGCTGAGAAAATATTAAGCTCTTTAGCTCATAAATTGAGCACGTTAGTTTAAAATCTGAGACTTGGTAGAGAGAGAGATTGTTAATTATCAATTGGTATTTGTTGAATTTAATTCTAGATGGTACAAAAACTGTTCAACATTAAAAAGCCACTTGCAAAATTTCACAAATTATTTTGTTAATTAGATTTCAGTTTTATTAAGCCTTTCTGAACAAATGTTAACCTTTTGAAATAAAAAGATGCTGCAGGAAACTAACCTGAAACCATGCAACATTACTGCTCTAATATAATTAAGATCTGTGCACAATTTAACGTCTGCTGTAATGTATTTCGAAAACATTGTTTTAGTATATACCAAAGTAATCTGCATACTTTCAAATTACATATGTGTAAGACATAAGAGCTCTAGGTTTTGATTCAGGAAAATGAACTTAAATCCTCTAAAATAGCAACACATTTCACCACAAAAAGTGAACAAACCAGTGAATGATTTGTGTGCTAAATTGCATAGAAAATGATCGCTCCTCCTGCCATCTGCAGAAGTCACAATGCCATTTTCTTTTACGAAAGTGGGACGAAGAATGAGCCTTGAGTAAAAGGCTTTGTTCCTTCTTTGCTGGAATAGTAGTGCAAAATGCAGCTTTAATAACTTCATTACTCAAAACTGCAAATAAAGAAATATTTTGCCTCTTGAAATGTTTTTTTTAAATGAACTATATCATACACTGATATAAAATTCATCCAGCAGGTAATTTAAACCATGCTCAAGTCTACAAGCTTTCAGAAATAAAGAAAACAGTTCTGGGACCTTTGACTTTTCACTGAAAACAACAAAAAACTTGTTCCCATAGTCCAACCAATTCTCTCCATATAAGTTACATCATTTGTGGAACATGAAAAATTGAGTCTGAAGTAGTTCAAGTGCAGAAAAATATGTGTTTTTAAATTACTTTTTACCAAAGCATTAAAATTGTGTGTAGCAAAAATATCCAGCAGAAAAAAGAAAGAGTCGAGACATTTCCAGCTCCTTGGATTCCAAAGAGTTTTAGTCTGCTTTCACCTTTGATTCAAACCTTACTTTAGTAACTTGTTTAAAATTTGGCTAAAAGAATGCTGACTCTTTACCCTGCAACAAATGGAGAACTTTTGGGTCAAAGTTAAGAGCAAAAATTTATGCAAGACTTATTTTACATGCACCTGTGCAATAATCTGATATGTGTGAAACCTGATGGTTTAAACTGTGTTCTTATTCATGTATTTCATGGAAATTGGGCAGCAATTTATAGAGGAGACACATTAAACCCATGTATTTTGTTTCTGACTTCTCAACCTATTATATTCTTTTGTAAACATGTAATGAAAATGTTATTCTTTACTCTCAGCAGTATGATACCAGATATTTGAATGTGCACACTTGATATTACTGATTTTATAAGGGATTAGCGTTTCCTTACTCTTTACCTGTTTAGACAGTCTGTCTTCCTCTTCAATGTACTTCTGTTCTTTTGGCATTAAGGTTCGTATGCTGGCTTTCACCTATGCATTAAAATGTGTGTCAGAATTTCAAGTTCACTCGCTCCTTACTAATAACATAGGCTTCAATTCGCAGAATTTACTAAGTTTCAAAGTCATGGCTGCCAAGCTCGGGACACATAAGCATACACAGAGACAAGAGTTGCTGCTCTGTACATTAGCAGCAATAGCAGCAGCAGCAACAAAAAGAGTGGGTGTGCCAAGCAGTGGCAGAAGAGTATTCTGTAGTATACATCAAGGCTTAGAGAAAATGAGGAATGACAGAAATTCTCTACAAATCAGGAACAAAAGCTTTCATGAAACTGAACTCTTTAGCAGTACAAAAAACCCCAAAGTTAAGACTTACAGCATTAAAAATCACATCTATTTCAAGATAGATGACCCCCTTTGTTGGCCCTGTCAGCTGCTTGTTTTTCAAGACGTAGGCTTTCTGTTCACCATTTTGAATCTGCAGGAAAAGGACATGACAGCCGTCTGTCTCGCGGTCTCCGCTGAATACACCCCCCCGGTGACCCCTGACCCCCAGCTGCTGAAACTGACAGAGAACCCAAAACAACTGTGGCAAGTCTGACAAGTACCTGTTCATTACCAGGACCGAGTCTGTCAGGAAAAATTAACTATCATGGGATTCAACATGGCCGTGAATAGAGTATGTTAAAATTTTAGTGTTCTTATTACAGACCTTGGTTGAGAAATGACAGACTCAGAGCTGCAAATTTTTTATTTTTTTTTCTCTTTCCCCCTTTCAGCAGGAAAAATTCAGAGTGGTATGTCAGGTGAATGAAGCTTACAGACAGCAATGGTATGGCAACTTTGCCTAGAAAGTCAGCACTTCGATCTCGGTCTTCATCGTAAACTGTCACTTCAAGCACTGAGTGGATGTCCTTAATATTGCTACAAAGAGAGAAGCACACACAGAAGAAAGAAGTCACTTACACCAGCGGGTACCAAGGACAAAACTGTAAAAGGTTAGCACAGATACCCGTCTCTTTTTCCAAGCCATGGAGGAGAACTGAACTTAAGTAAATGAGACATCTCTGCATATAACCAAAATGCTTTCTAAGGGCTGCAATGATCACTCTTTCTCTCTCTCTGCAAGGCTTTTTATAACCTCAATACTTTCTAAGGGCTGCAGTCATCATTCTTTCTCTCTGCAAGGCTTTTCCATCTGAAGTTTTCTGAAGGATGTTGCTTTAAATCTCCTACCTGGGGTTTGCACTGCATGACCTGCAAGGAACAGCACTGGGGGATTTATAGCCACCAGCAGGACGGAGAGCTTTTAAAAGCTACTCTTAAATGCTGCTATGCTCGTGGCAATTCTTACTGTAAATACTGTGAAACCTGTAGGTTTATAAATTGAAATAATTACAAGCTACAAGGGCATATCCTTGCACTAAGAACAAGCTCTTTATTTCTGAAATCCTCGTTTAATTACAAATATACAACAAATCACAGCAAATAAAGAACAAACAATATGGAACAATGCATCTCTCAGGTACAACTGAAGAAAAAGACTGCAAGCTATTAAACACTCCATTGCCATGCACAAGAAATGTCACTTTTTTGGGTGAAAAATTCATATTCTTTATTTTAATAAAAGCAATTATTTGAGAGAACTCATGTTTGACTGAATGGCTGATCCAGGAAATTCAAATTCAAGCAAAGCAGTTTAACTTCAGTAAAATATACTCCTCCAGATGAGGGATTTCTAGCCCAAAAATTAATTAAGAAATCTGAGGATAAATGCAAATGTACATAGAAGGAAGGCCTTGAAAGCCTTTAGAGGTTTTCTATTTGATTTCTGGTTAGTTTTTTGTCCTCTACAAATCCAGGCAATTCCTTGTGCAGAGAACACTGTCAAGAAGTAGAGGATGATTAGTTACTGGCTCTATTAGTACATAATTAAAAATATATTAATGAACAATTTAGCATGGTTTTGCAGATACAGAAATGAGAACTACAATAATAAGCTGTTGAAAAGTACAACTACTGTGAGTTTTTTTCTTTCATTCTGAATTCCTTTCTGAGAGCTCACTGCAGGTCAAGAAAACCTGTAGATGCTAAATATGTGAATGACAAATCTGGAGGGGAAAACAAAAATTAAAATCACACCGAGTTTTTAAATTAAGGGCAAAATATAGCATTTTCATGTACGATAAAGTGAAGTAAGTGCACACAAAACTAAAGCTTCTACTCATTTTGCAGATGATTGTTACTGATTTCAGCAGCAGTGAGACCTGCAGTGATGCTTTTTCTACTCATTGGTGTCACATTACAGTCACATAGAGAGAAGGGAGAAAAAAGGCAATTGAGCAAGGCAAACAACAAGGACATTTTGTTTGCGGAAGACTTTTTTTTCTATTTTGTCAAAGCCTTTTACTGTCTTGAAAATAACACAAGGATAAAAGAACCAATCACATCACTTCCCAATAAACTGTTTTAAACTGCATTTTACCCAACAGCTGAATTGTACTAGTATGATACTAGATGGTATTGTGAGAAGTGCAGCTAGTAAATGGAAACAAGAAGTGGAAAGTATTTCATCATAATTCAGAGAAGTATAAATGCAAATAGAATTTTTAACTTTATGTAGTTATCTAATGTTTTTTGACAGGTAACAACAACATTTTAATGAAGGTCATAATCACAGTATCTTTTTTTCCTCACTCAAAACTCCAGGGGCAAACCCATCACACTGCATTTGGCCCTTGAAAGCCTTGCTGAACCTAACAGGAGTCTGGTGTGCATAGAATTACTCATACCTGGTTTCCAAGAAACAGGCCTGGCAATTTTACATTTAAAATGATACCACTTCTCTAATTTTTTTTCACGTTTTTAATCCTCAAAACGTATTCAGATGTTTAGTTTAGAAATACCAGTATGTCATCACTATCCTTCTTTAGAACTACCAGTAAGTATTTCTGATCCCTCTCCAACACCCTCACCTCCAAAAAACTGCCCTAAACCCACTGCACTTCCATTCCCCCAATCTAAATCCAAACACCTACAATGTGAAGATTTTGTTCCATTCTGGATTGAGGTTCCTGTAGACAGTATGCGTCAGCAGTCTGTCATTGTTCAATTCAACTACACAAAATGGGTCACTTTTACCTGTAAGAGAAAATTTGGAACAAACTTTATGAGCTAAGAAAACACATGATGAACAAGGTTTAAACAAAAACAAGTTTGGGGGTTTGTTTCTCATTTTCTGAGCTTCACTGTAATGGTCTGCACTACACTCAAGATATTCATAACAGGCTACTCCACAATCTATTTACATTCATTGCAAAAAGAACAATTCTTTAGTCTTAAAAAAACCCAAAACCAAAACAAAAAAAACCCAAAACCAACCCAAACCAAACAAAAAAACCCAACCCCAAACCAAAAAACACCCCAACAAAACCCCAACAAAAAAAACCCCAAAAAACCAAAAAACCCCCAAACAAACAAAACAACAAAAAAGGACAAAAAATCACCATACCAACTCATCTGATGAAAAACAGCATGTTCCTAAAAGTTGCACCCATGTGAGACAGCTAAGAGAACTTTACTTCAATGGTACCAACTCTCCATTCACTTTAAGGATAACATAATCAGAGTGTTTTGATGAGAAGGAAATGTATTATTCTGTATTACTTGTAACAACATGGCACCTATGAAAATTATTCAAAGACTATTATGCTGTATTATGTTTCATGCTGTAAACAAATCCTCTCCCTGAAATCAAAGAATATTAAAGACAGCCTCATAAAAAAGCCTAACATAAGACAAAGTAGGCAAGTACAATTAAACAGTGAGATTGTATGGGCTGGAATGATGGGCTGTAGTCTCAGCACAGAAGAAAGTCAAACATGGTTGATATTTTATTATACATTAAAGCATAATCAAGTAGTTTGGGATATATTTTAAAAGAGGTCCCTCAGCATGAAAGCCACCAAAGGAGAAAGTATGAAGTTGCTGATTTGAAAATGCATGAAGCAGGATAATGGAAATAGATATGGAAGTTTATTTTTTTTCCTT
>VXBT01010094.1:0-85885 GCA_013400235.1 Oriolus oriolus
CACACACACACACAGAGCCTCCTCCTCAGTGCTCTCGTTGTCTCTGGAGTGAGAACCCACACACTTACCCTGCAGGTAAAACTTTGCTTTCTCAAGAAACCTCCAACGTGCTCAGGCCACATTTCCACGCAGGACTCCCCGAGGCTGAGGCCGCAGTCCCCCCAGCGGGGCCTCTCCCTCCGTGGGTGCTGGGGCTACAGGGGTCCTGCTCTGGCTCCCCCTCCACAGGAGATCCATGCTCCCACAGAAGGTGCCAAGCCCCACAGGGACGCTGCGATGCTGGCCTGGTACCAGTCCTCAGCCTGGAGGAGTTAGATTAACCAAAGCTTTGGACTTGTTTTTTCAGCTATTATGGTCAATACATTAAAGGTATTTATTTAAGAAAGTGCCTATCCTGCCAATCTTTCCCCATGAGCTCTATTTTGAACACACCCTATAATTACTGATATTACCCTGGCAAATATTCCCCATGAAGTTTTCTCCACTGAGAGCCGTGACTGTACTTGTCTGTTTCTCCACATTATAATTATCACCAGGCAATATTTATAGCTATACTATTATTATTTATGATATTTTATGCCCTACAAAAATCTATATGACATATGCTCAAACTTCAACATCAGAGACAGACTTCAGCTGGGACATCCCCTTCAGTCAGTGTACCTGTTCCTCCAGCACTTGCACTGATCAGTCAGCTGGCACCATAGCCAGGAGTCCTGGCAGTGGGGGATTTGCAGGACGTGGTAAAATTTCAGCTCAACATACCTGAACTTCCCATCGTAATTTCTTTCATAGTTTCCTGTCCCCAGCTGGTGCACATTTCAGGACTTCTGGTGTTTCAGGCTAGAACTGTGTATCCTTGATTCTTGCTGAGGCAAGGTAACTAAAGGAGTGCTTAATTATTCCAGATGGACAATAGAGAACAGCACATTTATGCCTCATGCAAAACAAATAAACAGAACAGAATGAAAAACACTTGTTTGCCAGTCATGGTCTAGACTTGAAATTTGGCACTGCAATACTTACAAACAAATGTAAATGTTTTAATCTCACACTTCAGAAAAAATTAAATACATCTGTCTTGTAAGCACCTTTAGTTTTAATTATTTAAGATCAATACTAACCTAAATGCCTCTGCCCCTAACATGCATCTCCTCTCCAGGGTCATAGACCTTTCTTGTTCTGAAATCACTGGCTTTCTCCACAAATACTGTTAACCAGTTTCCTCAGTATCATATGCATAAGGGCTATAAACTAATGAGCAGATCTAGGTTATGTAGAAAACGTGTAGAAAGGAAACAAATGTTGAACGTCACATTTACATTAACTTCTCACAGTTCAAATGGCAATTTATCCACAACATAGTATGAATCATGCAGTAAGAAAAGGAGGAATCTCCAGTTTCTTTGATTTATTTGTCATATGGTTGACTGATGTCAGTATCAGTGGCTTAAAAAAAAAAAGTTTAGACATCCAAAAGAAAGGAGGAGAGAAAGGAGGAAAAGGTCTAGCTTTCCACAAAATCCATTTCCTTTAGGATGATGAGCTCAAACCAAACCAGATCAAAGGCTGAGGACGAGCAGGTTCTTCTGTTCCTTCCGTGCTTGTCTCGTGGTCTGGCGCAAGCTGGGAATCAAAGGTATGGGACGAGTGGATGTGTTTTGTTTCTCTATATATGTATGTATGTAGGTATTAAAATATATATACTTACATACACACATATGCAAACAGAGACAGTCTTCCTAAAAAAACGCTCTTTGCAGTCCAGAGGCAGCAGAGTCACTGTGAAGGAAGAGCTGGGCAACATATGGCTGTAGAGTCTGCACTGGAAAAGTCACTGGCTAAACGCACGCCGGCTGTTAGTTTTCTTTATTTTCATGAGGCGAAATAGGAGCTCTGCATAGAGTACAGCCTGTCAATGGGGTTTCCTACTCTAGCCTGCATGGAGTTAACTTCGGAAGAGGCAAGAAAACAGTCGCTCAAGCTAGTTAAAGAGGTATCACTGTCGATATCATGAAAAATGGAGTCGTTTCCTGCAAATGAAATGTACACGTTAGGCTGGATGCTGCGCAGCCAGGGGAGGACACAGTACACACGGATGCTCACAGGCTGCACGCTGCAGCAAACGGGAACACTCCTGGTTCTGTAGTCACATGTTAACCTACTTTGGCTCTAAGGGTCTGACCTGCAGGGAGGAGGGCTTGGAATCAACCCACAGGGGCCAGCTGGCAGCAATGCCCCCAAACCTGCCAGGATTTAATTTCAATTTCAGTCAGCAGCACATAACAGAGTCTTGGCTGACAGCGGGAGCAAACGGTGCTGGGGAGGAGCAGGTCCCCAGCTTCTCCATGGGCTCCGGCACCCACGGGAGCACCGGGACTGCCAAGAAAGGTGGGACCAGATATCGAGTGCCCAGGGAAGCACGGTCTAAGAGCCATAATCATACTGGTCTTCATATACACACTCGGTAAAAGTTCTACCAGTGTGACAGGACCCAGGAAGAGACCCAGCTTCCCTGGCCTCAAGTGAGATACAGTTGTAAATATGCTCTCCTTTCAGAAAATTCCACTCTTTTAGGACTAGTTTGGAACAGCACCTTTTATTTCCCTTAGCAACTAAGATTTCAGCTTACTTCAACACTGAAGGTACCAGAAAAAGCTCTAGCTCAAGTCCTGGGGGCTCTGCAAAAGTGTTAGTCTGGTTCTTTTTCCTCACACACTCATTCGAAAGGGCTTTGTGCCATGCCCTGCACACCTCTGGAGCACAGAACCTGCTTCCCAAGGAGTTTTACTCAGAAAGCTAAGCAAACCAACAAAATCACAGGCCACCTAATGCTTGAGGGCACTTCACATGTCCTCAGCTCCTTACAGGACCTCCCAAATTTCCTGGTGTGCACCATGGACTTGTCTCAGTGGCAAAAGTAATGACACAGACCCAAAGCAGATTTCCTGTTGGCTGTGCTCGGGACACTGATGCGCATGTGAGCCTCTACAGTGAAGTGCTCCTGGTCAGCAGAAATGAGTCTGAAACAGGCCCTTGTGGGCTACCGCAAGGCCGAGAATCACAGTCTGAAAAATCCTCTGACATTCTTTTTAAATGCCACACTGCAATTGTCCAGAATCAATAATTGAGCATTTAGTGCTTGTAATGCGTTTGATGTGTGGTCAAGCAATCGCGAAAGCAAACCGTCATCTTGATTTGGGACAGAGAATAAAACTACGCAGGAGAAATGTCCTGTGGTAACCCATCTCTTAGTAGCTCAAGAACTGTTCTTTAACAAATCCACGCATCCAATCTGAGTGGTCTTACAGGGCTGCTTATTCATTTTGTAATGAATAGATTACTTCTCTTTATTGAAGGCACTTTTTCCTCAAAGCTTCTAAGAAAAAAGGAAAAATTTGTGAGGGAGCTAGAATTTGGTACTGTTTATTTTTCAGTGTCTTGGACAGTGGTTTAAAAAAGTGAAGCTTGGAGAGGTGATGTTGCTTGCTTTATCATTTATCAGAATTATACTGTGAAATAGTTTTGAAAGGTGTCCAGAGCTTGTGATGAGCTCTGTTCTACCCCCTTATGTGTACAAGAAAATACACACATAAAACTGACTGGTACAAGCTCCCTGGTACAAATCCCAGGAAAAAATATTCTAAAAGCCAGTAATGCTGCTGCCCCGTGGTGTGTGATCCAGCACACGGACCCAGCTACTTGGGATGTGGCAGAATGAGGCATGCCTTACCATAGGGGTTCATGTGGTCGCCTGGCATTTGTGGAGGGGTAAGACCCTGCTGAAATGGGTCTGTGCCATAACTGCTTTGCTCCATTGCTACAATCTGCTGCTGTGGTGGTGCAAGTGGTGTGTAAGATGTCATCATCCCTTCCATTCGGTTGGACATTACTTCTGCAAAGCAAAGAGGAGGCACAGTTACTGCTGGGGCAGAATCAGTGGCAACAATGAACCCTAGCAAATGCAGTCAGGGGTATCCTGTCAGTCAGAGAAACTTTCCAGATTCTGTCTGAGCGTAGAACCCTGAGCAATAAGCTGAAAGACTTGTAATTTCTGACTACATAATTTCTGGAGCTCCTAGGTGCTGGACCCTATCCTCCCAAAGCCTGTATACTGTGTGTGACAGAGCCCAGTTATTCTCTAACTTCTGCTGGTCCCAGTTCTTCCACTCTGGTAAAGTGGAGGATTTGAGGCTGCAAGGTCTTGGGAGCTGGAGATCCTCAAGAGCACCCACAGAGCAGCAGGGCAAGCCCCAGTGCCTCTGTGCAGCGCCTGCCCCAGGGTCCAGCCACCTGTGGGGGCACGGGAGGGGCTCTCTGTGCCTTGGCTGGGGCAGTAATGCTGATGCCCGTGCAGATTCCCAGCTGAGCACCATGCCCCTTACTGCAGAAGAAAACAAACTCGAGGGTCTAGCTGGAGCAAGCCTCCTGGAGATTTCCTCCAGTGCAAGCACCTCCACACGGCACATTTCTTCTAGAAACGAGGTAACAGCTTCTGCATGAGCACCTCTGGGGTCTGATCCCACCAGAGAACTTGGGGCAACGCGGCATGGGCACTCAGGCACACCTTTGTGTCCTTCCACTGCTGATGGCCCACGTCACCCACAGACCTGCGTGCACCCTGGACTGCTGTACTAAAGTACCACGTGGGAAAGGCACTTCAGACAACTGCGGATTCTTTCTCTCTCACTTTGCTTTATCACAAATCCCCTACCTTGTCCTAGTCGCTGCGAGTTCTGTTGCTCCTGCTGCTGTTGGTGCCTTCGTGCTAGCTTTTTCATCTGAAAAAAGCAGAAGAACAGAACAATCTCATGGCTCCAAACGCAACAATTTTGTTTCCTTATAAAACTCTCTGCAAACATCCTATCAGTTAACACAGACCATTTATACTTGTGCACACACTGTTGTGGGTTCAGTTTCAATTCTAAGCTTAGACATTTCAGTTTCCAGTTCAGATTTGCATGCAAAATTTACTCCCAACCCTGAGTTGCTTTGAGCATATGAATTTAATGTCTGTGTTCGGAAGTTGCCTTTCTAGTGTGGATGTAGAGAGCAGAGCAAGCAGAACACGGAGAGCTGAGCCATGGGACTTCTGCAGTGTGAGCTGCATGTGGGGCAAGAGCCCATGCTGAGGCACTGTGAAATATGTGTATTCATACAATATACATATTTCCATCTTCTTGCACTAATTCTGTGAGAATTTTCCTTTACTATGCAAGCTATGTAAAGAGTAAGATAGGTTTTGTAAACAGCATTCACACCTGGTGTTTTGTTGAGTTATGTTTTTGGTACAGTAACATAATATTTTTAAATGGGTGTCTAGGACTTAGACCAATCACCCGGGGAGAAGTGTGAACACTGTCCAATCGCTTTATGGAGCTAGGATATTTAAATGGTATTGTAAATGAATAAATAATTCATTCTCTCGCTGGATTGCTGTGCTGCCGCATCCTTTGGTCCCTGCTAATACTGCTACGGAGGCACAACCTGCATTTGACTTTTGAGAATGTGACAAACAGCCTACCTTTGCTCTTTGGTTTTGAAACCAGACCTGGACGACTCGCACGCTGAGCCCTGTTTCAGCTGCCAGTGTTTCTCTGACCTGCAGGAGGAAATGCTTAATGATGCAATTTTTCATAAGTTAAACCCCCACCCCAAAAAAACTTAATCAGTTTTGTTAGGAGGAACATTTGTACTTACAACAAAAATTGCATGTATGGAATGACTTTTAAAAATTAATCATTTTTTTTCATAGTGTTGTCAAGTTCTGCCCCTGATGGTGCTACCAGTTCTGTAACTACTGAACAAGGAGTCTGAGCTGAGGAAAATGACACTAAGTAATTTCTTGTTCTTTATTCTACCCACAAATGACTTCTGTGCAAAAAGAGTGCTCTGCTTTCACCCCAGGAGAACTGCTATTGCCCCAGGAAGGGGCAGGGCTGTCTGGGGCTGTGGCCTGGTATCAGGGCTGACTCGGACCCTGGAGAAGCACCTACCTTTCTACAGGGCTTAGAAGACACTTCAAAGGATGCTTTGAATGCTCGTCTCTGCTGTGTAGTAAGTATTGTCCTTGGTCGTTTAGGTCTTCTTGGGTCCTTCCCATCATCGCTTCCTTTTCCTTGGGTTACTTGGCCTTTGGTGGGCTTAACATCTCCATCTTCATCATCACTTTTGACTGGTGAAAAAAGGATATATAATTGCACTTGTTCCACCAAGAAAACAGGATGTTTGAGAACTGCTCTTCAGTCAACAGGTTCAACTATTGTCCCATGGTTATTTGAATCCCTAAAGCAGCTGTGCGCAGGAAGAGACTATCTTAGATCTGTGTGCTCTGCCTAAATGAAATGCCACAAAAGCATAAAAATGTTTGCAATTTTCAATTTAGGACATGAGACTGATCAGGAAGCTCAGAATATGCTTCAGTATTTCCAGGAATCAGGCATAGAGAGACTTTGTGCCCTTCCAGCATCTCTTTGTCCTGTGTGCTCATCTGCTCTGATCTCACCACCAGATAAACACCTTTACCTCCACAGCTGAACTCCAGCTTCTCCTGAAGCATTATCTGCAGACAGGTACTACTGCCTGCACTGCTACAGCAGCAAAACAGCATAAAGCAAGTAGCACACAGGCATCTCAAAGCCCGTCTAACTAAATATAGGGCAGATTCCAGTTACTGAATATTGTTTTGTATGTTTTGAACTTCCAGAGATAATATTAAATATAATCTTCATCATCTCATTTCCACTTCCCACAGAAGACATCAGTAATCTTCCTCTGTGCATTAAAATGTGTCTGTACATGCAAGCACAAACTTCCCTTTCTCAGTAAATACATACAAGTATCTATGTGCTTGTGTAGACCAAAGAGATTTTTTGTATTTTCTATAATTAGATTCTGAATATTCATACAATCTGGTGATGTGTTAGTATATTGTCCTGGGAAATCTCAAGCATAGTGGCAAAGGTCGAGGGGTAAATACACATTTTGTTGTGAAAATCAGCTTCTCAACTCAGCGTATTTTATTTGAACAGACTACTGATTTTTCCTCCAGAAAACACTATCAATTATTATAGGGACTTCAACATGAAGAAACACACTGAAATTTTTGTATACTGAAGGACTACATTTGGGGAATCAACAAATTAGACTTTAATTCATTTTAGGTTCTGATTATTATGCACCTAGCAGTCTAATCACCTTTTACTTTAATAAGCATCTTTGGCTTAATGATTAAAGAGAAGTTCAGTCATTTTAATAACCATGACATTATTAACTTTCCAGCATGCCATTTCTAAGGAAAGGTTTGTGAGGATTACTACTGCTCATTGGAGAGTTACTTTTGTGTCCAGTGGATAAATATTTGATTGAAGCAGGACACATTCTCAGCCACAGCTTTGCAGATCATGTGCTCTCACGCAGACCCCTGGGAGATCAGCGTTTTCAATGTGTTAGACAATGGGAGACAAACAACTTGTTTAATTTGTCAGCTTGTTTTTCAGGTTTGGGTTTGGCTAACAGGGAATAATGAGGGAAAAAAAGCATCTCCAGGAGTAAGAAACTCTCCTTTGTGCCAAAGGGAAATGAAATTGAAACCAAGACTGGTTTGTACTACTGTGGTAGCTCCTCACTGCTGATCACAAGCCAGATCTGGTCCCTAAGGGAGGCCCACCCCTGCTCAAAGCTGATGCCAAACGCAGCTGCCAGCACCAGTTGTGTGAGTGAGGACAGCAGTGGGGGAAGACGCCTGTGACCAGCCCCAGCGTGAGGACAGCCTCGTGCGAGCTGGTCAAGGGGGTTTGGCTGCACACGAGGCAGGGGCATAGCAGGTCACTGGAGCTGGTGGGGGGGAAGGTATGCTGACGGTCAAGGAGGAAACTCACGTGCCTGAGGCACGTTCATCAAGAGCCCAGACCCTACGACGTGAGATTTATTGAGCAGAGCACTCAAGGTCCTGCAAACGCAGCATGGCAATAACTAAAACACTGCTCCAAGAACAGCCCTGGTCCCACACATTGCTGAGTCTGCAGAGACCTTTGTCTTGAGGCATTCCTGATGTAGAAATACAAATTTTAGCAACGTGGAGAATATGACTCTCAGATTAGAGATTCAGGATAATTTTTGCTCCCAGTTAAAATGGAGTAAAGCACTTTCCCATAAACCAGAGGCAAACATGTAATTTGTACATTTAATGGAACGGTAACTGTTGATTTTCTTACATATTTTCTTGGGAAACAAGTGTGCAATTATGATGGCACAAACCCACATCTCAGTTACTTTCAGATTCTCTTCAGTATTTCTATGTCATACTTGCAATCTTTCTTAAAGGTACTATTTGTAATTGGCAGAGAGATTCCTCTCAAAAATCATATTACTGCTGTGCCCATTTCCCTAATTTAGGGCTGAAATTGTATGTGCACAAGATTCCCTGAAAAATATGTTAAGTGGATTGAAGAATGCCTATCGAGAACAGCACACTGATGCCTCACTTGAGTGAGACCATGGGTAGCTAAACTCAGTCTGATTCACACTTTATGATCTTATAGAAAAACACTTTGATGAAAGCCGAAAGATTTTGTCTTTTACTAAGCAGGAAGTTAAGGAAGGGAGTCAGGTTAGGGAAAGCAGACTGCCAGTAGGAATGTTTTCAGCTGTGCCTGCAAATTTGCACACGTGGCACATAAAGATAAAGTGGATGTGGAAATGGATGCACTTTTCCATAAGAAAGCTCTACAAACTCATGCAGCTTCTCCAGTCAGAGCAGTTGTGGGAAAAGCTCACCTGAGTCTGAGTCGTCTGGGCTGACTGAGCTCAACAAATCTTTCTCTTTCTCATAGTCACTTTTGCAGAGCAGCTGCCCTTCCTTGAGGACAAACTCGTCCCCTTTCCTCAGCTGGCGCTCGCACACACAGCAGCAGAAGCAGCTCAGGTGGTACACGCACTCCAAGGCTCGCATCACAAACTCCGTCGGAGCGATCTTCTCCATGCAGCCGCTGCACTTGGCAGCGAACAGCCTGCAAAGAAGAGGCAGCACAGTCAAAGGCAGCGTCAGATCATACCCTGCGTGGATCTAAATGCAGCAATGCCTGCACGGATCAGTCTGGCTCATGCTTCTGCACACTGCAAGACTCGCATCCTTAGGCTTGGAAACTTCATAGGCATGCAATTTTTTCAAATCTCAATCCCTTTGGTCTTGAGATTCCCTAAATCACCTTTGCTGGACAAAGCCCAGTAAGATCTGTCCTTATCTCAGTGGTTTTTTCCTTTTCAAAATGAGAAACAAAAGGGAGCTCCCAAAGTCGAATAATTGCTCAAACCCAAATGTATTTTAATTCACCTTTTAGAGGAAGGACTAGCTCATGCTTTGTTTTATGCAGGGTCTCTGGTTTCAGCACTTAAGCCCTGTTCTGAACAGATTTCATGACTTTCCATTTTTGGTATTGTCTGTCTCTGAGGAGGCTGATAAACACAGAAACAAACATGAAAACTTTGTGCTTTTGCTGAGGCAAAGTCACCACGCGTGCATGCACACACTATTGTACACATGCAATCAATAAAGAGAGGAGTGAAATAACACAGATTTTCTTTGGATGTTGAGTTATTCCAGAACAACCTGTCTCTGAAGGAAGTAGTGTGCATTTTAAATGGTGTGAAACATCCTTTGGCAGAGATAGGCAGTGATACAATCTGTCAAATTACCAGTATAATCACAGACCCTAGAACACACACTGTATCCAGACTAGTTCTTATTAATGCTCTATAAACCCTGTCTTTCATCCATCATTAATTTTCTAGGCTTAAGTTAGAATTATTTAGATTAATTTTATTTTGCTTTTCTAATGGCAACTGGGAATCTCCCTAAGTGAGATTTCAGAAAAGGGCTGCCTCAAATAAAGACAAATTGCTAAGTTACATCCCTGTGTCACATGGTGTGCTGGTGATTCGAAATTCAGTGTCTTCTATGGCAATACATCACAGTGCAAGGTGCGTGAACATTTACATTTCAGCAAGGAAATGAACACCGCTGCACCAGTGTGTTCACAGGAAAAAAATCAGATTCTGCCTTTTAGCATGGCGTACACTGTCTTTTTTTTTTTATCATCAAAATTATAATTTTTCACGAAAAAGGCAATTCTGTTCGATTTTAGAAGGCTAGGGCTGTGGTAGTTATTCATTCCTCCAGAGCCTCCATTTTGTATGAGCTGAGAAGTGCAGGAAAATGGCAGTCAGGAGCCCTCGGCGAAGGGCTGGAGTCAGAGTGGGCAGGAGGGAAAAGCAAATGTCAATATGGTTGCACACGACATCCAGAAAACGGCTGAGAAACGGGGACTGGGGCGTTCCCCAGCTGTACCTAGGAGTGACTGCACTGGGAGCCGGGCTGGCTCAGCGCACACCTTCGCACGACCACAGCCTCAAGGTAACGGGGGTGCGAGGCGGACTGAGTGGCTCTTTTACAGGTATGTAATGAATTAAATCTGTCAAAAGGAAACTGATGCCACACAGGACCCTGGGCACTGCCATGAACAGGCCGGCTTATTTCATACGCTGCGTTTGCTTTGTCCACGAGGTTTTCCTTACAATGCTTTAGCCAGCAAATTCCTAAGCAGAAAATATTTTTATCTCTACACAATTTTATATCCGAAAGGATTAACACACAAAGAGGAAAAAAAAAGGTGCACTGAAAAAAGTTGTTTCTATTTAACTGCTTAAACCTATTTGGCTCATTTAACCAAGCCTGGCCTCTCTGTCCGCGGGGGTGTCCTTAGGACGGGGCACACCCGCAGACCTCAGGAGCGGCAGAGCTGGTGCGAAGGCACTGTCGCCCCCACCTACCCCCACTCTCCCGTCCCCGCCGGGAGGGACGGGGCGGCCCCGATGTGCCGGTGCGCGGTCGGACCGGGATCGCCCGTCGCGTGTCCTGTCACAGCGGCTGGGCTGGGACACGTTCAGAAACGGGCTCCAGGGACCCCGCCCTGCCGCCACCGCCGCGGGCAGCTGCCCACGTCCCGACTGCGGCCAGGGGAGAGAACGGGGAGAACGGGGAGCCCTCCCCGGGAGGGGTCGGGCGCCGGGGAGCGGCCACGCCGCGGCAGCCGAGGGGTGGAGCGGGCCCGGCGCTGCGGAGCGGGCAGGGTTGGGATTGGCCCCGGCGGGGCCGCGATCGCTCCACGTTGGGCTGCGGTTACCTCCAGTTGTCTCCCAAGCAAACCGCACGATGTGCCACCGTCCAGTGACAGTGAAAACACGAATGTAACACAGCAGTTTACAGGTAACTTCAGGAAGAAAAGCCCAAGAAAGCATAAATCCCCTGCACCTTCCCTCAAAATGGGACACGAAGACAACCTCGTTGTTCTGTGGAGCGTGTTGTTTCCCTGACCAGCACCTTTGCTGTCATACTGCCTTAGTGAGTGTTTGTGTTTTTTCTTTTTCTTCAAAATAGATACATCTAACAGGAACAGAAAATGCTTTGTGTTGTTCACTGGCAACCGACTATTCCCGGAAAGCTGGTGCTTTTGCAACAGCGCTTCCCAAGGCAGCCTTTTAGCTATAACAAATTACACTGTCATCGGTGTATACTAACTCATTCAAATGAACATTAAATTGCCCTGACAATACTGCATGGACTTCATATCCCGAATTTAACTCTTGTCAAGAAAATTCCCTTCCCTGTACACAGGTACTCTGTATTATAACATGCATTCACACAAATACACACGCACACACGCACACACAGAGCAGCGTGTTGGGTTGTATTCTGAGATTATAAAATCTTCATTAAACCTATCTTATAGGGTGTTTATAGGTATTTTTTCAGCTTCCCAAGAGGAACGCAAGGTTATGCACTCTTTTTGCACAAGGCAGTCTCACAACAGGAAACTAATCTTGACAAATGACCAGACTTTGATAGCTGTGATCTAAACCACTGCTCGTTAGACTGTTCATTTTATAAACGAATGGTAATAAACCTGTTAGGAAGTGTAGGATAGCAGGAATACTTTACAGATCACCCCTTTACAGGTTTCAATCAAAGCCATAAATTTGAAGGGGAGCGCACAGATATTCTGTGCTGAGACAAAGACTCTGTCCCACACCAACCACATTTAAAGGAATATTTCTTTTGCTTTCTATACATTTTAGAAATAATTTGCATAACTCTTGCTTTTTACCCCCATGGCTGATTATCTCCAGCTCTCTTAAGCTAATGTCAAACCTCAAAATCCTTGGATGTGTTAAAGTATGTGGAGAGTGGAAATCAAATGCCTTTATTAGAAGCCGCAGGAAATCTCCAACTCCTAAGCACAACGAAAACATTCCAGAGAAAACCGTTCAAAGAGGACAAAGAAGAAAAGCAGAACAAGAAAACCTTGTTTTGAGTCAATGATTGCGGAGTTTTATAAATAAATTCTGTTGCCTGGACAATTTTGAAAGACAACTCAATAGGTTTAGGAGTTTTTAAGTGTGTTTGCCTCTATGCCTGGAACACTTGGGGGACTCAGCCAAGCTAAAGCTCAGAACAATGGCCTGTCTGTCCATCAGAGTATTTACAATAAATGCTGTGAAGCAACTTTACAGTACTAGATAATCAAAAAGTCTTTACCAGGTAAAACTGTGTGAACTTAAATTTATTTTGAATGTGTATCAGGGGCCATGCAAATGCTAAGACATGTCCTGACTTTAACCAGTAGATGAAAATGTTCACCAGCGGAAGAGGCCATAAAGATTTTATTTGTTAGGATATCCCTGTGAAGGCAGGCTGAATCAGTAATCCTTAGAAACAACCACAGTTACATGATCCACTGTGCCTTTCTGCCTGGCACAGCCATCTGGAGTGCAATACGGACCCCTGATTTATTATATCCCATGCAGTTATCTCGCAGTGAGTTTGACCCTGCTTTGCTCCTGAGAATCACGGCTCTGCTGTTTACTCTCCTGGTGTCCTGACAACCTACCCTTTACCTTTCTGTGGCTCAGCCAGGTCCTTCATTTCCTCCTGTCTGTGGGCAAATAGATTTTAATTGTTTTATTATAACTAATTTAATCTGTGCTGAGAGATGTCCATGTGCACTGTGAAATTTGTTGCTCACATTGTGTGGTTCAAGAGGTTTGTTATACAGGACAAAGGTAGAAAAACAGACTAATTCAGTCAGGTTGCTTATTTACTGGGCCTCTGCCATGAAGCAGTAAATAGGAAGTTATTAAGCTGTGTTTGATGTATGCAAGAGGACAGATGCTGCTACCTACCTATCAGAGACCTTCAGTCATTTCCCTTTCTGTGTTATTCTGACATTACATGTTGCAGCAACCACAGCAGATACCTGGCTTTTCTTTATTTAATAAACATGCGAAGGTAGTGGTCACAGCTTTTGTAAATACTCTTGGTGGAGTCTCTATGTCTGACGCTTTTCCCTCTGCTCACACCCACCTGGGACACCCCTGTTGGCCTGCTCTGATGCTGGGCACTCGCTCTGCACTCCTGTGGTATGAAACAGGGTAGAGCTAGGGTAAAATATATTATGCTTTTCACACAACTGAGTTCTATTAAAAGAAGAAATTAAATTACGAAGGAAAGACATCTGTTCCTTGTTCTTTGGGAGAAATTTTGATACTTCTTTCTTTAGATGACATAGGATTGGAAAAACAGTATGCATGGGGCTTTTCCAGCATAGGACTTGAATATTTTTTGTAGCATCTTACAGCTCATGGTTGCTTATAAAGTGGAAAAACTGTTCCTTGGTTGCACTCAATTCTGGACAAACAAAACATCTTGAGTACAGTAAAGCACAACAGGAATATTATAAATTTATGATTTGAAACCCCCTCCTTAAAAAATAAATAATCCATTTAAAATATTTTCCCTGCAGAAGAAATAATTACATAGTCTATTAAAGCCAATTTCATAGCCGAAACTTCAGTATAAGAAAGATAATTCCCTTTCATTGAGTAGTAATAAAACGTGCAAAAATTAAAAGTTTCTAGAAAAAAACCCTATAATATTTAGAGAGAAGCTAAAACGAAACCTTTTTCTTCTTCAGGGAGAACTGAAGAAAATATTTATTAACCTTCTATCCACAGGTGCTGTAGTATGAGCACCAGCTACTGGCAAAAGCTTGTGTTAAATCTGCACTTCACAACGTGGATTTCGACTCACAAATTACACATTGCCTATCTTGGTAATGAGTGACTTTTTCTTCATGTAAGTATTTTACCTGCATTTCCGTGAGGAGTGCTGTACTCCCCCACCAAGACAAGCTGATGGCTAAAATAGTGATAGGGACCATGTATTATCCCATGCCACATCTTGCTCTGAAGCTGGTGGGACTTTGACCGTGGACACTGTCAGAGCCACCAGCTCCCATCCTCTGCCCACCAGAAACAGACTCACCAACATGGTCCCAGGCGTACCTCAGGCTGGCCATACCCAGACAACAGTCTGTGCCAAACAATGCCCACAAAAATACCACCCTTCATGTGATTTTCTTCCCACTGAGGCCTCTCATGACCCCTCTGCAGGTGGCCCAGCACTCGCTGGCCACCTCAAACCTGTGGGCACCAGCAGCTCTGGGGCAGAACTGGGATGCTTAGACAAAAGCACAAAGACACAGAGTTTAAAGCTTACATCCTAATGCAACTTGCTCAAGTGGGACCAGAATGACCTAAATAGTTACATCTCCCTTAACTATAAAGTACAACATAAAATGCGAAGTGCAGAGCAGTTTCTCGCTTTGAGCAGAATGTGACAGAATGAATTCTTCTCTTTGCTTAATTTTCATCCCCTAATTGACCACTTTGTTCAACTGTCTTCCATCACTGCCATGCTGTTCTATTTTATAGCATTTTTCCATACAACACTTTGATGGAAAAATTTATGAAGAATAGAATTATTGCTGTTAGAAGGGAATTAAAACAATTTTTCATTTACAAAGTCACTGATATTGCTCTACTGTGCTCCACCTTTGGGAATCCAATTGCTCTTCTCAGCTACTCCCATTCCTCTTTATAGCACAGCAATTGCACTGTACAGATTATGGCTGCAATTTTCTCCTAATCTTTTCTGTAGAACAGAAACTGTTATAAAAGTTAAGGGCACCAATTGAATTGATAAAGCTGGGGCTGCAATTAAGAAGCTTTAATGAATTAACAAAATACGATGATTTTGTTAGTATTATATTTTTAGGCAGTGCAAACATTTCTGAAATAATGTTGTTTTTGTCCATGAGTTTCAAAGAGGCTAAATAGGCTCCTGCTGCTGTGTTTTATACATTCTCCAAATCACACTGATGGGCTATAAGAGCATCGTATGTGTCGGGGCGTTTGTGCTTCTGCCACAGCTCTACCGAGCTGGGGGGCAGTGGTCACCAAAACCAACCGGGCACTCCTTTTTTTTTCTTCCTTTAGATTTTTATTCAGTTATTTACACAAATTAAATTAAATCCACCTTCATCTTCTCCCTTTATGCCCTCACCAATATCCAGTGGCTGAAGCAGTCTGTGGAACAGCCCCGCTGGGGGCCGGGATGCTGGCTCCAGCCCGCGGAACAGCCTCTGCTCTGACAGACATCTTATCCTTCTTGTTCACTAAATGGCACACTGAATTTACATCACCAACAACACAGGGAAATTCTTCTAATGCAATTTCTATATGAGATTTCACCCTAAAGGCCCCATAAGCAGCGAAATTGTACTGTTGTGATTCACTGGACCGGTCTTCACTTTTACAGAAAAAAATAATCATGTGTCAAAGCAATTCAAATGTAATTTCTAAGTTATTTCTTGGCTGGCAAGAATGACTTAGGGAAAGAATTTACACAAGGCTTTCCTCGCAACTAAGAACATTAAGAGGAAGAAACGTTATTTGCTGGTATAAAACAAAATCACTTCCTGTGCCTGCTGCAGTGATGCTGGTGGAGAGCTTGTGCCCAAACTCATCAGCACAGCCAATTTAGCAACTGATTTGCAAGGGAAAGATACCTTAGTCCTGTGGTGTTAATGTCTTTGCAGTGGGGGGTCTATTGCCAGCTTCTCCAAACTCATCAACACAATCTATTATTAATACCCAGAAAGGCTTTATAGTATCTTTATAGCACAAGGCAATGAAAGCTCTGTGGTGTAATCTGTTATCTATATTGCAAAAACATGTGAAATAAAACAAAACATAGACACTTCATAAACAAAATGTTTCATCTCTTATATCTCTCTGCCTCCCCTGTATATAAAGCAGTGGGGTGCAGGAAAGGCATTCAGAGAGATTTGCTGTTAGATGTGGCACTGGCTCCTTTTAAAATTCTATTTGCATTGTGACAAATTTTACACTGAGTGAAAATTTCCGCTTCTTTCACTGAGATGGAAATATTTGAATATTTGCAAAATTAGGCTGTGTTTTGTCAGTGGAGCAAAGGGGGTTAGGAGCAAAATACAGCTTCTAAATTCCTACAGGAAAACTCTGCACCACAGGGATGAGCTGGCTGAGCCAAAGTGAGGAGGCAGCTGCAGCATGGCGAGGAGGGGGCACAGTCTGGGGCAGGGCCAGGTAGAGGTGTCAGGGCATTGCCATGGCATGAGCTGAAGAATTTGTCTCCAGTAAACAGCAGCAAAACCAAGTGCCCACTGGAGGCAGTTATTTCTCTGGAAAGCATTCAAGAACAGAATTTAAGCAGAGCTGGATCTTCTCTTCTACTACTGATATGCATGACAATATTTAATATGAAAAGCCCAGAATTACCCTTCCTTTAGTCCCTCGGAACAGACACAGTTAGAGACATCATTTACCAGCAAAGAAGTAAACACGCAGTTTAAAACCCAAGGAGGTTTTGTTTCAAATAAACAGATTGTGGCAAAGGTGGAACCAAGAGGGAAGCATGAAGCAGCTCTGTGTACTTGGTGCATGTATGTTTGCAATACAGTAAGAACCAAAAAAAGTCCTCGACATAGGGCTGTGTCTTATTTCCCAGATGCCTTTTTATGTTCCTTGCCTGTTGAAAATAAATTGTTCTTTTGTAGTGTTTGTCTTTTCAGTCCAACTGTCAGCTATTATTTTTCTATTTCCTCTTTTTGTCACTTTGCATTATTTTTGGTGCTGTAATTCCCATTTGTTCCCACTCCTATCTTCCTGTCTCCCATTGTTCCATTTTTAAATCCCCAGTTTTACTCTTCTTTGGCTCTTTTTTGGCCCATTCTCAGTAGGGTTTGAGAGAATACCCAGGCGTGACTCCCTGCTATAGCAACCACACCTCCCCAGGAAAGCCACAACAATCTCTTCGGGAGGAGGAAAGTCTTTCACAAGCTGGCAGCAAAAGTAAATCCTTCTTCAAGGAACAAGAAGGATTAGCAGGGAGCAGTGGGCTGCAGACTTAACCCTACCCCTCATTTCTTTAGAGCACCAGTCACTCAGAACCCTGCTGTGATGTACAATTAAACAGAACCCAAAAAAATCCTGAATGACACAAGAGCAGGATTGTGTAAAGGTTTAATTCCACTTTAATACCTTTCCAAGTTCAGAACTCAAAGATAGCAATTTAACCCAAGAATCCCCATCCGAGCATGAAAAGTTGCTGCTTGTCTTACAAAGTCCCAGCTATATTCTGCTCTAAATCGTGCTCTTTTAGGCTGACCCTTAATGGATGAAATTTTTCTCCCCCAATCATCTCACATGGTTTCTCTTTATTGTCCTTCTTTCACAAACTTTGATCTTCTGATAAAAACAGGAGGCTCTTACCAGAGGCATGGAGCTTTGTAAAAAGGACCACTGAAAAAGGAAAAGGTACACTAAAAAACCCCAACTCAAACCCCCAAAACTCAGGTAACTAAAGGTGTGTCCTGCAATCTCTAAGAATGGTAATTTATTCTTGTAACATGAAGTGACTCTTATTATGTCTATTACTTACTATTAATATTAGGATGGAAAATAAATATCCCTCTTAATACAGGGTTTTTTAAAGACTCAAAACATCTGATTCATCTTTTTTAAATTAAAGAGCAGACAAGCCTGGTCATTCTAGTATGGATGACTACTAAAGTTGCTCTATAAACTGAATTTTTAAGATTAGACACAGAACTACGAAAACCTCCTGGCTTCTGTAAGGTCAAATATGGTTGACAGAGTCCTAAGACTCAGCTCTCAGCATCTGTGTTTGTATTCAGGCTTTAGTAAACTAGATGCTCTAAACCCATACAAAGAGATTTATCAGTAAGCAGGGCCCTACAGCACGCCCAGACCCTCCTCCTGCCTCAAACGTCTGCACAGGTTTTAAGTTATTCCAGCAGTCAAACATTTATCACACAGGACACTTCCACATGTGTGAAAATGAAATCCCATTAGACACCAACAACATTATTAGGCATGCAAAGAGGATTATTCCTTTAAGCTCACAAGACTGAAAGGTTTGTCTAAACATTTTATTAACTTTTTCAGATTTTTTTTAATTAAATGAAAAGTTGTAAGTAGGTCAAAGCTGAAATACTTAAATTAAATACTACTTAACTTTTGGTTAAGTGCATGTATATATATTATAGACACACACAGAGGAAAAATAGAGATGCCTGTTACAGGAAAAGTGTACAAAATCCCCTCATATTTTATCAGCATGTTCCTTTCTTTCAGCAAGAAAATTTGTACGGCTTGGAATTGTTCTATAAAAGCACCAAAATGTTACATGGTGTTGCTCAGTGTTCCATATATGTTTCCAAAAATGAGATGCTTTGTTGAATATCTGGTTGAAAAGAAATCCTACTCTGCCTGCACTGTCCTTTCTACAAAGTTGACAAAGCCCTTTTTTTCAAAATACTGTATTTGCTGAAATGCATCGAAGTTTGCTCACAAGGAGCTCTGGTGTTCTTAAGATCATCTGTTAAAGAAAAACAAGGGAGGAGAAGCTGCGTCAGCTTTTGCTTCAAGTAAGTGAGATGCAAAACGCCTTAGGGAGCATCAGGAGCAGGACTGGGTCCCCATTCACAGGGAAGATGACTTTAGGAACGAGCAGCTCCACCGGCAGTTCGGTCCTGCATTTTGACTTTTAAGTGTTGTTCACAGTATCTCAATTTGTTATTGGAAGGAAAACAATTCTCTTTTTGGATCTCACACCAACACACATCACAAGTCACAGAACAGCCTGCTCTGGGAACGTGAGGGCTGTAGGCAAGACGCAGCACACGCCTGTCCGTGCTGGTCACGATACACATGCCAGGTCATTGCAGACGGGCAGGGCTGACCTACACATCGCTCTTGTTCTCACTTCACTGACAATAGGCGTTAAAATATTTAAGATTTGCTTCTAGCACTGCATGGAGCAGGCAGGAAATGTAGAAGCTTGGGTGTACAAGTTAATGAAATATGGTTGGCTGAACATAAGCTCTTAATTTAGACAATAACAGTTACCGCCACAGTGTCTTTGTGTCCGCTTTATGAAAGTCATAAACTCTCCAAAGAAAAGCAGGAGCTATTTCACCCTGATGGTCTTTGACTCCCTCTCACTACCTGCTGGCACAGTTAGAAAGTATCAACTGCCTTTGAACAGATTAGGACCAAGTTAAAGTGTGACAACATCTTAAGCTTTCTCCACATGTTGCCAATGATTTCCAACTAAAGATGTTACCCTCATCACTTCTGCCACAATGATAAGAATCTATAGCCGGCTCACTTGAGGAGATAAAGGCAGTTTAGCTGGAAGTATAAAGTACTCCAACTTGCTAAGCTAAGTGGCTGGCTGTCCCAAACTAGCTGAATTTTTTCCTCTACAAAGCACAGAATCCTTATCATTAGGGACTTAAGCTGCTTTTTATTTTGAGACAAAAAGAATACTGTTTATTGGCATCCAACTCAAACCAGCTGTAAACAGTTGCTTTGATGAAGAAGCAGCTACAACTTCAGTGTGCCCGAAGGCACAAACCCACTGAATGTCAATCATTAAAGGAAGAATGTAAGGTGTATATAGGGTCAAAAGAAGGCCAAGGGACATTTGCAACCTCAGGGATCTTGGACAGCTCACTTTGCCTTTAGAACCAGAAGAGGAATTGGAGCTGTTCTGCTGTATGACCTCCATCTCCAGCAGCAGCTCTGGGCTCGGCTCAGCCCTGAGTTTACCCGCAGGAGCAGCAGACCTGCAGTGTAAAGCTTTTCTCCCCAGCATGACTGTGGGAGCTACATCGTGAACTTTGATTTGACAGGGCCTGAATGGCTCCAGGATGCTGTACCTCATGGCACCCATGCAGGACCCACACAGAAGGCTCTGGCAGCAGGAGTCCTGCTAGTGTGCATAGACATTTGAATCACTGATCTGCAGGTAATTTTAATTCTTGTAACTTATTTCTTTCACCAAGAAACACTTTACTGGTTGCAACAACTATTTAGATTAAGATGCCCCACCAACAATTTTGGTGTTGCAGCCAGACTGATATGGACCCTAATGGAGTTAAATGCCAGCTGCTTTGGGCAGCCCAGGAGGGTGGGCTGGTATCCACTGCTGGCCCTCCTGCCACCCTTCTTCTTCCTCCTCGCCCCTCTGCCTAGTAGATACTGATGTCTCTCAGTTGTTCAAGGCTTCCTCCCACTCCCCATCCCTGGCACAGCATCAAAGCTTTCCTGAAAAGAGCTGCAGCACGGAGGGTTTTGTCATGGAATGGCAGAGCTGGCTGGTGGAGCGTGGGGTTCCTGGTCCTTTATACATCACAGTGGCTTTTCAGCGGGAATTCAAATGCTGAGTGAACTCAGCTACCAGGTTGCACATGCAAACCAGCTCTCACTCGTGCCACGTGAGATGGGATATTTTATAGGAACATGTTTCTGTAGAAGGCCCTGGTGCCACCAGAGATGTGGCTCCTCCAGGTACAGGCTCAGCAGCTGCTCCTCCTCCCAATGCTAAGAAGATACACACCAGCATTACCAGTTCCTCTGGAAGAAACAGGGTGCACCTCCCTGCCCACATCCTCAAAGACGCCACAAACAGATACCTTTGCTTGGGGGATTCAGTTCAAAATTGCTGCCCGGGCTTGGAGCCGTTTCCCAGGCTCCTGCTCCAGGCAGCCTCTCCCTGGCCATACCTGCACCCACCGCCCGCTCTCCTGCTGCCCACTGGCACAGCCACACCGGGAGCCAGGCTGTCCTGCTGCTGCTCGGCCCCACCTCTTCACCCCCCACATCCTCAGTAACAGCTCTGGCCTTTGCTGGTCCCTGCCTGGCCTCAGCTCCGAACATCCACACAATGCAGCGGCTCCTCCCAAGTTCTCCAACACAACTGGAACTGCAGATATTATTTTGGGCTTACATGACAGGCAAAAGGCAGTGGAAGGTTTGCAGTGCTGTTAGATTATACAATATCACATACATAATACAAAAAGAGTAAGTCTTCGTAATTTGTTCTGTTAAGAAATTTTCCTATATAAAACCTCATAGTTGATTTTTTTTAAAGAGACAGTGGTTCATCTTTATTGTCACATTGATATCTTTATAAACTTACTCTAGTGATCTATAGGAAAAGCAAACCAGACAGCTCTGTATTTATGGGCATATTTTAAAAGTCTCTTATATTTAACAACTGCATTTAGCTGTGTTAACTGTGAGCTGCAGTAATAAAGGCTCTGTACACTTCGATGCTAAATTAAAAAAAGTTCTGCTGTTCAATAATACATAGATGCTGGATTTTTCATTACTCTTTAATATCATTTCCATTTAGTTTATAAATAATTGTAGCTAGCTAATGAAACGAAATAAAACCTGCCTCCAGCCCATTCCCTAGAGCAAACTAAACTCCTCTTTTTAAAGCTTCTTAATCACCGCCCAGTTCTTACAAAATTAGCATAGTAATGGGCTTTAAATTGAGCCTCTTTGTTTTTTAATTAAGCTCCCAGCAGGTAAAAATAAAACAGATTATTGAAGAATATGCCAACCCTAATAGCCTGCAACTCTTTTGACAATTAAAAAGATCCCATGTTAACTCTTTTGAGGAATCCTGCATGCTAATTAGTCACTCCGAGGCCCCAATCCATCAATATTCCATCCAGACACCTTGTAAAGTTGAGATGGCTGGTCTGTGTCCATACCTGCCCCATTCCCCACAGAAGCTGAGGAACGAACTCTCGGTGGTGGCCAGATTCCACGGGCAGCTGTGTGCCAGGACAGAGTGGCATTGCAGTGGCCGGAGCTGCCACCTGCCTTGCGCTGGCCAGTGCCCACCGAGCTCCTAACCCCGGGCAGGGCTGCAGCTCGGGGCCTCCCGGCTGCCCCGCAGCTCACCCTGCGCCCAGAGAGCCCTTCTCGCACCCTGTGAACTCCAGAACTGTCTGGCAGTGCCTCCTTGGAGCCTCTGCCTCATTTCATACAGCAAAAGGAATGGGGTGCCAACAGAGCAGCCCCCAGTCCAGCCCTGGGGCTGGTCTGGAGTGTGCACAGCAGCACCAGTGCCCCAAACACGCCAGACGCACAATGACCGTGTTTTGCTTAGCAACACTGAGCTGCCTCAGAGGCAAAGGTAAATCCAAAGCAGAACAAGGGGGTTAAGAAAGTGCAGTGTTGAAGCCATGTCGTGGACAGCAGTGATTCTCTGGGAAAACTTACTAGACACTGCTGGCAGCCTAGAAATAGGAATAGCGCTGCACTTCCCTGGCACTTCTCTGTCAAATATTTGGAAGGCTCTGTCTGAGTCCCACGCTTTATCTTCAGTGTCTGCTCTGAGCATCAGTGCAAAGTGCTGGCTGCCCTCCACTCGCTTCCAGCCAGGATGATGAATCGCCACGGTTGGAAGTGTTGTGTCCATCCAGAAATAAAATCATCAGCATGAAAAGCCCATTCATTTCCACGATGCTGATCACTCTGCATCCTTCAGAGACTCCCAGCAAACGGGGCTGAATGCTCTTGTGTACCCAGTAAGGCCCTGCCAAGTCCCGGCAGCTGCAGGAACTACTGTCAGTTGCTGCTCTATATTACACCTTATAGTGCAAGGGTCACCGTGATGGAGTTAGGGGCCCACAGAGAATGGGATCAGATTTAAGGGCAGACTCCAGCCATGAATACGTGCTGCCTTCTTTCACTGAAGCATTTGGGAACCTGTACATGTACCAACATTGCATTGTCAATGATAAATGACATTTCTTGTGTCTCTCAACTGCTATCAGAAAATTTGGAGAAAGAAGGATGCACCTTGCTTATAGTGAATAGAAATACATTAGGCAAAGACCTCCATTCACCTTCTGTGCAGGCACAGGCCTTACTTACTTTACTGGGCACCTCTGGACTATGCCCTGTTACAAATAAATCTTGCCAGCAGAATCACTGAACACAATGTAGATCCATCACAACAGCATTCACTTCCCCTGAGCTACGCTGGAGGAGATCACAGACAACGCACATCACAGCGGGAGAGGCCAGACTGTGAGATGGTGATGATGACTTGAAGTTTCTCAGGTGGCATCCTCAGTCCCACAGCCTCCCCACTCCCCTCTCCCACTGGGCCTCATGGACAGCTGATATGTACAGAGATGCTAATTCCTCCTGGGACCATTTCAATTACGGGAACCTCTCCAGGAATATATTTAGTTTAAAGCAAAAAGCTACAATGTTCAGAATAAGCTTGCAATATTCCCATCACAACTTGTTGAGACCAGCTGGAGAGGCACTATTGGGTACAAACTTCTCTATCCCTGGCTTGAGGTTTGTCAGCTGTTGGTGGGGCTGCAAAGTGGCTGCAGAGGAGCAGCAGCTTGTGAGTGACGCGTTTCCCAAATTCCCAAGAACTGACTTTAGACAATGCAGTATCCCCTGCACCAAACAATTGCACTCCCACCTTTTCACGCTGAAAGCTTCCCAGCAAACAGAGGACAGCAATTCCCTGTGCATACAAGATTGATATGACAAATTTCAAGCTGAAAAGCATGCTTTTACATTGTGCATTACACACCTTGTGCCATGTCACATGATACAATCTGTTCTATGAAACTCTGCTGCCAAAACCACTTTGGAAACATGCATTCACCCCAATGCATCTTGAGAATACCGAATGGTGCATTTAAAAACACTTCTGCTCTTTTTAGGATTTTTACGAAGCCCAGAGACATTCCTTACTACATGAGTAACTCCTCTACCAGAGAATCAGTCAAAATGGGAGAAACTTTTTTTCCATGTTTGATCCTGACTGGTTTTCAGCTGTGACTGCAGATGGAGCTAAAATGAGCCCACCACCTTCTGCTCTGTGTGCACAGGCTGTTATCTCCACCAGCTCTGACCTTTTGCAAATGTGATCCAAAGTGACCTTTTAGTATTATTGCAGCACTAAATGCAGTTTTTCAAGTAATCCTCACTGCAGCATGTTCTGCATCGGTAGTTGGTATGCATTGGAAAATCCAACCTTTCTGCTGTGTTGGGTTTATTATCACGGCCATGTCTATGGAGCTGTACAATTTTATATGAACCTTATATGAACCTGGCATTCTCACAGCCAAGTCATTGGCAAGCAACACCTTTGAATGGGCAGTACAGCTGTCCAAACAGTGCCTGGTGTACCTGGACAGCATAGAGGTACTTGTTTACTCTCTTCCAGAATACACAGAGGTAATTCTTCTGGATTTCGTCACTGCCCGTTGTTTTATGATTTATATTCAACCTCTCAGGAAATCAGAGGAAGATATTATTTCCTAACAAAAATATCTGTCATCTGATTGCAGCTGGCAGCCTCAGCCTCTCTCTGCACCCCAAATGTGGGCTTTGGTTTAATGTCTCCGTGTCAGGAGTGTGTTTTATACTGGCATGGTGTGATATGATTTCTTTTGCATAAAGGATATCCAACCATTGCTTGTTGAAAGCGCCAGTGACAAAACTGCTTTCACCCACCCTTGTGGGTGAGGACAATCACACTTCCAGGGGCCTGGGGGGCTTTGAGAACAGTTTCCAAGTATGTGCCTGTGCAGCCATTAGCATTATTCCTACAGGTAAGCAGATGAGAGCAATCCTGCACCATTAGCAGCTCCAGTTCATGTTTTCTTACAAAAAAATAAACGTAACTTGACAGCAGCAAGGAAAGAGACAGGTCAGGTGTCAATTCTTTTGGTCAGGAAGGCACCATCCCACAGCTCTATGCTATGAAAACCTGTGTTTGCTAATGCTAATGTGATTAAATTTTACCATTGACTCAATTTATGAACTTTACTGAAATCTGATGCTTTCATATGAGTAAATCGATACAAACAAAATCATCTGGCACAAAAATACTAAGAACAAACACAGTCAGTTCCCCTTCCATACTCTTTAAGACACACATCTAAGTGAGATGATAGGTGGGTTAAACCACTGGAGCTGCAACCTCATTTAGAAAATATACATTAATTTTTATTTCCAAATTCTGTCAAAACTGGGAGAAAGACTGTGCAGGTTTGGTAGTTAATAGCAATGCAGAAATCAGCATTTTCCAAACACAAGACTCTAGACAGATGTTGAAATATCAAGATTGTGTGCAATAGTCGCCAGTAAGAAACTTCCAGACTGGTCAAGAAAAGTTCCTGTCTCTCTGTGAGTAAGTCCAGGAGGAGCTGCCCCGTGGCCGTGCACCTTCTCAGAGCCGCCTGCAGCCCCTGGGTTTGCTTTGCTCGGTGCGAGCTGCCTTTGGTCATCAGCTGCCAAAGGGCAGAAACTGCACAGGGCAGAAACAGCCAGGGCTGAGCACCAAGCCCAGAGGTGTCATTTACTTTGGTGGTTCCTTCTGCTCTCCACACATTCCAGCCCCTGACACCTCACAGAATGCACTGGCTGCAACTATCACGGAATTCCAGTAACGATCCCCTGGATAAGGGCGAACTCTGGCTCTGATCATTTCAACTGAATCCAACTCTGAGAAAACCAACTACCTCTCAAGCTGTCATTTCTCATGGTGTGACCATTTCTGCCACCCCATGAAGCACACATGCTACATCCTCCAAGTCCATCCTCCATCTGACCCACATCAGCCCTTGGAATTCCAGCAGTTTTTTGCAATTCCCATTGAAAAGATCAAACTCTGCACAGTTTTGTGCATAAGGCAGATTTCTATCTGGCAGTAACTCCACAAACAATCCTGTAACTCTGAAAAATATCATTACATTAAAAGCAGGAAAATATTTGAAGGCATTGTCTTCAAATTTTTTCTCTTGTTTTTAAGCAGTGTTTTCCAATTTAATTTTTGTCTATCCTAAATTGTCTGAAAGTGAGAGAAGCTACCATGAATATTTTATTAGGCTTGGTATTATGCAAATTAGAGAAGTTTGGACTTAACTGTAAATTACCTCTCAGCCCCCAGAGGACTGTTTCCATGATTTCCCACCTACTAAGCACTGACCCTCAGCATTCTTCTGCTCTGGAAAAGCTCAGTGCAGTTCCTGACTTGACCCTGTATGGATAGAGAGAGTGAGGTAGGTTGGGACTTTACGAGCCAGCCTGGAGAGCAGAGCTCCTCTGGCTGCTAATAGAAGTGCAATGGTTTTTAAAAACCTTCCAGTGTAAGTGACAAACAGCAAAGAGGCAGAAACATTATTTGCATGAATCCCACACTCTGAAGCAGTGTTTTTAATTGGGCTCATAGCACTGTAGTGGTTACTTCAGCAATTCTCACCACTCATCTCACAAATAGCAGGGAAATCCATAATTAAAGGCCTATTGCAATGCTGAATTCCAAGTCTTCTGACTCGCCTGCTCCTCCCCTGCGATGTACGAACAGGAATTAGAGCAGCGCCTATGTGCAAGCACAGCCCCGCAGTAACCATCAGCCTCCTGATCCAACAAGCGAAGGAAACAGAAAGGTATTTCTTAGGGAAATGATCATTACATATAATGCACAGTTTATTTGCAACTACCAAACACCCCAGGCTGGATGAATCTCCAAGGTCTTCTTTTTGTTACCCACCAGAATTAGAAGTATGATATGCTTAATTTAAACCATATTTCTCCAACCTCTAAGTGCTTTGACAGAGCTGAAAAGCTCATCCTCCTGTAGAAAACAATTTAATGTCATTTTTCTATCAAAAATTCACAAGCACTAATAAGTAAACTGAAAAACTAGGTTACGAATGCATTTGTACCCATGCATATATTCTTCCTTTCACCCACGTTTTCCTGAGCTCATAGCAGACTTTCTAACAGCACATTGCAGCATAGCAAGATGCATTTGCTACAGGTATGTAACTTAAAACTGTTTGTAAGAAACATCCTAAACATGTCCCTTGCTGTAAATGTGACATCTTTACAGCACATGCTTAGTAAATGAAAGCCCTGGGAAAAGGAGGAAAGTCAGGATACCTCCCATATAACTGATTGTAAATTCTTGGGCACCAGGTTTATATTCTTAATAACCTACTAGTTAGACTTAGTGTGTCTGTTCCATCTAAGTCAATTTAAATGAGGTGTACCAGATACAGTACATAAAGTGTTTCATACTTGTGGAGATATGTTTAAGTATTGTTTCTTTAGGAAAATCTAATAGCTAGCTCCAGTTAATCACTGTCAGATGTTTTACATGCTGCAAGTGGTAACTTCCTTGACACAAACTGCTTTTAATCAGGAATCTCCAGCATATCTTGCACACATCTCAGACTGACTTTTGTGATACATTAAAAAGTCTTTATAGCATTTAGGTTTTGTTCATGTTACCCTGGTTTACTCTTTGCTTTACTGTGTAGGAAAAGATAACTTCTTCTTTGCCTGGAAAAGGAGATGAATTCCACAGGGTTTCACAAAAATTAAACCATAAATGCAACCCCCCAGCCTCCCCCTCCCAATGGCGCTCACCACACTTAGCTGGAGTCAGGGTTATACAACCAACTCCATGAAAGCAGTGCCAAGCCCAGCCATGGGCCCACGGCAGCATTCCTGCTTCCCCCACCCCCATCCCAACCCTTGTTTGTAAACACATCTTGGCTGAGAGCACGCGGATGGAGCACTGATAATAAGAGCCTTCAAACTATGTTCTTTAACTTCTCTGACTCTAAAAAGGCAATCAAAACCACCCCACAATGTGTGATTAAATTTACGCAGGGGATAATCTCTACTTCGAAAAGCTGGAGAAAAGGTGGTGTTGAGACTGGTTTGAAGTGGTCTCCTTAATAGAAAAGGACGGTCCCTTTCTGTGTACATCATGATTTGCTTTGGGATTTCTGTTGTGCCCCGTAAGCCTACAGGATATTACAGCAGCTTTTGTGTCGCTGGTGACCCAGCTGTTCATTATTGAAAAATTCCACTGCTTGATGCTAAGGGCAGGAAGGCTGACCCCTCATCTTATGGACGTTACTATCTTTCAAAAGATACAGGATTAAAGGGCCGAGCAAAATCTGGAGGAAAGCTATGTCTGGTTTTCTGTGTTTTCATTGTCTTTTGCTATATTGGCCCGGAGAGGGATGTTTGTACAGGATTTAATTAGCTGGAATCAGGCTGAGATTATTGTTGAGACTATTTACTCAGCAAATCTCCAGTCTGAGCTGGAGCTTGAAATGAGTCTGAATAAGAAAATCAAGGAGTGCTCAGCCTTACTGCTCATATTCTGTAACAAGCAGCAAGACACAGACATGAAGTGTCTGTTTATGTGGGGTGCTGAATGCCCTTCATTCTCACTGGGATCGATAAACTGTGGGGGAACTATCATTGTATCACATGACTGAGCCTTAATCAGCTATACATGGCAAGTGAGAAGATCACAGAGGCCACCAAGGTTTAAGAACTTTTCCTACATTCTCTTGGGGAGCTACAGCACTAGTGCATGATGCAGCATAGGAAACAAAAAAAGGCATGTTGCTATCACTATTGCAGTTGTGGGGTTCCATAATTTCATACAGATCAAATTTTGTAATAAAAAGGTTAGAAATAGAATTTTTTTTACGTATTTATTTTTTAAATTAAAGCATCAAAATTTGGACGTAAGACTTGACCCACCAGCTCCAGTGGAAAAGAAGACATTGCATCTGATAGATACAAGTAAGGTAGCTAGAAGAGCCATCAATAAGGGAGAAACCAAGGAATACTGTTCTGTAGCAGGCCATGACATCCCTGGGAACACAATGCATTCACTGCCTCCTCTGGTTCAGGGGGGAAAGAGATAATGGCTGAAGATTCCCTGGGATTCATATCCTAAACTCCTCAGTAATTCCAGGCCCTTTGCTCTCTGCATTTCAAGGGGGAGGTCTTTCTTAGGGAAGATTTGTAAAGGTCAATAAGCTGCTGTTCATACTTTGTACAATTAACAGAGGTGCTTCAGGCCCATGTGCAAACACAGCAATACTGACCAGGGTGCTTCTGGAGCTCCAGAGGGTGCAGGAGTGGCTCCTCCATCTACTCTTCCAGCAGTGCTCTTCCATGCAGTGCTCAGGTGGGAACCACGGTGATACAAAGTCCCTGGTCTCCATTCCCTCGTAGGAGGACCTCAACCAAAATCACAAATAGCTGCTTGCAGACACAAGCAGTCACTGCCCAGTGATTAGAGGAGGCGTTAAGATTGCTGAGAGAAGAAAAATGGGTGGGGTCAGCTCCCCTTAGACAGGCAAAATACTCATCAAAAAATTACCCCCTCTGATTTATTATGCTTGAAAACTTCATGATGACCCAGAGCTGGTCGCCAGGATCTCATCTTGAGCCCTAAACCAGCCCAACAGCATCACTGCAGCAGCACCCCACGGCTGGCCGAGAGTGCACGGGAGGCAGCCGGCCCCAGGCAGGGGATGTTTCAGTGAGGTGCCCGTGGCTCGGGCTGCTCCGGTCACTGCGGCACGGCCCCGGTGCTGCGGGCAGGGGCCGGGGCTCTGCGGGCGTGTCGGGCTGCAGATGCTACCATTCACAAAGCTGCCCTCTGCAGAGGGGAAAAGCCCTTCCTGCAGGCTGGAGGCCCCTTGTTGCCTGGCTGCATTATTTCAGTCCAAATAATATTGTTTTAAACTTTCTAAATTGAAGACTAAGTGATACAAAGAGAGCAAACATAGAACCACAGTGGATTCTCACCACATCAGACACCAGTGACCGCCTGCTCCAAAAGACAAAAGCAAGTTCTTACCCAGCCTCAGAGCAGGAGGCAGGAGGCATACTGAACATCTCCTCAGCCCCTAGAAAATTAATATCAAGCAAGGAAGTAGAATTCAGTGCTGCTCTTAGGTCCCAGCTGTGACTTTTTACCAGTTTTGAGCAAATTCTTGGCACTGGCTCAAAAGGCTTTTTGTGAGCAAGCATGCTGTCAGCATTTTTCCTTTAAAGACATATAACCTGAGGTAAAAGAATAAAGCTAGACTGAGATTTATGCTGCAGCTTTCTTTCCCCCCCTGCCCCCCACTTTGGTAAATTACTGATGTTGCTGTGTCAGTCAGCTCTGCAAGCTGCAGGCACGTGACTTCAAAGGCAGAGGTTTTCTCTTCCAGGAAAGAAGATGGGATGAACCTTTCCAGCACCAGGGGTGTGGATCCTGCAGCTGACCAAGGCAGAAAGGCATCTTATCTGTAGCTGCTGTGTAGCAGTGGGAACTTCCCAGACCCTCGCCAACTGTTCTCAACATGCCTGATGGATCACAGGGCCTAAGGAAATCATTGCCATGTTTATATTACATGGTTATATTATCTGCTTGCAGAAACCACAGCCCCTTTGTGCACTCAGACTCTTCCCCCTAAAGAAAGGAAGAAAATTTGAATAGAATAGAGTCTGAATAGCAGAGAGACGCAGCAGACAATGAACACAAAACCCTCTTTCAAATATTTTGCTGGTGATTTTGTACGAAACAGCAAGTCTGCATTCCTCCCTGAAATGCACTGTGAGCTTTCATAAACAAGGATTTTTCTGAAAGTTCAGATTTTATAAAATTCAGAGTATGGAGGAAGAGCTGCCCAGCTCAGCTCCCAACCAGCACTCGGGGGAACGGATCCAGCTCTGCGGCCAGGGAGATCAGGCTGCGGGAAAGAGATGGCAGGGCTGAGCTCTGCAAGTGCTGAACAGGGATCCCATCTTGTAAAAGTGGGAAAAACTGTTCATCTCCTCCAAGAGGAAAATCATATCTACTCACAGAATTACTGAGAAATTAACCAGGAAGGTCTCTTTGTTTCTTTAAGTAGTGGATAAAAACGATCATTTTAAACAAGCAAAGGCCCTGCGAGGACCGACTCGTTTAAAGCAGCCGTGCCACAGAGGCTTCCCTGGCTGTGAGCAGCAGTGAAACTCAAACCCTTTTGTTTTTGGAGCTACACAGCTTGTGAGCACGTCTGCAGTAGGCGCAG
Source organism: Oriolus oriolus (assembly GCA_013400235.1). NCBI lineage: Eukaryota > Metazoa > Chordata > Aves > Passeriformes > Corvidae > Oriolus > Oriolus oriolus. The sequence continues at coordinate 31,185 of VXBT01010094.1, forward strand.
GGCTGCCAGCACAGGCACTGGCTGGACACAGCACCACTGGAAAATGACCTGAGAGAAGGTTTGGGGATGGAACACCTGGGGCACCTGGGGATTTGATGTGCTTTGCAAGACACGGGTAGATCATGGACACACAGCAGTACCTCAAGGGCAAACCATTTGAATCCTTTCCTAGTGATGCAAACACTGTAATACCACTAAGCATTCATGGAGCACCACAGCTCCATCTCCAGCCACAGGCTAAGGGGCGTCAGACCTTCACAGTCCCTTGAACAGTCCAACCACCCCACAGCACCGGCGGCATCAGGATACCCGGCAGCTCTGGGACCCCCTTCCCCGACAGCCAGGCTCTACGCGCACATGCCAGTGCTGAGGATCAGGGCTGTTGGCGTGGAGGAAGGACAGCGTGGGCAGCTGAGGGACAAGGGGTCCCAGCATGGCACCAGCCCCTGGTTCAGCAGAGCACCCACAGCACTTCAGCAATGAGGATGCAGCGGCTCAGCTGCAGAGGGAATTCCACGCAGGCTGCGGGTTCAGCACCGTGTGTGTCTATCCCTCAGATGACAAGAAAAGCACTGCAGCTGACGTTTGTTTGCTGGGCTCTGCAGCCACACTCACTCCTTTGTGGAGCGACAGGCACAGGAACAGCCCGGTGCCAGTGCCACGCTCTGCCCGTCGCAGCCCGCGTGCCCTGCACAGCCCGACAGCTGCACACAGAGCACCCGAACCACATCTGTGAAAGCCCTTCCCCCTCTGCCCCCCGCCCTTCTCTTCACAAAGGGCGAGTGGATGGTTAAAAAGCCCTGATCTGATAGCTCTGTCCAGGCTGCATCTTGAGAGAATGGACATCCAAGCTGCTGACAGCCCTATCAACTCATCCTCCCATGGAGAGCAATAAGGGCCAACACTTCTGGTGATTTATAAAGAAAACTGTTTTCACAGACACAACGTGAAAGACACAAACTCTAGATTACCACCAAGATTAGCATGCAAAAATGTATTTGAATTTCTGATCAGCAGGAGGCTTCAAAGGGCCCGGGCTCAGATTAGCAGGTGTTACGTGAAAAAGGAGAGAGAGCTTTTGTGCTACAAAGTTGCGCCAGCAAAACAAATATGTCTTTCACTTTGAAGAGCTGGGGAGGAATTTGTGGCCATTGCCATGGAAACTCAACAGGCCTTACACTGCAAAGCCAGATTTTGGAGACAGAACTGCTCTTATGTCTGTATGCAGCTGAATACAACATGTCTTTATCAGAAGGCTGGTGAGGAAAATGAAATGACAATGTGACACCATTGTAACACCTTTGTTTGGTTCAGCTGAATTTCCATTATTTGGAAAAGGAAGGAGCACAGCAGGCACTTGCTTTCAACAGTGGATCCCCTGAAACTACATTATTTAGAGAAAAAAATATATAGATTTCAGAGGACCTTGATTATCACTAACATCTAGCTAAATTTTCTGGGCCAATATGATCCCACCCAAAAAATTGTGTAGAGTCAGTCTTTGGCTGTATGTTTCCAAATTCTTTTTCCACTTTGTTTTCATTCATCCTGTCTCTGCATCACAACTGAATGGCATTCATGTGAAGCACAAGGCTCTGACTACAACCAAGCCAAAGCAGGCTGGAGAGGATGCTGCTGCTGTTCTCAACACCGTCAGTGACCTCACTTGAGCTGTGACAAGCCCACCTACACATGGGGCTGTGCTCCCCGGCTGGCCACGTGCACAGGTGACTCCACAGGGGTGTCCTCATGCACCGGGCCCCAGGGACCATGAGCATTTGAAATGTCCCTAAAAGGACATTTGGGGGAGACAAGTCCTCCTCAGGGTAGCAGGGAACAGGAGCAAAGGGCGGTGCAGAGAAGGCAGCAGACAGTGGAAAAGGCCCTCTCCAAGGGGCTGCAGCACTGCAGGCTCTGGAGCTGCTCCTGCCCAAGCGTCTGCCTTTGGCTGCCCAGCGTACCTGACCCTGGTTACAGGTACTGTTTTATAAACAGAACACATCCACAATTAACCAGTTAGTCCACCACTAACTCATCACCATCAGCACGGTTAAAACACACAATTAAGTAGCTGATGCCAAGATATTACGCTGAAAGGTCACAGTATCTCCGCACTCCCTCTGCGGTTCAGCCCTGGCTCATCTGGCAGCACGGGGGGAGCAAAGACAGGGGCCCTGCTCGCAGACCCCTGCTGGGGGGGCACAGACCCACACCACCACAGCCCCGAAGCTGTGGCCAGAGTCACCAGCTGGGGGGCACAGGGCCTCCATGCCCAGAGGGCACCTAGCCGAGGTCCTACAGCCACAGGAGGTCTCCTCACGGCTGCTGCAAAATAAGGAGGCATTGAAGACAGAGGCTTCCTCCAGGGAAGGGCACGGCTGCTGGCACTGCCACCTGTGACTGCCCCCACAGCTGGTGAGGAGTGACTGCTCGGGGCACCTGGAAGCACCTCACACAGGGTGCAACACATGAAGGCAAAGAAAACTCTGGAAGACTTGAAAAGTCAGGACTCAGACCCACCCCCCAGGCCAGGGTCAGCAGGATCATGGCAGAGGATCCCGTCTCCAGGTGCCTCTGAAGGTGCTCAAGATGCTGTGCAATCCTCCCAAAGGACAGGCTCCCCAGGGACTTTCCAGCTTTAGGGGGCTGAAGGGCAGGCACAGGGCAATAATTCTTAGCTTTGCTCTGCTTACACCTGGCCTTCCTAGAACACCTCAGGCAGAAGGATCCTGGCACCACATCAGGCATGGAGCCATCTCAAAAAGCCCTGCTCACACACCGGGCAATGCTGCTTTCTCAGCTCTCAGACAGGAGTGTCAGAAGATATTCCTCAGATGCACCAGGTTTTGGTTAGTCTCTTCCCGTTGAAAATCTGAATTGTTATTTAAAAATAATAATCCACTGGTGTCTAAGTGAGCCTCATACAAACCTTACAAGGCCCTGCTGCATTGAATAAGAGCACATTCTGTGAGAGGCAAAGCAGCAGCACTGTCCAGACATTAAGATATCGACTGCCTGTGAGAAGAAATGAGTGTAACAATAGTCACTGGGAGCGCTTGAAACCCAGTGTACTTGCTAGGACATGTATTCACTGTCTTAGATCTCATTTTTAGCTTCCACAACTTCTTGCATAAGAATACCAACTTCCTCTCCAGCCTGCCCCACCTTCGCCGGCTTCATTCACGTTTGCAAGAATGCATTTTGCCCCAAGAAATCTGGCAGAAAATGGAACTCCTGTCCTTCTCCCCTTGCTGGCTACTTATAAAAAGACTTACAGTATTAAAAGCTAAAGAACTGGTTCCACAGAATTCCACAGAGATAAACATGCAATTTGGTGCAGATACTGCCTGAATTTCTGTGCCATTTGCATTGAGCTAAGAGGGAGCAAAGACTTCTGGTTTTCATCACTAACTAGTCACATCCCTGGATGCACAAAGTAAAAGGCAAATAACACTTGCATGTGAAAAAAGAAGCATACTTTAAAATATTCTTCCTTGAAGCATACTTCATATGGGCCAAGCACTTCTGAACTAATTAGTTACATCCAGGTACTTTTTGAAAGCTAGTAAGGCAATATTCCTCCATACCATGCATTTAGGAAAAAATATTCCTCCAAGTGTAAGCATACAAGAAATATACAAACACATAATTTATCTAAATGAAATAAAAATGCAGTCCTTACATTTATAGTCTGCTTACATTTCTAGTTAAAAATATTTAAATTAATATTTAATTCCAAAGTATATATGACACAATAAACACAATCAAACCAAACCAAATTAAAATAATTCCAATGTATGAGTTGGAAATGCTCAAAGATTATTCTGAATGAAGGAAGAAAGAAATTTTATGATAGAGATCTAGAAGCTGAGGGAATAACTTACAGTCAAATGCCGAGGTTTTACACTGTCAGTTATGTAAAACAGCGTAAGACAAGGCAGCTGAATTTGTAACTCACAAAACCCTGACAAGTGTGGTCAGCCTCCTGAAAGCAGTAATTTATTATCAGAAATGTCACGCCTACACAATAGCCTTATTGTTGATTCATTAGGTAATTTCCCTTGAAGACCAGCTGTTTCTAGTGTGGTGGGATGAATAATGAGAAAGATATTTAATGTTCAGGGTACAAATGACAGACATAAGGAGGTTCTAACACCACCAGCGTCTCACTGCCTACGGCACCAGCTCTGTTCCAGGGGGTAAAGGTCCTACACCTCCCACTTGCACAGAAAACCTCCCAGGTGTCAGATATGCTCAGAGGGCAGGTTGCTGTGCAATACCTTCAATAGAATCAGGAGACCCATGTGATATGGCCAAGCAGGCCTTGGGCTCATTGTCACCTTCTATTTCCATTGACATGCCCCAGGGGTAGATACTTTCCCCTCCCAGCAGACTCAATTTATTCCCAGGTGCTTCGCTGAATGTCTCGCCACCAGTGCAGCTTGCAAAAGACAGTCCCCACGGCTGCGCTCCAGGCAAGCCTTTATCCTGTTTTCCAGAAGTGCCTCTTTTTTAACCCTAAGCCAAGTACTATCTAGATAATAATTATTAAACTATAATTTACTACAGCTAGTAGTACTATCTGCACTAGTTGTTTGGTTTATTTTTTTAAATTTTACACAAATACATTATTTGTCCCTCAAATGATCCCTCTGAGGGCTACTTCTCCATCATGTTAAGTAACACTGCAATTAAAGTGAGTTAAATTCACCAATAAGCAGACAAGCACCATGTGCTGTATGGCTGGTGTTCATTATGCTCAGTACATTAATGCCAACAGTTTGTCACTGCTTCTCCTGTTACAGCCACCTAAACTGCAAGAGCCAGGAAAAAAAAAGGGAAAATTTGTCTAAAGGCTGCGATTGATCAGCCCTTTAATGTGATCCTGGAATACAAAAATCAGGTGGAATCATCTCTTTGCCTTTCAGAATGTACTTGTTTGGAAGCACAGCTGCATGCCAAGCAGGAGCACAGTGCTGCCCAGAGCAGGCTCCAAGGGGAGCCACTGTGGCTTTGGTTGTGTTCCCAGAGGCTGCAGCAGGACGGAGCCTGGACGCTGACGTGCTGGCAGCCTCCTCCACCGCCGAGTCAGGAAACCTAGCAGTGTGCTGATACAAGGCCCAAAACTTTCACTGAAACTGCAATAAAAAGGAAAATAACCACTCTCTACCTTGTCTAGTGATGGCTTAAGCTTTGAGATGATGGAAGGACAATTCAAGTTCTAAAGGCCTGTCACTTGCAAGTGTCCCTATTCCTCCTACATTTTGCCTTCAGTTGCAATTATATCAACACTTTCAATTAGACGTGGCTAGGAAAATGAACAGAAACCCCAGACAGTAAATATTCCTTCAGTATTTCTTTCTGAGCCAGATGCACTGACACGGCACTTCAAACATGATTGTTTTTCAGTGACAGCGCTGTATAAGGTAAATAATTTAGTAAATATCTTCTTCTCAGATCTTACTTGTGCTGCAGCTGAGATCAAAATCAAGTTATTGTTCTTCTCTACCTATGGGGGGGAGTGTAATAAAAACCTGGATTTACAGTTAATCAGATCTGCTGACTTTGTGGCTTCTGTCTGCGTTTTAGTATTGCAGCACTGCTGAGTAGCTCCACATCCTCTGACACTAGAGGAGGTGTTCTCTGTCATCTCAACCACACTGTAGTAATTCTATTGCTTTTAAAACTGTTCCCTAAATGCTTTAATTGAATAAAAATCATATTCAATATTTTTATTATCAGAAGAAAAGATCTGTGAATCTTTTTCCCCTTGCGTATGTGAACACTCGCCCTTAGCCCAAGCTCCCCACTCTCGAGCTCTATGCCCTGTCCCACAGAAAGGTGATTTGGGTGTTTGGGCCTCCCTTGGCAAGCTTGAAACCTTCCTCCGTGTTTGAAGTCTCCAAATTTTACGAGTGGTTCCCACAAGCCATGGCCTGATGCTATTCTCCATAGCAGGGGTTGAAATTTGAAGTCAGTGTCTGTCTAAATATAAATAGAGCTGAGAGAACTGTTTGGGATTTATATTGCTAGAACCTTGTCCTTGTATTCCCTTCAGTATGCCTCTTTAAAACGTGGATATAGGTCCTGGTTTCCTTCAGTCACCAGGGAAAATCACAGGTACCCCTAAGAGGGCGGCACTGCAGCTCCAGGTGTGCTCAAGGGGCTCCCATTCTCCACACCCTCCACCCCAGGGAGGATGGGAACGTGCTCCTCCAGAAGCCTCGTGCGGTCAGCGCTGTGGGCACTGGCCACTCTCATCTCAATATAATCTCATTGCAATTAGCATTTAATCATGTACTTCTTTCTATCAGACATTTGTGATCACCAAAAACCCAGCCCAAGGAACCTGTCTGCCCTTCTGGGAAGCCTCCCTCAGCAGAAGCAGCCCTTCTGTCCTGGCACAAGGCTCCTGTCCATGGTGCATGGAGCACGCTGCACTCGGATCTGAACACATCAGGAACCAACAAGAGCTGAAGAACCCCTCCCTGGTCACTTGGCTCAGCAGTCCTACAGGGACGCAAGCCGTGACACCGACTGCTGAGACCTCACCATGTCTGAAGGAGGGGACTACACCCCTTTTCCTATTTTTTGGCCTATTAGACTTCAAAGTCCAAACATGGAGATGTGCTCAGTGCAATTTCTCCGTAAGGAAATTTATAAACTGTGCCCCATGACAGAGTTCTGCCAGCAGAAGAGGTTTCACAATTAGCAAAACCTTGTTCACCGCTCTGTTTTAGAATCTGATTATTGTTCTACATTTATCTTAAGCAAAGTGGCTGACAAATAACTGCAAAATAATGTGATAAAAACCATTTATAATGCCAGGTTATTCCAGGTCTTTCTCCCTAACTATTTATGACAAGGTAATAATGCTGGTTATGCATTTGTCTGACTTTAAATTGGTTACTAACAGCCATGATGGATGAGGGGAAGGATCGCCTTATTCGGAAAAGCAGCTCTTGATTTCTGATCTCATTCTTGCAGGTAATGAATTATATCTAATTAGCAGGTTCCAAATCTAATCAAGAGGTTGAGATGCTGACCCAGAGCAGCAAAAGAGGGTGAGGAGGCCTCCTTTTATGTTTTTTGCTTATCTTAAATACAGAATACTTCATGAATACAGTCTCCTGGAGAGCACTGACTGCACTGGCTAAAGATGGAATCAATTCTAAAAGTCACTGTTTCAGTTAACAGTTTAATGAAACTCATCTCCACAGATGTATTCTTTCCATTGGGAATGTAAACTCCTTTTCCCCCATTATGGTCTATTTATTTTATTATTTAGGGAAAGTATGAGAAATTGTTGTTGTAAGCAAATCAGGCTCCAAGTGAAAGAAATTATTTTTCATATGATGAAAAAATTCTGTGACTTAAGAAAAATTTCCATCAGAATTCTTGAGAAATAAACAATTATTTAAAAAAAAATAAAGCAGCGAGAGTGGAAAAAAATAGCGCAAGGAACGGACAGATTAAAAAATGTTTTTCAGTTTTACATCATAATAGCTGCAAAGCAAACAGAGCTCCACCTCTAATCGCATTTTGATCTTATAAGCACAATTTTCCCCGCCAGAGACAGTGAAGTGTATATAGGAATATAAAATCGACCCTGCAATTCCATCAATGAGTCATGTTTGTTACTCTTTGGTTTTCACACAAGACCTAAACCCACTATTTAACACTTAAACAGGTTCAAAGGTACCTGTGCAATGTTAATACCTGTGCTGCAATTAATCACCTGCCCAGCCCTGCTTCTGCCAGTGATGGGCCTGCAGGAGGATCCATGGCCACTGCACTGAGCCCTGAAATGCAGAAGGACCTTTCACAGCTTCTCTTATTTTCCTTTTATGATTATTTTTAAATTATATGTTAAGATCTTTTAAGAAGTCTCAGTTATGAAAATAAAATGAGCATTTGAAAGACAAATATCTTCTGAATCCAGACCTCTGCCATGTTCATAAAAAAATGTTCATGTTTATGTTCATAAAAAAAGACAATATATTATACAAGTTCTTGAGATGCTGTAGCTAAAGCTAAAATAAATCTCAGTTTTAACCAAAGTCCTAAATAGGCCTACAATTTTCCTAAATATTGATCCAGATTTTCTGCCTTAAACTTACACGAGTCTTAAGTCTAGCAATAAACCTTAGTCTAAAAAGGATGAAATCCTAACCCCTTATTTATAATTTGCGTATTTACCCCTATCCACAGCAAGCTCCAGCTGAATATGACCACAAGAGCTCCAAGCCCTCGTGACAGGACTCCCGCCTGGCCAGCCCAGCGGCGTGCGGGCCCCAAGGCCGCCTTTGGCCATGGAGGCTGCTGGGGGAAAGCTAAAAAAGCCAGGCTGGAAAGTAAAGTCCGGAAAGTACAGTGGCAGCAGGAAATGCCCTGAGTGCTCAGCCAAGCCTGGTGCTCCAGTGGGTCAGACAAATCGCCTGGTCTGGGGGAAGGTGCTTCCCCACGGACAAGCCATGGGCACAGCTGCCCACCCTGTCTGGGCTGGGCCAGCCTCTGCCTGCCTCGGTACGTCCTGGGCCAGCTCCTCCTGCGCGGCAGGGAGCAGGAGAAGCTTTAGGTCCTTCACCCGGATTCGCAGCTTCTGCTGCACGTCCCGGGGATGCCTTGGCTTCACTCAGTTAGGGCTTCTTGCTGTGTGAATAAAGTGATTCCCCAGAGAAGGATTTTGAGTGCAGCAGCTACACTGCCCCAAGTCTCAGGCGAGGTGACTGAAAAAAGGGCCAAACCCAAAGTGCAGCTCCATGCACGATGGGCTGTGCCACACCTGCAGTGAGCGCTTTGGGGGAACAAGCCATCAGGTCTCACTGCTTTGCAGGAATCACAGGATGCTCAGGGAGAAAGCTGAGGCAAAGAGCTTCTGATTCATTGCAGCATAACTTTTCTACAGCAATACAGAGATGGACTCGGAAGCCTTAGAGCATGTCAAGGTGGTCTGAATCCCTGTGTGTGTGTGGTGACACGGTGAGCATGCAGCAGCTCAGAGGACACGAGCTCCCTCCTTGACCCGGGCAGCCTGAGTGCACCAGTCTCAGAACTGCTGACTGACCTTTGCTTTCCCAGGGAACAGGCAGAATTTTATGTGATCTATTACAAGTGAAATAATCAGAAGTCTTCTGGTATTTTTACCTGCCAGAGTCAGTATATAACTCTTATTTCTTATTTTGATCATAATTTGAGAATCTCTTCTGTGCGTACGGTGTTCAGATCACTGCCCTTTCCAAGGATGTTCTGCCAAGCCACAAACCAGCTTTGTGCAGTCAAACAACACAATGAGACACTTAAAAACCCCTAATGGTTGCAAAGGGAGAGCTGAACAGAATGAACTAGAGCCATCCAGTGCCCTGCTTACGTTTAACATTGCTAAGCCAATGCTACAGCTTGATTAGTATGTTACCGAAAGGAACAGGACTTTATTGTTTTATACTGCAGCACCCGTGCTCCCAGGTGTTGTCTGCTCAGCTCACCTTGTTCCAGGGCACTGCAAACACGTACTGTTTGGGAAGAGGAGCATTTGCTTGCCAGGCAGACTAGTAAAATGATGGATTTATAGTGCTCTGTCTTTCATCTAATGAGGTTAAGTGACCAGTTCCAACTACGCCTGTTTCTCAGGCAATACCAGTTTTAAGAGCTCATTTTTAAAGCCAGACAACTTTACTTTGTGTATTTATCTATTTATTTATGCATTTCCGAAGATCACCACAATATTTACTCTGTTATTAAACTCTGTGTCAGGCATTAACGGCCTGTAATTATCTTTGAAATTGGATTTGATGTTGCAAAGTTACATAGTACAGACAAGTGTCCTAATGATGTCAGAGTTTCATAATGAGAAACTGTTCTGATGCTGCAATTTACTTAGAAAACACACCTGCCATGCAGAGCATATGAAAACAGATCAACAGTGAGCCTGACTTAAAAACTAAACCAGAGCCCAAATATCCCAAATCTGTACTTCAATCCACTTCAAAATGGCCAGAAGAAACCAGTTACCCATGCTCATATTCTGTTGCTTGTACTCCCTTGCACAGACCGACATGGACATATTACTACTTTTTCTTATTTAACAAAATAGTTCACAACACAATTCCACAAAATTAGCATAAAACCAAATGGTTTTGAGTAGTATTTTCTTTGTTCCCCTGAGCCTGGCCAAACTAGCATACTCTATGTCATTCTTTCTTGTGAACAAATGGCTGAGAGCTATCGCCTCCAATTCCCCATTAAAGCCCTCGCCCTCACTCATTCTGTCTGCAGAGGGACCAGAACCCCCCCAGCAGCAGAACCCGCTGCCATTAATTCAGTTACCCAGGGAATTTCACACCTTTGCCAGGCCCTTTACGGTTCTCATTTTAGTGCAACCTAATCTCCAATGGATGCGGAAAGCTGTGAAGAAGGGCAGCTCAAGCTGAAGGCAGCAATTAAATGATAATTAGGGCTTTACTTCATCTTGTGATTGATAGAGGTTCACTGGACCCAAACTGCATCTTGTCATGTGCTAATAGGCCTGGCAAGAGACTCCACTGCATCTGAAGGATTTTGCCTTATCTCAAGAGAGATAATCTACTCAACAAGTAATCTCCTGCCTGTGGTAAAGTGCCACTGTGTATTTACCAGGCCAGTATTCTTCATGGTTCAGCTCTGAACAAGCCCTAGGACTTCCTTAGGAGCAAAGAAGCCAATGCTTTCCTTTCCTATTTTCAGGCTTCTGGGTGCCCAGTTCTTGGGTCTCCCAGAACAGCTGCTTCACCTCCCTTAAGCACATCCCTTACCAGCACAGACCCTCACAGGGGCCACCACCTCGGAATCTCAGCCATGGAAAACTTCTGAACCATTTTTAGTGTATTTACTGCTCCTGAGGAAGTGAACTGTCCCTCAGCCGCAGCCCCCAGCGTGGCGAGTGGGAGGCAGGAATGCCCATGGTCCAGGGCTGCAGCTCCCATACTCCTCTGTGTCTTTTGGGCCTTTGTCAGCCCAATTACTTATTATAAACAATACAGTTTATCTTTATCAGAATCATTATCTAAATTGGCTACATGACACATGCTGTTTTCCTAACTGCACTCCCGGGAAAATGTGCTATAAAATCTGTGATTTTGTACTTTGTAATTATCCCTCTATGGGCTATAAAGCACTACTCTGGTGTTTAAAATAGGTATAGCTAGCATTTTCCACTCCTCAGAGTGGACCATTTATTCTACCTCAGAAAATAAAATGCAGCAGAATATTTGGTGCAATCAAGCAGAGGTTTGCTGCAGCCACGTCCTGTCTGCTGAGCTGGCTCCACACACAAAGGAGTTTCTCATGACGTGCTCCATTTTTATTATGGAGTTTCTTTTTCTCTGAGCAAGACAAAGATGACCTAAGATAGTGTGAAGTGAAACATGGCCTTAGCTGGCATTTTAGTCTGGAAATGATGAGGTGTCAACAATAATGGTTAACAGGATCATACTCCCAGTGCCATTAATTTTCTCTTTTCAGTATCCTCCACATTTCCTGTTGTAAAAATGCTGGCCAATTCTTCCCTGTTGCTGACTTTTGTTTTCCTTACTGTTTTGAGAAATTCCTCCTTCCTCAGGATTTCTAAATCTATTTCACACAGTGCCAAGCCAGCAGCTCTCCCCATGATTAAAACAAAACACTTTAGTTCTAAAGAGCAAAGACCTCACCTCCCATCTTGCACAACATGAGGTGTCCCTGGCCTCCCTTTTTAGCTGATTCTGCTTGCTTGATGCACTTTCAGAAGTTCAGTAACTAGCAGCGGAGGGGTCATGTTTGCCCTCAAGTTGCTGCTTTTCATGCTTGACATGTTTTTCTACTGTCCAGTCCCTTAGCTGCAACAGGGTCAAGAGGATGGAGGGAAGGGTGGGGGTTACAGAAAGGGTATTGTATTACACAAACCCCGAAAGGTTTCGGTTACAGAACGTATATTGTCCATGTCTGTTGGGCTTGTGAAGAAGTATCAAGTTCACCACATTCTCATTTAGGGACTTTGATCCTTTCAGTTAAAAAGAAGCTGCTGAGAATTACTCTGCAGAGCAAAGAAATGAATCAGTTGTACTCTCTCACCCAGCACTGAGGAATGCCAATATTTCTGTTAGCCAGCCCAATCCTAGGGAGATTTACCCAGCTGCAGAGAGGCTGGAAGGGGCTTAAGTCTATCAACACAACCACGGGCTCCCGCTCCTTTCAGAAGGGCTCAAGCACCTCTTATGTTGCCTGACTTTCAGTGATGTGGAGCCCTTTACATGTCTCTGGGTTTGAGTATTTTTATGCTCCTTCTGCAGCTGAAGCAGCCATGGGGACAGCAGCCACGAGTCTTGCCTCCTCTCCCCATCTCTCCTTCCCTGGGTTATCCAGGATTACCCAGGTATTCCTGCTTAGGTAATTTAAAAATATATCTGGAATCACCACAGCAGTTGTTTCTGCTGCTCTTTCCTGTTGCCCTGAGAAAGGCTGACACGTCTCAATGAACTTTCATTCTCCCAGAAAGTATGAAACTCTGTAATTGTCTTTTCCCATAGGAGTCCCTGTATTTTTTGCCTGGAACACATTTATGCATATACTGACAATGTTTGGGGTTTTTTTTCCCTTGCATTTACATTGGTAATCTTTGTTAATCTAATTTTTATGGCCTGGAGAGCTGTGATGTGCATGCTGCCATTGCTAAATCAGGGAGAGCTTATTTATATACAGGGACTTTGTCTGCATTTACCAAAATAAGAGAGACTCGGAGCCATCAGGTGTTTCAGGGTCTGGCCGGAGCATTATCCTGAGGGCAGAACCCACCCATGACCTGGACAGGGACTCAGAAACTGCCATTACACAGAGCATGGGAGTGTTAGAAACTGGCTTTCCTTTTGCTATGGAACAGTCTGTTTCCTCTGGGCTCCTCCTGACCAGGGCACAGGCCTGAGCTTTGCTGGGGAGCTGCATGTGCCAGTGCAGTGCTTGGACTGACTTTCAGAGGCGCCTTTCAGCATTGCAGGATCCCAGGGAGCAGCCACAGGGAAACCCGCGCAGCGCTTCCGAGCCCAGCTGCTCTGTGTGAAGTGCTGCTCCCGTCAGTGGGGTCAGAAGGGACCCAGAAAGGCATCACAAGGCGTTAGCTGATTTTTCAAGGGGCTCTGTTTTGTTGCATTAGCAATTTTCTACAGCATTAAGCAGTTTCATGGTACATTGTACTGCACTGCCTGAGAGGGGACACAGACTATTTTCAGCCCAGAGAGGTGAGAGATTTTAGACATCAAACATCATGCTGGGCAGAGAGAGCAGTAACAGAACAGTAGCCATCTGCCATAAGATTTCCAGTTCACCAGACCTGGTGTCCCTTCTCAGATCTGCAGTCCCATCAGAGCCCTGCTCCAGCCTTTTGGCAAGCTGCTACCTCAGTGCCTGGGAAAGTCCACATCTTCATTAATCACTACCTGACCCTGTCTAACCTGTTCTCTCTCCTTGCTCCAGCCCTTCATCCTTTCCCTTCTTTCTTCCTTCTTACCTTTTCTCTTTAGACAGTCTTAATCTTCTTTTCTTCAGGGAAATTATCCAGAGATACTAACTACAAATAGAATAGCTTAGACAATTGTAAGGTCGAGAGCTTCCCTTTTATATGACAAATAGATGTATTTCAATCACTATTTCCAGTTAAATTTAGATTTCCACTTGTCTCTTCCAGTTACACAACGAAAACAACCACTTACTGGCATTGTTGCCACAGCGTGAGCAGCTGTACAGGAGGTGTCTTAGGATGGATTTTAAGAAAAAAAGGACTTTCAGGAAAAAGGAAACATTACAGAAGGGTTAGATGTGGATCACCTGTATGCCGTAAGCTGCACTCCTGACTTCGAAGAAATAAACCAGACCACGTCAGTCTTGGCATTTAGAAAAGAGCACTCGAGCAGCACGAGACACGATAAAACCTGCACCACACACCTGGGCTCCACTAAATGGAGCATCATAAAGGGCCACACCAGTGCACAGGAACTGCACTGCACCTGGCTGAGCCTCTTCACGTGGGACATGGAAGCAGAACCCAGGAGTATCTGCAGGCTTGATTGGAGGTAAGGAACTCTGCCTGACTACAGAGGTCTTTTTTCTTCAAGATCTCGTTTTTCAGAATCACATAACATTTCTAAAAGTAACAACAGTGATAATTTTTATTGCTGCTTAATTTCCAGTTTGAATGTTCCAATTTGAAACAGGTTGGAAGTTCTGTCCCACTTAAAATTTCATGAACAGTATTAGAAATTATTGTTATATAATTGTCACTGGAATATTTGATAGAATCACAGACTCATAAAATATGCTGGGTTGGAAAGGACTCATCAGGATCAGTCCAACTGTGCAGGACACCCCAAGAATTCCACCTTGTGCCTGAGACCATTGTCCAAACACCTCTTGAACTCAGGCAGGCTTGATGCTGTGTTCACTTTCCAGGGGAGCCTGCTCCAGAGCCCAGCCCCACTCTGGGTGAAAACCCTTTTCCTGATATCCAACCTGAACGTCCCCTGACCCGGCTTCAGCCGTTTCCTTGGGTCCTGCCACTGGTCACGAGAGCAGAGATTGGTACCTGCCCCTCTGCTTCCCCTCATGAGGATGCTGAAGTCCACAGTGAGGTCTGACCTCTTCTCCAGGCTAAATAAACAAAGTGCCCTCACCCGCTCCTTATAAGACTTCCCCTCTCTGCTTTGCTGAGATGTCTCTGCAGGGCCTCTCTGCCCTCAAGGGAGCCGGCTGTTCCTCCCAATTTAGAGTCATCAGCAAACTTACTTAGTATTGTTTTGAGTCCTGTGTCCAGGTCATTAATGAAGATGTTGAAGAGCCAAGGATGGAGCCCCACAGAACCCCTCTAGTGACGGTGCCAGGCTGATGCCACCCCACCCACCGTAACTCTTCATGCTCCATCCCTGAGCCAGGTGCTCACCCATCACGTAACGTGGTTATCCAGCTGTGGGATGGACAGTTTGTCCACGAGGATAATATGAGAGTATCAAAAGCTTTGCTGAAGTCCCAACAGATTACATCTACTGGCTTCCCTTGGTCATCTAGGTGGGCTATCCTGTCACAGAAGGAAATCAGGTTCGACAAGCAGGACTTTCCCCTCATGAAGCTGTGCTAGCTGTGACTGATGTGTTTTTCAATACCTCCCAGAATAATCTTCGCCATGATTTCACCAGTAAATGCTACATTTCTTGCTACCTTCTAGAAAACAATTTGACTAAATGGACCTCACCAAATCCAAACTTCCCTCACAGAGCGGTAGAAGGTTGCTTTTTTTGTTAATCTACAAAAATTTTCATAAATTGTCAAAGGACATAGCAGGCAGCCCTCCCTTCTCAGCCAGATAAAATCTGAATAAAAGAACACATTAAAAGGCATACAAAAGCGCATGTGTGACGGAAGAGCTGTTCACTGGAAAGGGACACAGATAAAAAATCCCTGGAAATGTCATCATGCACTGTCTGTAGATACAGCTGCACCCGTATCTCTAAATTACAAATGATAATGAGGTGTAAAGATCTTATCAGATACCTGGCCGGCTCGAAAGACCTTTGTGTGTTGGCTGGTGTAGCCTCATATTAGGTGGTAGGAATTCTGTTTTCTTTTCTAAGTGGAACATCAGATTACACAGGTCTTATTTCACTGCTGATTGCAGTCATCCACTTAACATCTTGACAGATATTCAAGAATGGAGCAAAGCTGGTGGTGCTGCTGAGTGAGGTGCACATCCATCCATCATCTGCTAGCAGATCACTTGGAGGGCCAGGCCTCATGTCATTACCCTGCAGCACACCACAACTTGGTGGCTTTTTTTTTTTTTTTTTAATTCCTGCTAACTAGGTTTCTCAACAGCTTTGGGATGGCCTGTTAGCTGTCATTCCTACAAACAAAAACATCAACTGAAACATTCTAGGCCAGAGCTTGAGTAACACAGTGGGGGTTTGATACATTTTCTGGAGATTACACAGTTGTGATGTTTTAGCCTATTTCAGTGAGCGTTGCCACTGCTCGGTGCATGGATCACCGAGTAGTCTCCAAATGCTTGGTTTACTTTTTACAGCAGCAGGACTGCTGTCACCTATTGCACCATCTCCTGTGCTCCCACCCCAGCCCACTCCTGTGGAAGAAGATGGGCTCCCAGTTGAGCCCAGGACTCTGTAATCTGAGGGCACAGCAGAGAAGATGAGGGCAGGACGGTGCTCCCAGCAGCCACAGTCCCCAGGACCCTGCTGAGGTCATGCCACTGCTCCCAGCTGCGCTTCAGCACCGGTGCCCGAAAAACAGTCACTGCCTGTGATCTGATCCTCCGATCCTTGGCTGGTCTTCCTGCAAAGCAGCTTTCCAGAAGGGTCTGGCCGAGGATATCCCTGACTCCAGGTGACCTCCACACCACCTCTCCTGGCACTGGCAAACCAAGTGCCCAACACTGCTGTGACCCAGCAGTGCTTCAAACCAGTACAGGACAAAACCAGGACCTGAGAAGGACATTTGCCCCACTGAAAGAACTATGGGAGTTGACAGTTTCTCCTCTAGATGATCACCTGTGCTCTTGTCACTCAGTAAGTTCAGAGAAAAACTGGGTTTTTTCAAGGAAAATTTATTTAGGGGAAAGATTTGAGATGAATTACAAATGTAACCAAGGCCTGCCACCACTGCCAAGTAAAGTGCAAGTGGCAGGAGCACCTCTGTTACCGTGCTGTGAGAGGCACTGGAAACCTCGGCAGCAGTAGGAACCTCATCCAGAAAGCAAATGGGTCAGCCAGCCCAACACTGAAGCATTTTATGAAACACAAAGCTGAATGTTCTATATTCATTCATTACTGCTTTTGGCACCTCGCTCGCTCTCTTTTGTGACTCCTTTTTTTGTCATCTTTTCTACTCCTTACGTTAAAAAAGGAACTCTCTTCAACTTCTTTAATGTTCTTAAACTCATAAACCACAGAGCATGTGCCACTTCCGTCAGCCTGTAAGATGTATTACACAAACTGGACTTGCGTTCACACCTCTGTTGAAAGACAGAAACAAATTCTTCAGAAAAGGAATCATTTCTTGTCAACATGCCGCTACGTAGTTTGGCTTCACTGGACATCAGAGGAAAGTGACATTTCTCTCTAACCATGTTCTCTGTGGAATAGTCTCTAACACCAAGGAATGAATACATATGCTACCTGCCCAGGTGAAATGGTTATTGCCCTGTCTGCTTTCATCTAACAGTGCAAAAATGTGTTTGCTTCTATTTGGGAAACACTCAGTGAAATCATTGAAAGCCATGGATGAAACCATATAAAACAGATGTGCATTTCCTTGTCCCAGAATAGTTGACATAACAAAGGGCATATACTCCTTAATGTAAATAGATCACACTTGCACAACACTATTCTAAATAAATCTGGGGCTAATGTAGTTTATGAGATACTCTGAGGAGGTTAAATTGTTTCTGAGTAGGTGGTTAATTAAAGGATTTATTTTGCAGTTGCAGAGGACCCATAACTCATGAGTTACTGCACAATAAAAGTGTTGTAGATGTGTAAAATAACACCATGATTAACTCCCCCAAGCCACTCAGCCCCACACAGTTTTGTGTGCCCCTTCATTCTGCCAACAGCCCCAACCCAAAACTCAGCCATACTGTGGCTTGGGGTTGGGATTTTTGGTGGTGGTGGGCTTGGGCTTTGTCTTGGTTTGGAGGTTGTTTAGTGAAATAGATGCATCTGATCAAGTGGTTGGCTCAGGACTTCTGTGAGCTATTAAAGAGGAAAAAATATACATGGAGGATTAATTATCAGTCAAAAGTGGTCTAGAACAGAAAAGAGAAACATCCAGGAAAGACTTTTTAATATAATAACTCTCATTCTGTTTCTCTCTCAAAAGGCTCCTGAGGAGCTGTGAGCTGTACAGCAAAGCTTCCATCATACAACACATTGCACTTGGGTTTTGTTTGGTAAGGTCAAGCATCTGTTTTACCATTTCCTCAAAGTAATCTTAATGTTTAATGGAAAGTGACAAAGAGGAAGTGTGAAAAAATACAACATGGTTTTCCTTTTAGTTAAAACTCTGTTTGTTTTGGTCCATATTTAAAAAATGATTTTCCTATATATTTAGCCCTCTAAAATCCATGCCATTCGGCTACCAGCATTAATGATGTTAGGATGAATTATACAGAGAAATCAAATTTTCCGTAGCATTTGAACGCCATTAAAATGCCAAACAATAAACTACCAGACTGCAAATTAGATCACTGGAAATATCAAACACATTGCGGTATAAAATCCATAATTGCATTTAGCGCTTTGGCTCCCAGGGGACAGGCTGCTAAAGATCATCACCGTGCCACATATGAGAAGCTATTGACAGAACGATAAAAATCGACAGGCTAACCAAATAAACACTGCAGGCTTCATTAAATATTCAGCAACTGAAATTTGACTATCATGTGCCTTTTCTCCCACTAGATGTGTCCTGCTGCAGCGCTCAGGATTTCACGGTGACAGCGATGTGGGCGGCTGTGCCCCGCAGGGCTCACGGCCGCGGCGCAGGGCGCGGGCAGCACCAGCAGGTACCGGCGCCATCAATAAACACACTGCAGCCCAGACAGGGTGATTATTCTCCTGAATACATTATTAGTCTTGGCCCCGGGAATACCTCCAAAGACTTTAATTAGAGGAAGCATAATATCTGCAAAAGTTTAACACTCCTGCTAGGAGAACAGGGACATTTTGTCCCTAATGAAGCTGAGCATTAAATGGCCTCCTCTCTAGCCCTTTCTGCAGGTGGGTGCCACAGCAACTGCAGGGCCCTGCACACCCCGAGACAGGCATGCCCAGCTGTTCCAGGCTGGCCAGGGCTCCAGTGGGCACCTGTGTCTGAGGGGCACAGAGCGTGGTGCCCACCCCAACAGCCTGACCCTAAGGCCAGAAGGCACCCACGGGCGCAGGCTCTGGGATGCTCATCTCTGCCTGGCTCTGACCTGGAGAAGGGTAATCTGCTCTGTGTAGCTCTGCCTTGTACATGGTAAGAGGGACACAGAAGACATGAGTGTCCCTGGCAGAAGACAGGATGGTATTAATTTTACATTTTACTAACCACTTATTTTCTGTTGCTTTCTTGGATCACTTGCTGGCAGGAAGAGTGCTGTTGTGGCTTAAACGACCATTCTTTCTGGTGACAATGAGATAAATAGAGCTACAGGAGAGTTGGTACGGGCAGAGGGCACAGAGCCATGCCATGTACTTGTGGAAGAAAAAGGACCCTAAGTAAATCCAATGTGCCCCAAGGAGTTCTAGAGCCCAACAGAACTTGCTGCTTGTGGACCCGGCCTGACCAAAATGGTGAGAAACTGGGACCTGGAACAGGCATACTACATTGTTTAAAATATTTAAAATATATTGTCGTATTTCTTAAAATTACATTGAACGTTTCAAATCCTGGAATTAGTTCCCACAACCCTGTCAAGACACATTTTCGCCTGTTTGCATGCTCATGCATGCAGAGTGGCACGCTTACTGCTGCAAGAGAAAAGAAAACAACGAAAAGGCTGCACGTTTCCTCACTCTGTTCCTACAGGCCTTGAGTCTGAAATTAGAACAAATAAAATGTATAATGCATGCTCTGGAAGCACCCAATAGGGTTATAAGCAGCCATTCCCTCTTCATGGAGAAAAAGTTTATGTAAATGACTGATGACAGTGTTATTGTGTGAGGAATATCAATGGAGTAATTACAGTTACATAGCTCGCTGCTGCACTGCTGCTCTAAGCCTGTGTTAATTTTTCACACCACTCCCCTGGGAAGGATCGCAGTGTGCTCCTAAGAGCAGAGCTAATAATCGGAGCTCTGAGCCACTGCCGCTGAAACTAGCCCCAAGGTCTTTCTGAGCAGACTGCTAAACACTGCCTGTCTCCCCAGAGAGAAGAGAACAGAGATAAAATGATTAAAAACTGCCAAATTGGACTGGCAATCACTTGGCTATACTGTCAGCCCAAGACAAGACAAATCTCAGTTATTTTTCCTTTTGTGAGCTGGAGAACAAGGCCAGCACAAAGCAGCACTGCTAGCAGAGCAGCGGGCTGACCACCTTCCAGCTCCTCACCCCTTCTGCGTCAACATCTACAGACTCAAACCATATCTCAGTGATTTTATTAAACACCAGCACAAATCCAGAATCTGAGAAAACCAAGTTCTATTTAGGCCTACTGGGACACTTACTAGAAGTCAATTCCACTTGTTTGATCTCAGGAATAATTTCAGAACTGAGCAGATCACAGACTCAATAACTGCATCTTCCTCCACATGAGCAGTTCTTTGAGGTTGGATACTGCTGATATCGTTTGTCCTGAAGTTTTAGACAAATGACATATTTTGTCCAGCTCTACACGGTGAGAGGTAGCACAAGGATTGAGTGACAGGATACATGTTAAATGTGTAAATTAAAGCAAATGCGCTTTTAAAGATTCAGGTGAGGTGTCTGCACCTCAGTTGTGTGAACACTGTGAGAGGACCTTAAGCCACAGCTGATGATCAGTAACACAAGTTACCACTTCCCACAGGCCTGGAAGAAATACTCCATAACAAAAAAGAAAAGTAGCCACAATCAGCCTATCAGCTAGAAACTAGCAGCCCACATAAAGCAAGCTTGCAGTGCTGGCACAAATCACCTCACAGAGGTGCATTCACCTTTCTTGGTGAGGCGACAGGGAAGAACAACAGCCAGAATGGCTGTGGAGAATCCCACTGGCCTTGTGCATGGCTGGTCCATAAGCCCTGTGCAAGAAAAATTTCCTGTGCAAAACCTGTCAAAATCGGTCAACATCACTTCATCCCTGCAAAGGGGCAAAAGGGTGATGGCTAGGGACATCACAGTGCTTTTAGCTTGAGTTCACCGCATGAAATCCCAAGTGCAGATGTCAGCATTTGTGTAACCACCTAGCCAGATCCTTTTCCAGAGTCCAATTGTCAAGTGGCTCATGCATATTAATGACAAAAGTTACACCAGTCCGAACCTGGGGCTCCCCAACCCCTTCCTATCTATCCACAGAAAGGGGGATGACACAGGGGCTTTTCTCCTATGCCTCGCAAATTTCTCAAACATTTGTTTGTGATTAAACCATTTGTTTGTTATTAAAAATACTTTAGCTAATACCCTTTTGAAGCAAGAGGAAGAAATCTGGCAGGATTGAACACTAGCAGCTGGCTGGGATAAACGGGCTACAGGAGGCAACTTGCTCTGATAAATCCTCCAATTTTTCCAGTTTTCACTGAAACATCAATTGCCACGCCTGCTCCCCAGATATCTCATTTACATTGGAGGTTCACAGGGATTAAAATGACCTCTTGTCTCTGTTTCTCCATAGGTCCATGGCAATGCCCCCGGGGCAGGGCTGCCAGGGCACCCACCTGTGCCTGGCTGTGTGTCTGCCGCAGCGAGGGAGCAAACCCTGCACCTGGGGCTCTGCCAGCCTCGAAACCCTGCCGGGGGCTGTGCCCAAAACCAGTTTCATGCACGAGCAAACCAGGGTTTGGTCCTCCACATCCCAGCAGAGATTTGGACACAGGATATTTAAAACCTGCAGGTGAAGGAAGGAGGGAGGGAAGCAGAGCTGGGGGCACACAGGGACACTCGGGGGCCAGAGCTGAACCCTCCCCACCGGGGATCAGCGGCGCTGCTGAACTGTGCAGCCCCTTCCCCCTTCCCCAGGCGAGCAGCGCGCCTGGGCCGGGCCCTGCACTGCTGAATCAAAACCACATCTGAGGCTGAGTATCCTCAGTTATTAAATAGGTTTCAGTTTATTTCATTGATAGGTCGAAAAGAATCAGCCAAAAATGAGCAATCCCAGTGTCTCATCTGCCTTGCAGGTCCACCACGGCTCCCTCTGGCTGTGTTGAAAAAGCCCCATCCCTCTGGTCAGCTTTGGTTTACATCAGACTAAGGTAAACAGAATCCTTTTCACCTATTCCAAAACTGACCTTGCACAGAGACCAGACATCACGACACCAAGCTCTGCAAAATCACATTTATTGCCTCCCAGGTTTCTATCAGTTAAATAGAACATTTCCTCTGTAAAACAAGCTGTTGGGGAAAGCCTCTAAAGTAGAGTCAGGAATGATACGACCACATCTACAGCCCCTTTACCCTCAGCTGGACACACTGGTATTCAACTAAAGAGAAACTATTCAACTAAGAGAATCTAAATAGGCGTGTATGTGCAGCCTGGAAAAGTTTAAGTTGCTGGAGCTGTCTGCATGGCATTTGTGGAGTGGAAAGGCTTTAGGCTGCTGCAGCTCAAGGAGAGTAAGGCCAGTCTTTGTGGATGTGACACAGCCCCAATGGACATCCCTCACCTCCTTGTCTTCAACGTAACACAACCTCACAGCCAGCTGACAGACGTTTTCCAGTGTTAACAACACGGGCTTGCTTACTGTGTTTGTTTCCTGATTTCCAATCCTAAAAAAAAAGATAAATCACTATAATCTTAACTTTGATACACAAAATACACCTTTTTCACACACTAAATACATAGCCAATGCACACCAGAGGCATTTCACTTAGTTACTGTGAGCAGAAAGTCATACTGTAAACAGAAAAACAACTTTCTACTTCAGCTGCTCTAGATCCAGATGCTTTCTCTGTTCTGCAACACTCCAGACACTTATGATTAAAAAGAACATACCAGGTATTACAACTA
This sequence comes from Oriolus oriolus, assembly GCA_013400235.1. Classification (NCBI taxonomy): domain Eukaryota; kingdom Metazoa; phylum Chordata; class Aves; order Passeriformes; family Corvidae; genus Oriolus; species Oriolus oriolus. The sequence continues at coordinate 53,884 of VXBT01010094.1, forward strand.
TTAAACTGTTAGATACAATTTACAATGGCAATAACCCCCTTGTCGTTGGTCTTTCCTAAAGTTAACCAGAAGTTTGTCAGGTATTTAACAGCTCATGGAGAGAACTGAGTTTGTGACTTGTTTCACAGAAGTTTGGTCAGTTATTGCTTGAAATCACCGGTTTTTGGTTTAACTCAGTTTGTTCAAGTTAAGGAAAATGTGAAGCTAACCGGTATAGGGCTTTTTACTTTAGGTCTATTTATACAATGTCTCATTTCACTCATACTCAGAGCAGATCAGACTTGAGTCCTGCTCTGAGCCTGCAGGCTCGGGGTCAAGCACCTCCCGGGGCAGGCAGGCAGGCAGGCAGGCAGGGAGCCCTGCAGCAGTGCCGGTGCTTCAGGGCTCAGCTGCGGACAGAAGCAGCCCCGAGCCCAGCGGCACCGGCTGACAGCCCCGGCTGGGGGGGTCGCAGCCGGCCACAAGCCCGGCCCCCGGGGCTGCCCGTCCCACACGCCCTGTCCCACCACACCCCACCAAGGCAATGTGGCTGGGGACTGTCAGCCTTGGTGTCCCTCCAGAAGTGCCCAAAGGGATGGTTCAGAGGCAGAGGGATGTCTGCTGGATCGCTCTCTGCAGCAAAGGCAGGAGAAGGCAGCAGACTGCCCTGAGGGATGTACTTCCCTGGCCTCCAACTGCACTAGGAGATGCAGGGCACGGCTTTGGCACAGGGTAAGGTGGACAAGGGTGGTAGGACTGGCCAAAAGATAGGAGAAGAACAAGCATCCAGTGGTGTCCTTCTTTTATAAGAAATTTAATAACTTGGCTAGAGAAGTACAAATCAGGAAAGCTGACAGTGCTCATTCACTGAAAGTAATGAGGTTTGACAGATTTTTCTCAAGGATCACAGGTTATAGGCTCCCCTACTCATCAGATGCAAGATGTTGTCAGGGTGGATGTCTATCTTTCCCAGAAAATATGAACAATTTAAACATGTGAGAGCATGTTGAAGTCATCATAAAGTTACTGTCATTTGTGTCCCTGCTAGGGTGAGCACTGCAAACGCAAACCAGCCTGGCCTCAGGACATCCACCAGCATGGTGCAGCCCTGGGAAGGATCAGCAAAAGCTGAAGATGAGAAAATGATCAGATTAACATTTTCTCGCTACATGTCCCCAAGCTGAGTGCGTTGCCTGCCACCTCTGGCTAAATTCACACAGAATTTAGCCCCAAGCCTCCCTGGATTTTTAGCTTAGCAAAGGATCCCTGGGCTTAGTAATTCCACCAGATGATAACAGCAGTTTACAAAGTGTCTTAGGTTTTCTATTTCTGGAGAGCTGATAATTTAGGGCTTGACACCACGTGCAAGTCTTGCCTGAGCAGGAGCCCTGCACGGTGCAATCGCTTCCTGCTGCGAGGGCACAGTGTCCGGATCAAGGCTCACAGCTGACACGCTCCTGCCTGACATCAGGCTGGAGCAGACACCTCTCCATGCCATCGGCACACTCCTGCAACCACTCCGCACCAGCTAACTTTCTCTTTCAGTGGCACCAGTGGTGTCAGTGTATGAGCTGGGTATTTTGATTATGGAATGATCTGGGAGGTGCAGATTTTATTATGCTATGAAATAAGAACACAATAGTCCTCTGAAGCATGCAAGCCAGAGGCCAGGGGCAGTGCTAAAATCTTCTCCCACAGGAAAAACAGATACAAGGCTGGCTTTGAGAGTGGGCGTCTTCTACACTAACCACTGCATTGTCAGAAACCACAGCTGTCCACCACATGAGCAAGCTCAGACAGGCCTGCCTCGGGCGTGCTGACAGGTCAGTGCCTGCAGCGTGGTGCTCTCCTGCAACACAGGGCAGCTCCTCAGGCTCTGAGCTGGCGACCTCGCAGCCCAGCACCCGTGGGGATACGTAGGGCACCAAGCTGAGCCGTGCCAGAGTTGCCCTGTCTGTCTATCTATAGGCAAGGGGCTGATCGGCCTCCCTGGGCATTTCTAACACAGGCATTTACACACACACACACACACACACGCTTCTGTTTGGCCCTTTCACATGTGGCAGTTTTTACTAGTGCGTGTCTTGCAGCACAGCATCAACGTGAGTCCACAGAGCAAACCTCCAGCTGAGCACCTGCCCTGTCCCCTGCCTGGCCCAGCTTTCGAGGTGCTGTGCATGATCCTTCTCTCGATCCGCTGTTTGCCCTGTCATGCTCTTACAGTACATGCAGAACAGCTTGGGTCTTCCAGGAGAAAAAACACACAACAAGCCATTATTAAAATTAGTTTAGTAAACAATAATCAGAGGAATAGTTAATAAGCACAGCTTTGCTGTGTTAAGTAGGAAATTAGATCCACTGCCCCATTACTATTTTGAGTGAGAAAGCAATGATGCCTTTAATTATGCATAGTCTGCTTTATTTGAACTGTGTTGGCTGTTGTGAAGGAAATAATCAATGTAAACGCCTCCTGAGGTCGCTCCTGAGGCAGCCGTGAAATGAACTAAGTGAGCAGAGCAGTGTGTATAATCATATCAAGCAAATCCCCAGGTACCAGCCTGAGAAACACACACATATGATTTATACACTCTCCACAACTCAACACTGACACCCCGAGCCATTTTAACAGCAGAGCCTGCACATTGCTCTGAATTCATACCTACACATGACAAGTCAAATTCTTGAAGCTGGAATTAATCCTGTGCACTTTAAAATTAACACAGCCTACCCTGAACTCTGTGGGAATCCTGCTTGATTAGAAATCGTGGAACTCAACTCCTGTTTAAAGCCAGTTTGTATTCCGGGGACCTTAAGCAGAACTCCCCAAAGAAATTCTGCACACTCAAGTTAATCTTCAGGAGAAGTTCAACATGAAATAAAGTTTAGAACCAAACTCTACTGTAGTGAGAGGGGCAAGATTTAGGCTGGAGGAATTATCTTTTAATTTCTGTATTTATTTAATAGCAAACTTTTATCTGAATTTGTTTTCAAATCTAATCAGATTTTTGTTTGTTTATTGTTTTACACATTTTTAAGTTCAAGCAAATATTTTAATTACAAGTATCCATCTTTAGTGTGAATTGGCAGCACCTGTATTAAACCATGAAGGAGAGAATACAACACCCAAGCGAGACCTTCTGTGCAGGCTCCTTCACCAAGCACCTTTCGGTGACCGAGGTGCCGTGGTAGCGTCACAGCTCACCCCACTCCGCCCCATGTTTTACTTCTGTGGAAGCCACACCAAGAAACTTACTTCAAAAAGAAAAAAAAAGATAAAAAGGGAAATTGCGTTGTGATTCAGAGGATCACAGCTTGTAGGGAAATCACATCATGCCCTGGAACAGAGGCTGGAGCCTCTTGCTGCACTGCAGGAGCCCACCCTGCTGCAGAGAGCAGCCCCCAGAGGGGTCTGCACCGCTCAGCCCCAGCAGCCCCAGGGAGGCCACGCTCCACAGACCTGCCCAGAGCCAGGCGTCCTCTGCCCCTCAGATGCTCCCCTCCTGTGACACCTGCATGCTCACACAGCTCCGTCTCTGCTGAACTTTCACACTGGTGTTGCCCCCCCCGCAGAATAAAGTTTCAGGCTGCCTCGTGCAAGGCCTCCTGCTCCAAAAAGCACAGAGGGAAGAATTTTTTTCTCACAGCTGAACTGCCACAGAGTTTGTTCAGCACAGTTCCCTGACACCTTGTCGCTGCCAGGGCAGGATCCGTGTCACAGCGACACGGAGGTTTCCCAGTGCACTTTTGGGTGGTTGTGTACAGACATCTGCTCTCCACCCCACACACAGGATTTCTGCAGGTCCCTCATTCACGTGCTAAAGGGAGTTTGATCTTTCACTGACACATGCACTGGCGTGAACTTCACCCTAAGGAGTTAAATCAGCTTTTGCTATGGAAACTCACATGATAAAAATAGATCCTCCTGCTCTACAGGATCTGTACTGTGTGTGATTTAAGGGCCCTTACTGAACTACCCTGTGCGGTTTGTTTTGTTGCACAAAAGTCATATTTGTCAAAAATTTCTTTCCCTGAGATTCATTTGAATAGGTGATGCTGTACTGACCACAAGGGGAAAAAACAGCCTCTTTTTTCCAAATGTAAAAGGAAAGCTTATTCTTCTTAGCATTTTGTCTAGAAATAAAAGTTTTAAGGAGTAAGAGCATATGGTGGTTCATAATTTTTATGCAACCCATCCCTAAGCATGCTACCATAAATCTTTTGACAGTAAGTAAGTCTGAACAGAGGTATCCAAGATCACAAAGTAGTATTTTGTATGACTTTAGACTTTTCAAGCCTACAATCAAAACAGCTATGTCCAAAACATGCTAAAAATTTCCATCAGGAGGCTAGGGGCTATTGTTTGCATTCTTTGATGGATTTGGCTATTCAATGCTCTTAAAATTGAAATGCTGTAATGTTGATTCTAAAAACACATATTCAGCCTCATGTTTTCTGAGAGTTGGGTAGACACAGATTTGGGTATCAGGACTTTTTTTTAGGGTTATTTGAAATATTGTTGACTGATTTTAGTTTGAGGGTTTTTTTAAGAGGGCTGTTCTGGTCACCTGAAAAGGCACATCCAGGCACTATCAGCAGGGAAAATGCAACTGGCACGAGCTCTGAGTGAGGCTCAAGGCAACAATAGATGAGCTACCACCTTACTACCTGCCCAAGCAGCACTGTGCATGGAGGATATGATCTTTTTGAACAAGAGGTAGAGCATTTCTCATCCCAGCCTCTTGCTTCACCCCTCTGTAACACATACAAGACATAAAGCACTCTCTCAGCAGTTTCTGAGCTCGGAGTGCCGTGCAGTGATGCTCTGGTCACTGTGATGCTCATCTGCCAGCAGGGCTGGGACAATGGGCTCTGCCAGTGTGTGCAGCCACAGAGCTAGAGCTGCCCCAGGAGCCTTGGGTGGGCTCCTGTGCCACACACAGAGCTGGAACAACCTGGAACTGCTGTCCCCTCTCTTGAAATAATATGGGCAGAGGTGAACAAGATTCCCAGAGCAGGGTCTGCTGCAGAGGCCAGTCTGCCTGCAGGACGTGTCACAGGCACGGCCACGCCCTTCGGCCGTGGGGCTGCACTGCCCAGGGGCACAGTGAATAGCCCCACGGGCTTCCCTTGAGGCAGAACTTGAGGATCACACAGCCGTGCGCACATGTGCACACAAACACATCTGCACACACTCACATTTTCCAGCCCCTTAAAGAAAATAAATCGCATGAGTGTCGTGCATATTTTAAACTGATACCCTGGGGGATTTTCAGACCAAAAATGCCTTAACCAGAAAACTTCATGTTTTCCTTGCTCTCAAAAACTCAGAAGAATTCATATACAAACGATGACAAATACTTCATTCAAACAGACAGTTACTCCCAGAGCAGAGGGAATAGGGCCAGCTCAAGTAGTTCGGATGGCTGCATGCAGCTAGGCCCTTTGCTTCAAGACCACAGGAATTGTTTATCACTGAGACTCTCCCAAGCTAATTGAAACCAGCCCTGACTTTTGAACCTGCCAGCACTAAAGAAACTTTAAGTGTTTTCTCCTACTGAGATTTGGCCTATGGGGACTGCTCATTGCTCACCCCTCAGTCATTTTCAGTTCTTTTTATTTCCACCTTGAATGAATCTTTGGACTAAAAGATGCTTAAGCAATTCTCTGGTAAAACACTTCATTTATATGACAATGAAATTTTGAGACCATGTTGCTCATTTTGCATCTTTAAGGACATTGAATCCAAGTTTGGATTCATCATTAAGGACCCTGATTATAAAACAGTTTCAATAGTTTGGGGTTTTTTGCAGTTTACAACTTACAAATGTAACTTAGGCAAATGATGCTTGTGGCATACAGCATGGTCTCACTTAGGATTTTCACAAGCTCTTGGTAGCAAAAATTTAAGTAAGGAGTTGGAAAAACAGTCCAGTTAACCTGAAGGTGGTTTAACATTTTCTAAAAACAAGCTGAAAAACATTTCCACCCAAAGGCAGACCAGCCTGGTACGTGCTGTACTGGACAGGTTTGCTGGCCTGCCCTACACAAATGGGGAATGGATTTTATGTATCTTCATTAGGATGCTGTTATAACAGGAACACCAGTGTCTAATGCTGCCCTCCAAAAAAACACTTTGGAAAACATTGCAGCCATGATGCCTGACTGCTAGCATGCAATCCACAGCCTTATCATCGACAGAGAAACGGATACAGGTCACAGCACCAGATTCTGGCAGCCTGACATCCCAAGCTTGCTTCCAACCCTCCTAATTCCCCCAGGACACTGTTCGGTGCATCACAGATTAAGTCAGGACAAGCAGGCAGGCAGCAGCACATTTATCTTCTCTGCAAACATCAGTTCCAAGAGAGATTCCACAGATAAGACAAGTTCATTCAAATTCATTCATCTGAGAATAGAAACCTAAGCCAAAACTAACACGCATTTTATGCTTATTTACAGACCACCAGAGACTAAAGGATTCACCAAGAAATTCACAGGTACCTTGTCTGCAGCAGCAGCAAAGTGCCACAACTCATTCTCCTGGGAGGTTTCACCACACACCAGCCTGAAGTTCAGCCTTTCCCCACGGCTCTTCTCCTCCTGTGGTCCTGCTCCTGGTGCTGAGCTGACCTTGGTCCATGCAGCAGTGAGGAGGGCACTCTGTGCCTAGTGCTGTCTGGACAGATGATCCACCTTGGTATACCACAGCAGTCAAACAACTGCAAGCCCACAGGCCCTAAGGAACGCTTGCAACACGATCACAAGAACAACTTCTCTGCATTCTTAGACTTAAGCACATCTATCTGCCCAGAAACTCCGGGTGCCCTGAAGAGCAGCGCCAGCCTTGTTCCTGCAGCCAGTCCAGCCCTGCAGCCCAGCCCAGCCCTCAGGAAACAGCCAGGGTGGAGTTGCCATTTGCAAACTTCTGGGGAACTTGGCAGCAGGTGAAGCCAGTCACAAGGAGCTACTGGCCCTCACCTGTGCCACTTGGGAGGAGAGGCACAAAGGCTCAGGGAAGAGTCACAAAATGGTTAGGTGTTTGTCCCCAGGATGGTTCCAAGATGCACTCATGATACTCTGCTGGATCCCTTGTTTAAAGTCCCTGCAAAGATCAGCTCCATCCCTGACACCTTCTGTACGTGGTACATTCATTACCTCGGTATATGGAATACAACTGATGGCTTGAAAAAAAGAGGCGAATAAAGTTTAAACTTTTGTGTAGGTTGTGTCCAGAGGAAGTCTGTGCCCAGATGTTGCCAATTTATAAAGTCAGTAGCTAGGTCATGTCATAAGTGAATAAGGTAGTGATGATGTCAATGAACAAGAGAGAAGAAAGCATTTTCTCAGGGAACATATCATGATCTTCTGTAGGGAAAAGGACAAATGCAATGCTCTTTTTCTTGCTATGCACCTTTTTCCAACCTTGCCTCTTCTGAATGTGTAGCTGATGGTCCGAGGACCTCATCAAAAGAGGACACAGAGCAACCATACCTGTCCTCGTGGGAAGGACACAGTAGAGTAAACAGCGTATAACAGATGGTAGTCACAGTGCTGACACACAGCAAGGTGATGTTTGGGTCTGGAGATTCTAAACACTGAGACATTTATCTGCTAACATCAGGAAGGCGAGAGGCCTATGTGCCTTTGAACTCCGTGTGCCCTGAGACTCAGCCGCTGCAGCAGGGACTGCTGGAGCAGGAGCTGGGGAGGCAAAAACTATCCACAGGTGTAACGGAGCTCTGGTGAAAAGGGATGGACCGTGGATGGATGTGTGGATATGGCTGAACCAACATAACCCCTGTGTTCACAGGGTGCTGTTCACTATGCTCATGGACACCAGCACACAGGTTCAGACAAGGAGGCTCTTGGCTTTGCCCCTGCTCACCTCATGAGCACCTCTCCAACAGGCTGCCAGAAGTGCTGGTGCACATCAGCAGGAATTACAACTTCCAGGAGCTCTTCAGACCACAGAACCAGTATTTTCCACACATGCCAATACTTTCCAACTGTGGGTACTCCTTCTTGACAGGATTTGGGAATGCTTGGGGGCTTTGGATTAGCTCCTGGAGCTGGAACAGCCATGTCAGCACGGCACTGTGCCCAGGCTGAGAAATGTGGGGGTGTAAAAGTCAAGTTTATCTGGAAGTGGGACAGGGGGTACAACAGCTTGGGAAATGCTGACAGAGGCTGTTTGACACTCAACCTGTCCTGAGGAAGCTTCAAGAATCCTGCTCAGTATCATGCAGATATCAGCCTGGCAGGCTCACACGTGCACACCAGCTATTTCCCCCAGGACTGAAGCAGCAGCAGCAACATCCCATCAGCTTGTGTGTGGGAGCAGTCCCAGTGCCAGTGTTGATTCAAGTGGAGAGTCACCCCCAGCTGGCACCAGGCCAGCCTGTTGAATCGCCTCCTCACCCCACGCATCCTCAGCCTTTAGGAAGGGAAGAGCTTTGCACCGCACCACTGCTCCGGTTCCACTGCGGGCGCCTGTGCCCAGGGCAGGGGTGCGTGTGCAACATCTCACAATGTGCAGCACACAGCCCTGCCTCTGCCAAGGGGATGTCACCTGCGTACCGCATGCGGACAGCTCCACACAGACCTGAGAACAGCGCAAAGGGGCTGCTCATTCCTCCTTTATTATTTTATGTTATCTTGCAACACCGCAAAGAGTAATTAGGGCTCAATTGTGCAGTCCTGTGGAGAGCCCTTCGACTGCAGGCTGCGAAAATGACATTTGTGGACTGCAAGTTTGTGGGTCAGGGATGTGGGAGACATCAGCTCTCCCCTCCCCTTGAGAGGTTCACACCTTTCACCAGCCTGGAGAGCACCCTCACCTGTGAGCTAGGGGGTGACAGGGGCAGGTCCCATCTGCACCCTCCACCACACAGATGAGTCACTGGGCGAGCACCCGGGGGCTGCCGTGATCCGGGGGGACAGCGGCGGGGGCACTCGTCTGCCCGAGGCCGCCCACCACCGTGCCCGGCTGCTGCCATGGGAGCAGGGCGGCAGCGGGGGCTGCAGGAGGGAGGAGAGCGGGGTGCGCCACCGGCTCCTCCTCCGGCAGTGCTTTAAGAGAAGGTTTTGGCTGCCGCTGCATTTTGTGCGAAACCTGATCTTGTCAGCGTGCGCGGTGAGCTCCTGCATGCCTACCGCGGCGTCGAGCCCCGCGGGCCCGGGCGCAGCAGCAGCTCCTCTTGGCGAGCAGTCAGCTGGGAGCGGGCCAGGTCCCCCGGAGAGGCCGATAGCCCCGGCACCCCGGGAGCGCTGCCCCTGGCGCAGGGGGCACAGCGCCCGGCACAGCGCCCGCACGCCCAGAACTCGCTGTCCCCGAACCCCCTCGACACCTTTGGCTCGGCGCTGAGTTGGGCCGAACTGCCCACCGCCACCAAAACCTGCTTCTATTAATTTAAAACTATAACACATCTTAATTATAGCTGTTAAAAGCTACTCTATATTTATACTTAATAACAGCACCTTTACTGGGGGCTTGAGAGTTCACACTCATCTGACAGCCCTGTTCTGGAAGATCTGAGCTAGATGAAGTTGCATAAACTTTGCACTAGTTTTGCTCTGCATCAGTCAAAGTATTGTAGATTTACACTACTGCCAGGCAAAAATTTAGATGTAAAAATGGGAAATTAAAATCCCAATCTTTAAAAAATCCCACCATAACATAAGCCGAATTAAAATTTCTGGCACGAAATATTTTCTTTTAAAAATCCTTACATTTTTAAGCAAGAATCCATTTCAGGCCACGTGACCCTTGCTGGCAGCCAGCTTAGCACTGCTCCCTACTGTCAGTCCCAAACTCAACAGGAATTTACAGCCTTTCTTCCACTCAACATTGTCACTGAGCAAATTGCCGAAAATGAGCAGTGTTCCTCACCACAATCACTCTGTCTCTCTTTTGCACATTTTCCATGTTCTAACCCTAGTATTTGTACTCTGGTCATTATCCACCATAAGCCACCGCACCCTGCATCCATGTGTTGCTTTAGACAACCTCTATTCCCAACCATTCCAGCATTACTAAATGCACATTGTGGGATTAATTTTGAAGAATAAATAATAGTTTATTTGTTTTGCTTTTCACAAAGACGTGTACAAGTAAAGCTTAATGGCCAGGCCACTTCAGAAACAGGATGCAAAAGCATATTGAAAACAACTGCTTTAAAATAGTCAAGGGAAACGTTTCCCCCTTTCCCGTTCCCCATTCACGGCACACAAGGTTGCTGCCCTAAGATCCCTCAGCGAGGGAGCCAGGATCATGTCCCTGCCTCTGGCCACTTGCTTCCTTGTACTGCAAGTCTGTGACTTGTCTGGAAGAACAGAGATGGTGAGAAAAAGAGAGAAAACTGCACCCAAGGTGACACAGAACAGCCAAATGCTCACGTCTGCCTGCTGAGCCTCACTGACACAGAGAATGCACCCAGATTCACTGCAAGGGGAGATTCAATTAGTTCCCACCTCTTGGTACAGCAACTGGCTAAATGTGGCATCATCCTGCACCTACCTAAGTTCTGCAGGTCAGCTAACAGGACAGTGTACCCTTTGGGCAGGAAACACGGCATCAACGTTTTCTTTTTTATTTTTCCCCTCTGCAGCACAGCAATTCGAGTGTTTCAGCAGCATTCCAGCCCCTGTTCCCTACCCAGTCATCTTGGCAGGAATGCTAGCAGAGCTAAAACACAAGACAGCAGTGATCCTGAGCCATGACTGACCCCAACTTGATAGTCCCGTTTTTTTCATGGAGGATTAATTCATAAAAGATTCCACAGCTCCACCTAAAGCTCCTTCCTCTCTGAATTTCCTCATGATGCAATCCATTGAAGTTTCAGGATGGCCTTTATTACAGCATATGCTGAGGCTTTAAATGTAAAGCAACATTTTGAAAAGGCAGCATCTGTCTGCAGGCAGGAAACCCCTTTTGTTGCCATATTGAACTCTTACACATAGAGAGGGATGCAGTGCAAGCAGTAAACTCTTGATCTTCTCTCGAAAGTCTCTACTTTCACTTATCAGCCTGACATCTCACAGTGGGGCCACCTGAGCAGACGATGGGGCTGGCTCCAGGGCTCGCAGACTGGAACCAGACCTCCGAGGGACGGAGGTGGCCAGCTCCCTGGGACCCTCCAACACAGTTCAAAGTGACATGTTTCAAACAGCCCTCTCCTCCGTACCCCATGGCCTTCAAAGCGCAAACAGCTTTATTGCCTGGAGCACGTTGAGGATCCGCTCGGGGATGTGTGGCAGTTGCTGAGCCGAGGACGGAGAGCTCGGCGGGGACCTTTGCATCCTGCGCTCTCAGGGCTGTTTGTAAATGAGTTTAAAGTGACTCCACTCTTTGATTTCTGACATCCTATTTCTGCCAGATCCTTGCAGTTCTCTGTCAGAGCTCACACACAAAGAATTTTAAGCAGAAATAGAGTAACCCCCAAAAATTTTTTTTAAGTTTAATAAATAGATAAATAAATAAAAGCTTCACAGCAATTGGACTCTGAAGTTCAGGACAAAACTTCTCTGAAGTAGAAAATGAGTTAACACATAATTAGGGGTTTTCCCAAAGAGACTGAATAATTTATGGAAAGTTACTGACATGTTCCTGACATGTTTGGTCCGGTTACACCTTTGCACAATATTAGGCTGTGACATCACAGCACTAAAAGACAGTGTTTTCAAACAAAAAATCAGTTATTGTCAAGCCAACAGAGCAGAAGCTACAGAAACTGCTAAACTTAGACCATTTTCCTAAATGGCTATTTTATAAAAGGAAAAGGAAAACATTCCTAGCTGTGGGCAATGTGTGCAGAAGTCACAGGATCCCACTTGTAACAACTTTCCTTCCCCTTGTCACAGCTCAAATTAACGGCACTTGGGAGGCAATGAGCAGAACTGGAGTGCTCTGCCCAGCTCCTCCAGCAATTTCTTACAAGAACTGTTCCTAGAGCAGAGACCTACTCACCACTGGCCAGAGTCACTCTATATCCAAACCGACAAATTTTCCAGGACTGACAAATGGATTAATGGAGCATTCATTTTGCAGAAACCTGCAGGAAAACAACTGTCCTCAAACAATGTGAGGGTGCAGCTCTGTGTGAAGACACAGACACTGTTTATCTAATGGCTGGAAAGTTTACAAGAAAACAGCAAACTTCGTGCTGTGGTTGTTGAACTGAAGTAGTACTTTACTAGAACCAGGTTTTTTCGGTAATTTTGCGGTTGTAACAACTATTTTCTTTACATACTGCTATAGAAAAGGGACTCTTTTTAACTTAATTGAAGACACTATCAAGAATAAATATACTGGGGCTTTTAATAAAAACAGTATGAGGAGAACATTCAAAGCTAAATAATCAGAAGCAATTTGTGTTCATGAGCAGAATGATGTGTCATTTTTTTTCCTTGCAATGCTCTGTACTGGATCAGTTTTGAGACTGTGGCAAACTTTAAACCTATCTTAAAATAATGAACAGCAGTGAGGGTTGAAGATAGTTTGAAAAATACACTGGAAAGAGAAAACATATGCCACAGAGTGTGGTGCAAAAGTCATATTTCATGCATGACTTTAGAGAATGTTAATAAGGATTAGAACCATACTTCAGCAGAATAACAATCAGTCAGAGAAGTGTAATTAATTTTTCTTTAGATCTCCGTTAGACAAAAATACAGGAGAGATAGTAATGTTGCCTATAGATTTTGATCCAGCAAAGAAATACAGCCCTTAAATACTTGTTGCAATTGTACACTGTAACTGCAGTGCAGTACATGACTCATTTGCTTTATAGTTGTTGATTTTATAATATTATGAATCCAAAAATATTTTTAATTTTTTTTTTTGCTTTGGCCAATAAATACGATTAAGATAATACATCCAAAAACATATGTAAGCTGTGTATGTGAGACATATGGAAAGCAGATGTGTTCTTAATTTACATATGACCTAAAAAAATCAGCTGATTACCAGAGATGGTACTTTGTGGAGCTGTTTTGGAGGCAGAAGCATTGTTGCTAGCTCAGCACCATTTTAAAGTAGGCAGCTTGCTTCTCTTGTGCCTGAAACCCCAAAGTCAATGCAGCAGATTGCATCCCTGGAACAGTGATCATTTGGCTTCTCACAGAACAGCCCAGAAATGGAAAACCAAGGTCATTTGTTTCTAAACACGATTGTTATTGAAAACCTCTTTTTAATATCTTAAGTGTATGTTCCAGCATATGCTTACAAAACTCCAGTTATGCCTGCAACAACACTCCTTCAACCATAATGACAATAAAGGCCATGCTCAGATTCCACCATAAGCCAAATGCTGAATACCAAAGTCAAAAGGCAAAACTGTGTCTGTCCCGCTGGTGGGGAACCACACTGAGGTGGCAGCCACCTCTTCAAAATCACAACGTTACGTTTATCACAGTAACAACAGATCATGGAAGTGGCTTCTTAATTAAACCCCCTGTGACAGAAGCTCTCTGGGGGCTAAGTTCTGGTTTCATTTTTTTTAGCTATACCCAGTAAGAAAACAGTAACTTACCATCAGATACAAAAGGCCCAAAGAGCTTGGCTTTTGATAGCAAACACAACCAAGAAGGCATGTTCTCATTCCAGTTCGCATCAGAAGTCAAAGCTGGGCTGCAAAGGGGAGCACCAGAAATGAGAAGTTTCCAAATTCCTTTAAAGCAAAACATTATCTAGTCTTTTCCTCAGCAGAGGTGGTTCAAATAGCAGGGGAGACTGCTGGAGCGATGAGACAGGTTTTCCAAAGCTCAGCCTAACTGAATGCACCACTGATGAATAAACACATATTTTTTTCAGGCAGGCATTTGTCACAGTTAGGAAATTCTCACTCTTCTGCCAGGCTCCAGCTTGGCAAAGTCCACGGGAATTGTTCCAGCCAGAGTCCCCTTCGCAGCAGTGCCAAGATGCAAACCTGCTGCTGCTGCCTTGCCCTGGCAGCCGCGGCGCTCACAGCCCTGCCTGGTGAGGGGCTGGGCAGGGCCAGGCACAGCTCTGGCTGACTCCGCCGCAGCCCCTTCGCCATCCCCTCCTGCAGTGGGTGCAGGGCACACCCTCCTCCCAGCAAGACAGATGTCAGGAAGACCTTGAAGAGCCTCCACACTCCCCCAAGCCAACAGGCAGTCAGCTTTTTTTTTTTAACAGAACAGTATTTTAAATTCTGTATCCTATTTTCTCACTGCAGATGTAATTTGAGATTTGCTGGTGCAGCAGTGGCCGCAGCAGACCTAGTGAGGTGAGCCCAGGCCCAGCCCCACTGCTTGCACAGTCTGGCAGCAGCACGGGATGGAATTCCCTCCATGGAATCAGGGAAGGGTGCCCACTGTCACTTCCAGCTGCCTTGGGACTGACTGGTGAGAGCATGAGGTGCTTGCACCCCTGCCTGCCTTGGTGCTCAGGGTGGTCTCTGAGGCATCTTCTCACTGTAATTCCTGCCTGGGAATAAAGCCATCCTCAAGCCCCAGAGGGCCTCTGGTACCTAAGCCCTGCACTGGGCTCGGGTATGGACACGGTCTCTGACCAGCAGCGACACCCAAGCACTGCAGGACTGGTGTCTGCTGTTTCTCACGTATTTAACTTTAGAGCAGATAGAATCAGAGTTTGTTTCTCCAACTTGGGCTCCACAGCCTACACTTGTCCTGGTGCTTGTGCACGTGTTCAGTACGTAATTCTGGCCTGCTTTTTCACAACCCTGTGTGCCAGACTCACAGGCCTCTTTGGCCCAGCAGTGATGCTGAGGGGTGCTTTGCCCTGGATGCAGTGCAGGTTCAAATCCCTGTGCCAGGGCTGGGGCCCAGAGCTCCTGTCCACAGGGTGAGTGCTGCCCCACCGGGTCTTCACTCCTCCCAAGGCAGGAGCACCAAGATCAACAGGCTGGGACTGGACAGAGCCAACATGGCCAGTGGTCAGTGCCTAGATGTTTAGTGGACCTACTGCTGAGTCAGGATCCTGAATGATCTCCCCTCCTCCATCAGTATTTTTCTTTCCATGTTCCAGAACCTGTCCTCCTTCCAGGAAACCTCTGTTTATATCAGAAAAGTCAGTGGGACGTGCCGTTATTGTAGGATTCTTGTCCAAAACCTCTTGTTCTTCTGGCTCACCTCCTCTCAGACAACCCTCCATGGGCCACTGTCAGGGCTGGCAGCACACACAGCCCAGCCCCACCACCGCTGCTCTGGGTGCCCCTGCCCCTGCCAACACCCATGGGGCAGAGCAGTAACCCACTTCCCAGGGGGAAATTAAAATCCCACCCTGCTCATCAGAATTACCTAACGCAATAAGCACCAAGGTTCTTCCACAATAAATCCTAAAATTATAATCCTGTGAGGTGTGACAACATTACACCAAGGAAAAAGGGCTGCAGAGAAGACCCCAGCCCAGAGGCTGTTAGGGGCATTTTCTCATCATCATCAGAGACCTCATGATCTGAAACATCTGCATTGTCTTACACTGGTCATCAAGACCCACTGTCCCTCTGAACTCCAAATGTTTCCCTTCTCTGCTGCTTGATGCCTCCCTGGGTCACAGGCCCTGGCTCACAAATCATTTCAGCCTTCAGAGGGGGCTGAGAGTAAGGCTGGGAGGCTCTGAAATTCAATCCCCAAAGGGTTTTTTTTTGGTCCAAACAAACGTTATTTTTCTTTCAATGAGAATGCTGTAGCATCAAGTGCTGCTAATGCAGGAACACCAGCCCAGACTCACTGTGGGTGGATGTTTTTTCCCTGTTTACTGAGCCTCTTGCTCAGAGAAGGGCAGGACACGTCAAGGAAAGCAAGAGGAGCTGTTGTGTGTAGCGTCAGGGCACACAGTGAGGCTTGGCTCCCTCTGGAAGATGCAGAACATGCTGTATTTCCTACACCTTTCTGCAACAGACGTGTTCGCTGTTGGGGTAGGACACCCCAAACTGGCACCACATCTGGCGGAGCTCTGACAGGGGTGGTAAACAGCCCTCAAGCTCAAACCCACGATGCTAACAGGATCTCAGATGCTTTCTGAAGTCCCCTTCTCTGACATACACACAGCTTCATACCACATCACTTCTGCTTGTATTTAACATTTCAGATGTGTTAAACACTCCTGTATTTCAGTAAGGCTTTTGCCAAGGTTTTGATGCCCTTTACAGTTTTACTGAACCTTCTCCCCAAGCTCACCCTGACATCACACTGTGCTCAATTCACCTACCAGTTAATTGACCTGAGAAGTTTACAGACATTTATGGACTCCTGTACCAGCCTCACGGATTTCCAGGGTACATAATGCTGTGTTCAGCTGAGCACCTCCAGCCCTGTCTGTGCCACGGAGGCCACAGCAAACTGACACCAGATCGCACTCCCAAGCTCCCAGCAGAGCTGGCTGCTCAAAGCAAACACGCTCTGCTGCAGGAGAGCCCCAGCCTTGCAGGTTCCTTTGCATGCTGTTTTTTTAAAATAAGATCCTGTGTATGCTCCCTTCTGCACTTCATGTTGGCAGCTGCTGGTTCTTGCAGTGGAAAAACAAACGCAGGCAAAGCAGCAGCGAATGGCTCCGCACACCCCAGACATGAGAACGTTCCCATCCCGGCTCCTGGGGCAGCCTGGTCCTGAGAAGACATGGGAAGAAATTGTGTGTCCCAGGGATAAGCGTGCCTGGGACAGGCCCCAGCCTGCAGGAACCCCAGGCAGGTCGCTCTGCAAAGGACTTTGATATCTGCTGGAGCAAAGTGCCACAGGAGATGAAGCATCTGCCCAGGATGGGATGTGAGCACCCACCAGGGAGCACAAGGTCGCCAGGAGCCGGGGCGGGGGGGAGGGAGGAGAAAGGGGAATTCCTGAAGGACGATTTCTTAAAACATTTAATTAGCACTGACTTTTTACATCTAAAATTACTTTTAAAATGTGCATAGAGATGAAAAATACAGAGGAGCTGGACACGCCTTCTCAAATGAGGACTGGTGAGTAGTGCTGACGGAACCAGCTTGTAGCAGATGAGTTGGAGGAAGTTTGATGCAGTTTCTCTGCCAGTGGGGCCAGGCTGGATGAAAAGGAAAAAATCTTAAAACTTTCCCAGTCCACTGCTTTTGATTACAGCTTGAAAAAATACTTAATGCAAGGAAAAAAGTAATTAATTAGACTATGCCCCAGAATGCAGCATTCTTTCAAAATTTCCCAGACTTCTGTTTCAAAAATTACAGCAACCAGTATAAACTTCACAAATCCACTGAGGAGGCAACTCTTCAAATACCTGTGGTTTCCCACATTTTCCAAGGAAAACAAAAAGATTTATAGTTTCTCATGTTAAATCTGAGGGGCTAAACTTTGAAAGATGTACTTGCCCACCTGCTGCACATGTATTAGTTCTAGCTGAAGAGAAGTCAATAAAAATGGAGAAAGAAGAATTTGCAGAGCTGGTTAAGGTAATAAGATTTGTTTCAGAGCATCTGATCTTTAGACTAACAGACTTCCAAACAGTTGGACAAGTAAATAAAGCACCACAGGGAACCGCTATTTGCAATAGGTTACCGCAGGGATACGCACAAAGGAATTCCTACAACTAAGAAAGGGCTGGAGCTATGAAACTTATAATACCAGCACTGAGATCGATTGCTGACTTCTGCAACATTGATCCTATGCTTCTGAAAAGATAGGGGGTTTAGTTCCACTTACTCTTTTGCCTGGGTGCAAAGTTTGAAGGAGCTCAGTGAGACATTTCACTACATGATCTTACAGACACAACACGAAAGGAAGTATTTCCTTTAAAGGCCTTACGTTCTTCAGAGAAACAAAAACAGAATATAAACAAAATCAGATAGCCTGTAAACCATCCAACCATCTCTCTGGGATTTTCCTGTCCTGCAGACACAGCTTCCCCGGGCAGCACCCTGCACCGTGCAGGGCCGCGCTGGGCAGGACACGCGAAGCCCGGGAGCAGGAGCGGGGCTGCAGTGCCGCAGGCAGGAGCACGGCACAGCCAGCGAACAAAGCGTCCCATGTCCCATGTCCATCCAGCACCGAGGGGGTGGAGGTGACACTGTTGTAAGATGCCATCTGATCAGAACTTCTTTTCTGTGCCTGACATGAATAAGGGGATTAGGATGGCAAGTTTCCGTGAGCTCACTCTATCGGACAAAAGGCCCCGAGGTTTAGTGTCACACTGCCTGATAAAAGTACAGGAGGCTGTCAATCACAGGCTCCTAGGTACTTGTGTCAGTGACATAATCTTATTAGAAGATAAACCAGTGAAATCCTTTTCATGATGAAAAGTTACATTTAATTGCTCCTTGGCTTTTCTACTCTTTGTCTTATTCGTTTGTCCATTTAACTTTCTTAATGTTTGCTATTACAAGAATATAACAGCATACAGATGCCAGCCATCCCCACCACAGCCACGCTTTAAATACTTGAACAACCAAGGGTGCTGAGGGATGGTGGTGTCTAGGCAGGAACAGCACCAGTTGTGATCTTTTAAACAGAAGGTCAAAAGAGTTACTGAATTAATTAGCACGAGTGCTCACGCACAGGGATAAAGTTAAATGTTTTGTCACTTAATTTAATACCAAAGAAAGCTGATAAAAAGACTAAAACATGGTAAAGCTCAGTCTCTGTACAACAAAATGACTTTTAATATCCTCTTACGGGACCAAATCCATATTAGCCTCAGAAATGTGACTGTTTCACTTTCAGATTGCTTCTTTTCGGTTTCACAAACAGGCAGCTGATGCTAAGAGCATGAATCACCTGAGAATGAGTCAGGAGAAACTTCATGGAGCCAGGAGGGGCAGTTCAGGGAGCATTAGTGTCTGCACCCCCTGTGTGCCCTCCGCAGTGTCTGGGCCCCCCCATGCTGTGAGCACGGCCAGGAGCGGGTCAGGGTCAGCCAGCATCACACAGGCCAGGGGGACCAGAGGAGCCGTGGCAGCAGCACTCGCCCGCCCGAGGAAGGCTTGAGAAGACACATGCTAGGCCTGCACAGGACTCACATCTAGGAGAGAGGAGGAGAGTAAGACAGGACAGGACAGCACAGCACAGGACAGGACAGGACAGGACAGACCTCAAACCCCGGTGCAGAGGAGGAGGCCGCCCTGCAGCTGGGTCACTCACACGGCCGAGCCGCCACTGCGTGAGCCTGCGCGCGTGTGTCTGCCCCGGACAACAGGCAGGAACTGATGGATGCGAAGTTCCAGCTGAACGTGAGAAGAGTTTCCTTCCTGCGGGGCTGACCACGCGCTGGAACAGACTGTCCCGACAGAGTGCGGGCTCTCCCTCACTGAAGATATTCCAGAACTATCTGGACGCAATCCTGTACCGTGCGCTCTGGGATGACCCTGCTGGAGCGGGGACGTTGGACCAGGGGAGCCCCCATGGTCCCTTCCTGCCTTACCCCTCCTGTGATTCTGTGAACAGCCAAACCCTTGCTGGTACAGGAGAGAAACTGCTCGGGTCACTGTGCCCCAGACTGCCCCAGAAAATGCCCCTGGGAAGTAAAGGATCACTTACCACACAGCTTGGGCACCTGAAGGCTCCCAGTTCTTCAGCCGGCTGTGTGTGTAACTTTGCCTTGTGAATTGCACTCAAGGAGATTGAGTAAAATTAGCCAACTTCAAAATGTGGGAACACAGCACAAGCCAGAAGCTTTGATTCTCAAAATATAGATTTTCAAAGCATCATTTAATTGTTGCCATTAATACACTACAAACATATTCTCAGCAAACAACTAGTGACATTTAGTGCTGTGGAGTCCCACTAAGATAAGCTTCACACAAAGCACCTGAGTGACCATGTTATCCAAATAATTTAGCTCCACAAATGTGAAATGTTCAAAGAAAAAATATGAATTCCATTCATTTTATACATACTGTTCTCTATTTTATCCAAGTGCCTGTTGAACTGAAAACAAACTAGCACTGGGAGCTGAAATGCTTTGAGAAATTAAATGTGTAACTCTCTCCCATAACTCAGATGATCTTAAAGGAAATAAGTCCTCCAGAGTTCTAGAAAACCACATTTTCATTTAAGGACTAACAAAAAAATATCTGACAAAGGCCTTAATACTTTGCTTGTTTAGTGAAAGTTCACATGAAAAATCGTAAGAGAAAGATCAGAGTGGCTGATGGCAGAACAAAACCAGCTGAAAAATGTGATTAAACATTGGTTAAATCAGTGGTAGTTGGTGATTCAGTGAAGAGACAATTGTTGCCTTACTGCGGTACTGGTCACATGTCACTGGCATGCCACAAACACTTTGCCAGTGGAAATCCAAGTCCAGCTTTTGGCAGGGCAATTTCAAAACAGTGCAACATACATTAAATTAATTATCTTACTTACTATTTTCTCTCAAAACAACAGTTTCTATGTCATGGATATTTACAAAATCCTTTGTTACATTTTTGAATATTTAATCACATTTCATATCTGTCAGTTCTATGTTCGGTTCTAGAGACTCCCATTAGTACACTGAAAGCCTGTCAGAAATATTTGCATACAGGTTATTTGTTCGGCACCCAAATTCCTCTGGCATTTTTTTTGAAATCAACAGGAGACATGGAACAAGTTCAGCCCCGGTCAGCCCCTATCCTGGTCACCCCCATTGCAAGGCTGCAGGGCGATCCATGGAATGAAACTCCTACAAACGAGCATTTCAAAGGTTTTGAAGCAGCGATGAGGGAAGAACGATGGGTGAGCTCAGTGCAGAAATTTATTTTTACTGATTGAACTTAAGCAAATCCAAGGAACAATTAGGAAGTGCTGTCAACTAAAGCCTGAAATCTAAGCAAGTCGCCATTCAAAGCACAGTAGGCCCTTATAAACAGTTAATCCACGCAGCTGCAGTAGTTAAAGCAAACACACTGCCCTTCACTGCGCCATCAATTACACCTTCCCAGAAAAAATTACACAAACTTTGCAGGATTTTTCAGAGAGAAGATGGATTCTTTTGGAGACTTGAGGTCAAGGCTGGACTGTTTAAAGTATATTATTAACAAATAAACATTTATTGCAAAAAAACCCTATAGGCCTTTGGGGAGGAAAATTGTGTTATTTTTGGCATCAAATGACACAAGCCATTTATGACATGAATGGCTATCACCAACAGACTGATGAAATGGCAAATGTCTCCCACTTAACTTCCCTTGGCTTCCTGAATAAACTTTTTCAAACACTTTTTTCCTTCTGAAATGGCAATAAACTCCATGTAATTTTGGTTTTCTCTCTGTTATAGCTATTTCAAGATCTGTAGGTGGAAAGGGTTGAAGGTACTTCCAGATGGAAGCTGAAGACTCCCCCAAGACTGGTAAGGTGATGAAAATCACATTGTTGGGATCCGAGGCCGTGGACTGCCCTTGTCTGTGTGTACTCCTGCCTGAGTGACAACGTCCAATTAGCTTTCGGACGGCTGGGTGAAAAACCCGAGGTTTAATTGTGGCATCCAACAAATTGAATGTTATAACTCTCATCACTGAATGTATCCACTACGCGCTCAGACAAACCCCTGCCAAAGTACGAGCTGATTTTTTTAAGAAAAAAGCCACAAATGGGACAGGCTTCAATTACTCAAGACAACCAGTGTTCGAGGGACATGAATGAAGCCAAGACAGCGCACTTGCCTTGGGCCTGTTTTCCAGCCTTTCTGTAGGACACATCAGCTGAGCGAGCTCCACTGCTGCTGGCGCTCGGTCCTGGCACCCTGGGCCAGCTGTGGAGTGCAGTGGGACCACAGACCACCCTGCACCGGCTTTGCCATGAAGGGTGCTGCAGGTACCAGCACTGCATCACCCAGCCCTGCTGTCCCCTCTTGCTGCTTCCCTCTATGGGGAGCAGGAGCAGGATGGGGAGGATGCTGCACTGGGCAAGACTGCACTCCCTGTAATTGCTCTGGAATCCCTGGGGATTCTCCCACACAAAATTAATGCAGGCGCCATCATGGCTAATTTATTCTACACTCACAAAACCATGCTGGGAACTAGCCCCGGCATGGGCTGCGAGGCCGGGGCAGCAAGATCGAAGGAGCTGCTGGAAGCTGCGCACCCCAGAGCAGTGCCAGCTCCCTGCAGCTCAGGACAGCCTCACAGAAGTTCAGGGACCCCACAGAGGTCATGCGTACCCCTGCAGCCCCAGTGCAAGACATGAAGGAAAGCTGCCGCGGAAACTCAAACTCTGCCTCCTCCGTGGAACTTTGTTCCACAGCAGCTCTGGCCAGGAGCAGCCCGGGCGCAGCGGGAATCCCTGGTAGTAGGATCCGCCTGTTCCTCCATTACCAGAGTAGCTGTCAGTGTTATTAACACTTTCTGTTCCCATCAGCTGAATCACTTGTTTGTTGCAGCTCCAAGCACCGAGCCTGGCAGGTTCAAACCAATAATGCCGTGCAGAGATAGCATCACTGCAATATTACACCGCCATTTCTTCCCTCAAATTGTTTTACTCCATTTGTGTTTTTTCACTGTTTGCACGCTTAACAAAAACCAGCCTCACTGCTGGTGCTAGCGCTCATGTAGGGCCCCACCACACCTTCTGTATCGACTCCAGTGTGAGTGGGACCTGACCGCACAGGGTCAAACTCCACAGGGGAAACTTCTTATCACCAGATGAAGACCATGCCAAGATCCAACTGTGAAGACAACTCACGATGTTAAACTGCGACTTCTGCTTCGAGTGGGTGAAAAGCTTAGGTCTGTGAAAAGCCACATCCCCAAAAACTGCAGTGAGCAGCTCCACTGAGCTCTCGCTAGACACTTGCTGTCAGGTAAACTGACCTTGCATGACACTGCGAGCTGCTGCATGCCGGGGCAATTGGCTTCACTGGCACTACTGGGAGCAGGGATTTGCTGGCTCAAGCCCCCACCCAGGGCCTGTCGAGCAGCGTCAGCCCCTCTGTGCAGGGAATGTCCCTGGCTGCTGACGGCTGCTGGAGAACCACTGCCAGCCCCGCGAGCTCCTGCACCCGCTGCTCCTCGAGGAGGGCTCCAGAGGGATGGCAGGTACTGACTCAAGCTTGCACATACACACAAACATTCGTGGAACAGATATTTAGTCTGCAAACCATGGTTATTAACAGTGGGGTGGAGGAGGGGAGAGGATCAGCTCCTCCTCTTCTGGAAAGTCAGAAATGCTGGGAGACCAGCAGAGGCGCCTGTACAGCTAACCTGCCTGACCCCACCCCACACAGGCAGGGAGCACCAGCTTGCTCCCCCATGGCAGCTGCCATCCATCCACTGCAGCCCGTGGCTTTGGACCCTTGTGAGCTACCAGCCACACCACCACAGCTCCAGTATCCTGAACACATCGTTCAGCTGGTGGGAAGGATATATGAGGCCTGACCAGCTCCAGCCTGTGCAGCCACAGTGGAACCCGAGGAGCTGCCTCAGCCCTTCCTCCCTCTGCCTGCCACAGCCCCCACAGCACCCAGTTCACCTCTTCTGTGGCTCCTGACCATTCAAAAGGTTTGGACAAGGCTCCTAAGCTGGTAGGGGGCCTGCTCCTGGCTACCGTCTGCCACAGACCCAGGGCACAGCACCACAGAGGGACACAGCCAAGGTGTTCGAGATGCATCACCACAGAGCATCAACTACCAAGAAGAATCCGCAGGAGATCCTGAATTTTTAAGAACAGTGCTGAGGTTACCAGACTGTCACGTACATCTGGACCTCACTGTGCCAGGTATCCCCCTGACTCTGGTAGCTCATCTCTTCTGTGGTCATTTCAGTGTTTTGTTTTGAGGTTTTTGTTTTAGTTTCATGATTTTCTACAGTGATTTATTGTGATTTGCTAATAAACCTCTTTTTATGATACCAAATTAACCAATTACCACTTATTTGATATGCACTATCAAAGGAAACCACAGCAAATGCACCTCCATCCCCCTGAAACTAGATTAATGTTGTGACATGAGAGAGAAAAAACAGAGCAGAGAGAAGCTGTTTCCATTGGGAAGGAAGAAACTGTGCTATCAGGTGGCAGAAAAATGCAAGCTGTTGTCAGGCTGGTTCTGTTAAAGGCCAGGATCTCACAGGTTGGATACAAATGTTCTGGGGGTCGGTGTTTAAGAAGAACTTGGCCTTTCTCGCTAACACAGCCCAAGGGTCCAGGCCCACAGAGCTGCCGAGGACCTCGGCTCCAGCTGCGCAAGCAGAGCCCAGCACCCTGCCGAGCTCCTCTGCTGGGGAGTGGAGAGCTGTCCCTGTCAAACTGTCCCCATCCACAGGCTGCAACACACGTGCTCCCTCCCTGACACACAAGGAATGCACCAGGGCCAGCCTGTACAGAGCAGTGGTGCTTCTCTCAATCACAGTAACCCCCGGCTGTAACCAGAAATGCTTTAAAACTATATTCATAGTTTCTTCTGCAAATTCAAGCTTGCTTGCTCCCTGTCATAATACTAACATGATGAAAGCAACAACGGCAAAAAAAAAAATATTGATGTAGACGATTATTCTTTGTTTGGCTTTGTTTTGTTTTTGTCATTAGTGAACAGTGATTCAGGTTACACCAAGGAACAAGCATGTGAAAGTAAACTTCCTAACAGCTACCGGGAGGATTTGGTCCTCAGCATGCGCACATAAATCCCATCAGCTCTTACTGGGAGAGTGCACGTGCACTCTTGTACATTATAAATAAAACACTGATTGCAGTAAAATCAAGAGCCAAATTCCCTCCTTTGATGAGCGGGGATGGCTCTCACTGAAGCCAATAGGAACTGCATGTTCACAAGTTCATGTCAATGTTTGCAGAGGAAAATTTTGTGCATATTAAAGAAAATATTATGTTTTGGAAGTGAAGCAAATGACCTCCATGACAAGTGTTCTATTTGCCTCTTACAGGAGAATCAGAGCACAAACCCTTATCAAGTCCCAAAGAAACATGCTATACCTTGTTTATGCTGATATCAAAGGCATTTAATCAATCCATGCTACAGCAGTTCTGCTGTATCTGTGAGGAAGATCACTGTAAAATTTCAAACCCAAGAAAATAAGGAACTGAAATTAGTCATATTAACAATTCCTTTGCTGTAATACAATCTCAGAAAAGTCTGCTTGTTCGCTGCCCACAGGCAAATAGTTTTTGAAAGGTAAAACCCCCGTTCTGTGAGAGTGAGGTGAGGAGCCATGCACAGGTGGGCTGGGCCAGGCCGCCGGGGTCCCGAGCAACAGACCCTGTGTGCCACTGGCAGTGCTGACCTCAACATTACACCCTCCTGAGACAGCGGGTACTTAATGGTGACTGCAAATACTTAATTTGAACGGTTTTGCTTCAAAATAATCTGCATTAGAACTGTGCAATATACCACAGATGGTGTTTCTACTTACGAGGTATATTCAGCACACGAAAAAGGGCCATGGCCGCACACCTACTCGGGGTATGCGCCGGTCATACAAAAGAAGAAAACAGTTACCAGCAATTTGTTTTTTAACAACCAGAGTCTGTTTTGCAGAATGGCTGTTTTGAGAGCAGCCTGTTGAGGCTCAGGGGCAGGAGCCCTTGTGCCTCCACCCTGCTCCTGGCAGTGCTGCTGGTGCCAGGGGCTGTCTCTGGGCTCAGGGCTGCAGCAGCCACGGCCGCCGGACGTGGCTCTCATGGTGTGGCCAGAGCAACTGCAGGTATGCCGAAGAGCAAAGCAAGGGTAAGACAGAGTATTTCATTTAAGAAGTGTAAGTCTAGCAAAAGCAAGTCCAGGAATGTAAACGTAAGGTTGATATGTAAAAATAATTTTTTTTAAAAAAGGAAAAAAGTCCAAGTATCTGCCTCAATTTTATATTGAATTTAAAGAGGCTTCTAAAGCCAGTGAATAATTTGCCTGAACAAGGCACTGAAGATTCAGATCTATATTAGCATGCATGTTAGAAACACTAACACTGCATTTCAAACAAAAAGTCAGGCTCATTTTACCTTATAAGTATTTCCATTTTTTTCTCTTTTATACTTTCTCCTCTCAGACTCGGAAGTCTAGCTTGACTTTCAACATTTATTTTAAGTTAGACATGAAGCTGTTAATGTATTTTTTTTAACTTAGTTACTAATGGAGAAAAGCGATGTCTCCTTCCCAAGTGTAACCAGTGCTGTTAAGGCTCCCACTGCTGCAAAATTAAACAGATTATCTCCCTGTTACATTTTATAAAATACCATAACTCAGAAAACACCTTTGCTTTCTAAATAAATTCTAATACATTTTTATCAAAAAGATCAGTTTTCATTCATAGCTTGGCTATACCAACCACAACTACACCGTCCACAAGGTGGATATTCAATAAAAACTTCCTGCCCACTTCATTTAGTTATTTCAATTCACCTGGAGAAAGGAAAATTCTGTTCCTAATTGCACTTATCTCCAGACTCCTCTAGTTCCCTTGTTTGGCTGCTGCAGACTCAGCTGTTGGGGCTCACAACACATTGTTACTTATAACTAATCTTGTCCTTTGTTTCAAAACAAATGTGGAAATTTTATGTTCTGCAATGAACAAGAAACTGTCATTTCATTATGAGTCAATCTTTGCCTTATGAGTAATGTAATCATTCCAAATCATGCCAAAACCCCTTCCTACCACACCAAACCATCCCAGAGCAATACCTGGTTTGTTTACCTCTACTGGAGATTGCTGATCAAGTCACTTCACCGTTTTATTTATTTATTTGCTTGGTTCTTACCTCACTTAAGCATTAACACAACTTATTATGTGGGGAAAAAAACTGTAGGTAAAGAGAAGACTCTTTCCCTGGTTTTTGCAAGTCTGTCATTTGCCCTTGTCTACAGAGGACACAGCCACGGCCTTTTTCCATCTTGCTGGGGTTTAAAATTCACAGCCTTTCTCTGACTCTGCATTTTATGCAACTTGTGGCACGGTCCAAGCTGGCCCAAGCAGTGTAAAATCCTTTTCTAATTTTGTCATGAGATGTTGCTGTTATGTTTACCCTCCACCTTCTCCCCGAAGTGCCGCAAGCCCCGCGGAGCGCGGGGAGCTCGGCGCACGGCGGGCGGGCACGGGCTCTGCTCTCAGCCTGGCAGTGACAACGAGCACCAGGCGCTCACTGAGGCCTCTCTCCTGCCCCGAGATCGCCCCGCTGAGCCACGCCAGCGCCCATCCGCGGGTGCCGGGGGTGCGCTGTGGGGCGGGGTCCCCGTGCCCGCGCAGCCCCAGCGCGGCCGCGCCGGCGAGCGCTCCACTACAGCCGGGAGGGCCCCAGGGCTTGCCCGAGCGCCGAAACCTCCCAAACCTCCCGCTGGCCTCCACACCGAGCACGCAGGGGGCTCAGGTCTCCTCTGATCAATTCCTTTATCTGCCGCACTCGCTATTCCAGAAGAAAGAGATATTAAATAAAATTAAATCAACTCCTGTTACTGCAAGAAATAGCAGATTTAGTATAAATCCAAATTTTGTCTGGAATGAAAAATAAAAATCACAGCTGCGTTAGGAAAAGCATACTACTTTTTTCTCCCGAATATTTATGCCCAGATATCCGACTAAATGAAGCAACCGCTGGCTAAATCTGCCCCCCCCACACACACTTTCAGGTTCACCAGAGCAGTGAGCACTTTAGGAGATACCAGGCTTTACAGGCTGCTCCAAAACGGAGGGAAGTGACAGGGGTGTGTATTTACCATTGAAATACACTAATAACATAATTAGTTTAAAAAGAGACATTATAATCCAGCTGTTTCATCATGATATATTATTGATAGCTGGAAAGGGGACGTATGCCTTTGAACTACCTCAAAAGTTTAGACCAAAAAATAACAGACTCAGTTTCTAAACAGAATGCAAAATATTCCTGTTTGTTATAATAAGTGAAGAAATTTTTGCAATGTGTTTCACATCTATGGTTATTTTTTTTTCTCAGGGTAGTAGCAAAGCATTATAAATTCTACTCCTTTTAATTTAATTGCATATCGCCTGTACTGCACAGAGGTCTTCCCTATCGTTGTCTGCCACGGATCAGTGCAAATCGCGTCTTTCCATTGCGATTATTTTGTCCAGTGTTACAGTGATTGCAGCAGCAAACCAAAATGTCTCCCCAAATCCTCAAAACACATTCCATCCCAGATCCCCGCCAGCACTCAGGCAGCCCAGCCCCGACCCAGCGGGTGGCCCGTGGCCAGCGCTGCCGAGGTGCCGCTGAGGCCAGCGCCGCTGCCACCCGCAGGGACGGAGCCCCGCCGGCACGGGGGACCCGCGGGGGCCCGGCCCCAGCACGGCCACTCCGCTGACGTCACCGGCTGAAATAACAGCCACATTTCCTCAGCGCTCCCGCTTTGGGGACTGCTTCGGGATGCCACAAAAGTCTGATCGTACAGAGGATTTTTTATGGGGCTGATGAGACCGATGGCGCAGGGCTGGTGGGATTTTCAGAATAAAATGCCAGAGTATTTCAGTGACTTTGAAAAGCATTTTTAGTGGATGACATAACTTTAATCATTACTCCATGTCCTGGGCATGTGCTTAGGCTGCTCCTGTCTCTCAGTTTCACCTGGTTTCTGTG
The DNA here is from genome assembly GCA_013400235.1 of Oriolus oriolus. Taxonomy (NCBI): domain Eukaryota; kingdom Metazoa; phylum Chordata; class Aves; order Passeriformes; family Corvidae; genus Oriolus; species Oriolus oriolus. The sequence goes on from VXBT01010094.1 coordinate 82,312, forward strand.
TTGTTTCCTAGTGACCCGCACACACGGACCAGTGCCCGTCCAGCACAAGGCGAGAGCAGCTGGAAGCACCCCCCGATCCACTGCTGATCCAGTGCTGCACGACTGTACCCACGAGCGGAATAGCTCCTCCGTTAAAAATAAAACAGGAAAACTGGAAACACATCAAATCCTGCCGTTAGCAGATTGCTATTGTCCACTGTGCATGCAGCAGAATCTGGGAGCTTTGGTCCCTCCTGCACCGAGCTCCTACCACATTCCACAGCCTGTGCTCTGCGAGAAATAACAGTCACAAAACCGAGACACTCACTGACGGGAAGCTTTTGTTACATTTTGAATCTAAAACGCAACTGAACTGGGCAACAACAGCATCAGTGTTACGCTCGTGTGAAAGCATTCCCAAAATCTGGAGAGGGGAAGGCTTCCCCACAGCACCGAGGCTTCATGGGGTTTTCTTTCCTTCCTGCGAGGGACGTGTTGCTCCTGCACAGCAAAACTAAGCCCAGTAACCGACAAGAAAGGACTCAAAGATGAAGAACAGAAATACATGGTGGGTCCTTTTTAATAGCATCCAAAAGTGATGCTAAAACAATACCCGACACATCTAAAGGAACAAAAGCATGAATATTTCTCTTTCTCACCCTAAGCAAAACTTAGAATACATTAATGAAAAACTATGAAATAGCAAATGTGGGTGTTTGCTATCTAGTCCCTTGAATAAAAACCTCTTTTACAGCCTTTCTTTCCAAAACTAAAACAGGAATACAGATCTTTCTGTAAGTTATATGCATTGCTTACATATGAAATACATATCCTGTAACAGTTATTTTTCATAACATATCTTTTTTTACTATCAGCAATAACTAGGGCAAATCGTTATATAACAGTGGGCAGTGAGAGAAAAACAGACCAGAAAAGCACACTCACAAAAAAAAAAAAAAAAAAAAAAAAAAAATGAAGTGTTTTGACTTGCAAGTGCANGTGGAAAAGAAATGTAGTATTTATAAATACTAACGTTTTGTAGCAGAAAGCTCTGTTATGAGTAATACAATAAGTAAATTCATTTAAGCAAAGAACCAAAATACAACTATCACAAGCCTTCTATTTTTGAAAAAACAATCATTCTGAAGGTTTCAGTTTGTCAGAAAGAAAACTTCTTTTAAAGAAAAAAATCACAGTGTAACTGTAAGGTTCCAAAAGTGCAGCAATTTGGCAAAGTTCTAATTAAAATCAAAGAGATTCTCCTTGACTTGGGCTTGCAAAAGCCAGCCTTCCCTGGTGCCTTTTTTTCCTTAAAAACCTTGCCATCAAATGCACCTGACCCTCAAAATCCTAAATTTTAGCAAAATAAGTACTTTGCATTAACTCAAAACATCAGGATGTACTCATGCAAGAATGCGCTGAATTCCTTCTTTTAAAAGAGACCAAAATACATGCCCAGCTTATCCCACTGACATACTGATGATATTTTTGTGATAAATTACATTTATCAGGCACCTCTGACTACTTCAAACTGGGCTCGGGCTACTAATCCACCTCCCCCAGGACTTGCTGTAACATTCCAAGCATAGGGGTAGCTTCACACAGCCAACATTTTTCTTAAAAAAGAAAGAAAAAGAAAAAGAAAAAAGAAAAACTGTTTTCACCCTTCCCCCTAATGTGAAATGCCCTCATCCAAGGATGGGCAGCAATCATTCCTGACCCAGGGAAAGGTGTAAGGTCTGATATCTGACCCATCAGAAGCTTGCTTTCATTAGAAAGATGAGACACCATTTTCCCAAAGATATATACACAGCACTTGATTATAGTCCTGGGAGTTCTGGAGAAATCTGACCTTTAAAATTACATTACTACATACAGAAAAATCTATTTAAGGCAAATTTCAGGAACGGAGATATTTAAGTAAACTTTATTCTCCCTTTTTTTATTTTTCGCAGATATCTGTAAATAAGACTCAGGATAACAAAAAGCATCTGATATTACTGATCCCTGTCTTCCTCCGTACCGATTCCATTCCATCTCACTACCCCAAGGCATGCTCACTGAGCACACAGGCATTTCCCATCCCGGTGTTCCAGCATCGGCTATGTCCTCTTGCTGTAGCTGCCTCGCACAGCTCGCTCATGGCTTCACTCCCCACAGTCTGATGAATAAAACTGACCCTCTGTGCTGCACAGCCCAGGGCCACTTGCACGGATAGACAGCTATTTTTATCCTCTAGCTACCATAAACGAATATTTCTCCAGCTCTGAAAGGGCACACAATCCGTGTCAGCACAGTTTCACATGTTTGCTCTTTTGGGCTAATAAAATCTCAGAGAAAACAAATTTTGATTTACCGTGTCTCCCCTCCCCTTCCCGTGAGCCGCTGCCGCTGTCAGTCCTCGGGGGCACACACAGCAGGGCACCATGTCATGTCACACTAGGTGCTGGGATTCAACAAAGGCCAACATGTTGATATCTTTTTATTGCTCGGCAGCCTGGATACCCCGTTTTCTCCTTCTACAATTGGACGCTTTTGGTAATATGGGAAGTTCTGAAGCAGTAACAGTTCTGTTTTCAGTCAGAAAAGTATTTTTGTTTTACAAAGCAATAGTCTCTGATCTTGCTTTTTAGGTCACTAAGTCCAATTCTTTATTTTACAGAAACTAAAGTTGGGAACTTAGAGGGTACATTTATTTGCAATTAATGTAAATATTTACATTGCCAAATAATGTTTTTTAGGTAGCCTGAAGACTATTCTACATTCTTTACTAATTAACAAAAATATGTAAGGTGTTACTACCTACAGAAAAAGAAGTTTCTCCGATCTACAACTGCAACCACCACACGGTGGTTTATTTTGTGTAGAAATGAAAGGCAAAGCCCGTGGATGGGCTCCCTGCACCGGGCACGAGAAAACCCTAAAGGTGCCGCAGCCCCAGCCCCACGAGGGCGGGATGGCGGCAGCCCACGGGCAAGCCTTGGGTTATTCCCATGCACAGTGCCCGGGCCATGGAGGACTCTCTGGGAGCTAGCGAGGGCTGCAGCATGAAATAACATGTTTTGTTGTAATTCCTAAACAGGGGGACATTTATCTGGGCCATTTATACAAGAGTTATAACCCTCACAATATTTATACTCAGCATGTCATGTTAGCATTTACTACCCGTTTCCATGGAGATGGATTTTCATGCTGTAGCTATGAAATGCACATTGTTGCCACTAAGCCACTTCAGGCCTTTCTGGATGCCTGCTGAATGCCTGACAAAAGTTGATGCAAACCAATAGTTGTTGCTCTTTGTTTGTTGCCAGACTTCTAGCAGAGCCATATTATGTCCTAGTGATTGAAATGCCCATGTTCGCCCCCCTCCCGGCACAAAAAGGATCCTCAATTTAGGTGACAAGCATGAAGTGGGCTTCTGCAGGGGAGGGCGGCCCGGCGCGGGGCCGGGCTCCGTCCCTGCGCGGGGCCGCGACGCGGCGGGGGCCGCTCCCGACAGCGCCTGACATTTGGGGATAAAGCCGGAATAAGAGAGAGCGCGGGCAACGCCGGGGCCGGGGCCGGGGCCAAGCTCAGCGCCGAGCTTCTCCCGCCG